>CM037869.1:8342703-8942703 GCA_021292105.1 Anadara kagoshimensis
CAAGTGTCATATACCATTTTTTTAATTTAATCATAAAATACATTCAAAAAATGGTATATGACTATTGTCATATACCATAGTCATATACAATTTTTTGAATGTATTTTATGATTAAATTAAAAAAAATGGTATATGACACAAGGAAAGTTAACCTCGTAACTTTCATTACTAAATGCCGAGTGCTTAGCAAAAAAGACCAGTCAATACCCAATTGCAACTTTTGGTCAGACCAGACAGGGGTTCGAATAGTTTGGGTACGAAGTATCTTGATGACGAAAACGGCATGGGTACGAGTTGTCCAGCAATTACTAATATGTATATAATGTTTTAAGATTTTTTCATTAATAACTAAAAATAAAAACTTTATTTTTTATGGAGTAAATTAATTTTGATAAAACACATCTAATGCACGATCAAAATAATTTTGTCAGTCAAGAATTTAGTTTTAACAGATTGAAATACTTGAATAAGTTCTATAGTTTATGTCGCTTCCTTACACATACCGGATACTGTGAGATATGAACCTTCAATCGCCGTCGTCAAAAGAAATTATTATGTTACATATTACTACATGTTTTGCTCTACATATAAGACGTAACATGTGGCATCTCCGTAGCGTTTACCGGATATTTTTGTTGTTGTTGTTGAATGTTGCTTAACGATGCATCAGCAATATTTCAGCTATTCGCGACGAAAACTACTTTATAAATATCTATGGATTAATCTATAAACATGTGAAGTGTGAGTGTGTTTTATGATCTACTTTGTACCAGCGCGCACTCAGGGCGACTTTAAGGTGTTAGCTCACCTAGTCAGGACGCCGCAGACAAGCGTACCACTCCCACAGTCACATTATACTGACAACGGGTGAACCAGTAAAGACCAACGGCAAGGAATAAACAATTTCCCACATTTGGTCTGAGCGGTACTCGAACTCGCAGCGGTGAGAGACCCTGGATTTGTATGTATAATAACTCATTTCCTGATACATCCTTCCTGTCTGAATTTTTAACAGCTAGATTTCTACTGATCGTCATTTTAGAGTAAGAATTGTATCAACTGAGATTTAGGTTTTAGTCTTTATTAATTTTAACGCACACAATAATATGCCGTCATCAATCCTCATTATGTCATCTATTATGTCATAAAGTAATGCGAACAGATTATATTTTATGAGTAAAAGCAAAGTTAAGCTGTTATGCATTCCTCATCTATCATCCAATTTTGCTTGAAAATGTCTCTTTCTTAGGCTTCTGTTACACAATCATTCATTTACTAACATTTTCCTTAACTTAAATCTGACACATTTTGACAATAGTTTTGGTGCTACAAAAAGTTCAACGTAAGACAATAGAAAATTTAAGCATGTAAAGTAAACCCGAAAACGATACCCTAAAATCAGTAATATCTTGAAAACAAACAAAATTATTCAAATTTCAAATTTGCTGAATTTAATTTAAAGAAAATCCTAGTTAAGAAATAATTGTGAAGCTAGGGTCTGTTCCTTATGACGTCACAAATCATCACATTCATCTGCGATGATTTTCTTTTCTTTTTCGGTTTATTTTGAGCAATAATGGCGAACAAATATAACGTAAAAAGGGTAAACCAGTAGGTACGCCAGTTAAGGTGTACGCATGTCATTGGTTTGTGTTATGTTGACTCAGATGACAATGCAATTCTTTTAAATGCGATTCTTGTAAAAGAAAAGAAATGACATTCTTTCTTATTATGTAGTTTTAAACAGCATATGTTTATGGTTGCATGTTTAACGACAAAAGATGTCTTACCTTAACTTTAATAAACCAGAACAATGTTGACCAAAACGATTTTTATTTCTAATATAACGAACGTCAAACCTAAATCCAGTAAATGTATCAGGCTGACCAATTCGATGGATTTATCCGTTTTTGACGGATTTGTACCATAAAAACGGACGGATAAAATTAAAAGGTCAAAATTAGACAGATTTTCCCATTTGACATTCATTTTAAATAAGTCTAAATTTCGGACTTTTGTATGGAAATTGTACCAAAAGCAAACACTTAACGATAAAAAAGTACCTAAACGGTAACCTTGCGAACTAAAAATGTACTGATCTGGACAAATAAATTTTGATTAATCAGCCTGATGTATATTCATTTTAAAATAATTCACAAAAGTTAATTGTAATATTTATATAACACATTGTTGTCTTTCACTTCTGTCCTTTACTCATTAAGTCGGCTTTCTTCCGATGGATTCAGCATGCTTTAAGCATTTTGACCTGAAATGGTAATAAAGATTGATAAAAGGTATACGTCTGTCAGACCAGAAAACACAACCAACGTTCTGAGGACACAAACTTTCTGTATCGAGGAGTAAAACAAAGCAATAAGCAAATAGCTAATTTGATTTGAATTGAGTACTGATGTTTTACCAAGATTCTTTCACTTTATCGAGGTGGTCAGCTCAGTGATGGTGGAGGAAACAGGAGTGCCCGGAACTGACAAATGTTAACCCACTAGAATTGGCAACGAGTGAGATTCGAGCCTAAATGGTGAGGGGCACCATGGTACTTAAGACCACGTTTCAGACCACTCAGTCACCAAGGCTTCCACTATATAGTTGAAACATTAGCATCCAATGTCAAAGAAGAGTATATAACTGGACCATATCAAACTAATGCAAAAGCTGTTATACAATCAAGCCAAAACTTTAATCTAGTCCTTCTAAGAAACATAAATATTTGAATAATTCAGTTAGTTAATTCAGATCCTGGTCATTAACATATATATAAACATTAACACTTGTGGTGGATATTAGTATAACGTCTGTCTTACACAAGATATTCAGATATATGGAGCTAATGTTTAGGCAAACAACATCGATCTGTCCGCTTGACTTTTAATATTTATCATCGACGAGAGCATTTACGTATAGGGGTCAACGAGCTTATGTCGCCTACAGAATTCCAACACATATCACATATCCTAGTGTATATTTGTATATATTATAATTAACTACGAATCCTATCAATACCCATATATTGGATGGGTCTTTCTTGATGAACATTCATAATGGAAGGTCAAGCGGACAGGTCAATGTTATTTGCCTGTAGGATACTTACTTCGTCGTCTGATAATAATAACTATAACAGCGATTATGATAGCAACAACGATAAGAACCGGTACTACCACTACCCTGTATAATAGAATAACCAAGAAACATTAGTTAACATGGACTAGTTTATCAAATTAGGCTCTGTCACGAGCTGGATTCGAATAAAACGTCTTTGGGTTTTATATGCAACCTCAAATTAACAGTTCAAATTAGGTTTTGTCCCGAGCTTGACTCGAACAAATCTTTGGGTTTTTGTTCAACCTCAAAGTAACGGTTCAAATTAGGTTCTGTCCCGAGCTGGATTCGATCGAAGGTTTTGTACGCAACCTAAAATTAACAGTAAAACAGTCTACAGTAAACCAACAACCAGGCATATTTACATGTATGTTACCAAAACATTAATATACGTTAATTTTTGTTCAGTATAGACAACAAGGTAAGTCACCTAAACGTGCAGTCAAGCTGGTAGTTATGTCTTACGGCCTAGTTATGATTACTTCACTTTTATCCAAACGGAAGTCGTCGGCTCGTAGAGAAAACAGGAGTGTCCGGAGAAAACTACAAACCTACGGCAAGTGAACTAACAAACTATCTAGACGACATGCGCCGTGATTCGTACGCTCATTGTTTGGATCGAAAATCGAGGTCCATGACTAGTTTAGAACTCAATGATGAGGCGCCTTATGTTAGATTGGCAGCATATTTACCACACATAAATATTATCGATGTTAACAAAGGAGGTTAACTATAAAAATGTACACTTACGCAGCGTTGAGACAGACAGCACCAGAACAAATAGTTCCAACGGGACAACAGTAAATTCCATCCGGGCATTCGTACCAACCGGCAAAGCGACATGCTCCTGTAATATAATAAACGTACATATACAATAACAAACATACCAAGTCATGTAACATAGCAAACAATAAATGTGGTGATCTGCAAACAATCATTGGTGAATCCCTCTTTATTTTTTCTTGGTAATTATTTAGCAATAACTAGTTTTTTTTTTTTTTTTTTTTTTTTTTTTTTTTTGACAAAAAGATAATATCTAGTTAATTTTTTTACAAAAGAATCATATCAAAAGGTAAAAATTGATAAATTTGGAAAGTTTTTAAAAAGTCATTTAAGCCTAATTATCTTATACATTGTACCTTAATTACTACTGAAAAATAAAATGCATTTTACAAATAATTTCATTTTGGAGGTAAAATATGAAAAGAGCCTTGCCCTTAATAATAAGATTGAAATAACTAGTTACATTTACTCTGATATTATGTTTTGATTTGCTCTTTTAAGAAATAAACGTTTGGTTTATACGAAAACAAACGAGATTGGTTATGATTAATTTTATATTTAAATCAAATTAAATGACCAACCAAATTCATCATTTCAATTTCAATGAATTATACTGAAATTAACATTCAAAATTTATATTACCTGATACAGCTGAAATTAAGCATGTTATAAAAATTAAAGTCTGTACAAAAAGCCCCATGTTGATGGCGTTACAGCAGCTAGCATCAGCTTTGTCCTGTGTCTAATGAGGATAGGGTACATGACAAGACAATGTCTTCATCCCGGGTTAAGTGGCGTTTTCTTGTTTACAAAACAAAGGAAGAAAATATAACACTTATAACACTGAACATACTCCAAAACAAATTACGTTGCACAAAGTTGAAAGACCCTGTTGATACTCTTTATTACTTGACGG
This sequence comes from Anadara kagoshimensis, assembly GCA_021292105.1. Classification (NCBI taxonomy): domain Eukaryota; kingdom Metazoa; phylum Mollusca; class Bivalvia; order Arcoida; family Arcidae; genus Anadara; species Anadara kagoshimensis. Next base: position 8,347,520 of record CM037869.1, read on the forward strand.
AAACTACGACGGATTGTCCTTGTAAAGTGGAAGGCTAATTAGAACTTTATCACAGCATCAAAACAAACAAGATAGGTTTACACCAGTCTACATGTACCTATAGAATAGTTATGATGGCTCTTTTATGACGCGTCCACTACGCCAAGCGATAAACAGAAGAAACTGATTATTTAGATAGGGAAGTAGTGGGTTTGAACTCCGGTCGGGTCTTAGACTTGAAAATAGGTAATGGCTATTCTTTCGCCAAGCACTCGGCATTAAGAAATGAAAGTCGCGTGGTCCTTCGGAAGAGACATTAAAAACTGATATGGCGTGTCACGACAGACGTGGCACGTTATAGAAACATCCCTGCGCAATGCATTGCAAAGGTAAAATGCCTGCACTTCCCTTATAGCATGTGACGCTTCGATAAAAGTGAAATATTCTTGACTTGGGCGTAAAACCCAATTTAATCAAGATAACAATTAACTATTGGAAAAATAAAAAGATGAAAACACATAATAAAAATTAATAATCAGATATTGTGTAGCATTGGCAATGTAGTACTAACTTATCAACACAAATATTAAATCAAGGGTAACCGAGCTACACCTGAAATAATCTTTATTTTTGCGTACATTGTTGTCCACATTAATGATACCTTATTTGTCTAGTTAGCCAACGTTCTTACCCCAAAATAGGATTAATAATGAAGTCAGAGTTATATGTACATAAAAACGTAAACAGATCATTGTTTTACCGATTCCTAATCATTTAACATAGTTGACAGCATTGATCTAGGTCACTAATTTGATTTTGCGTCTAGGCCACTAATTTCATTGTGCGTCTAGGCCTCTAATTTGATGTACGTCTAGGTCACTAATAGGATTGTGCGTCTAGATCACTCATTTGAAAGTGCGTCTAGGCTACTAATTACGCTGTGCGTCTAGGTCACTAATTTGATTGTGCGTCTAGGTTACTTATTGCACTGTGTGTCTAGGTCAATTATTTGATTGTGCGTTCAGGTCACTAATTGCACTGTGCGTCTAGGTCACTTATTGAATTGTGCGTCTAGGTCACTAATTGAATTGTGCGTCTAGGTCACTAATTGCACTATGCGTCTAGGCCACTAATTGCACTATGCGTATAGGTCACTAATTTTATTATGCGTCTAGATTACTAATTGCACTGTGCGTCTAGGCCACTAATTGATTGTGCGTCTGAGTCACTAATTGGATTGTGCGATGAATATTCAATAAATACTTATTTTTGCAATATCTCGTGTTACAGACTTATAATTAATACATGTATAACTGTAAATGTTACTTTACAGTTAAATCTATAATAGATACAGTACAGACCTGTCGAATGTTTAACACTAACGAAATGTGATCGATGCTCGGTGGCCTAGAAATATGTCATATACCATTTTTGAATGTATTTTATGATTAAATTCAAAACATGGTATATGACAACTGGATAGCTAGTGACCGATAATAATCTGAGAAATACGAGTATACAACAGCTGCCGAAAGTTGTCAAGATATAGCCAATAAGGAGCCGAGATGAGTTGAGTTGAGTTGAGTAATGGTGTTTAACGTCCCAGTCAAGAATATTTCACTTATATTGAGGCGTCGCCAGCTATAGGCGAAGATACAGTAATTTTGCCAGTGCGTTGTGCTGATGGCATTATACAGCAGGGTTCTTTATCGTGCCAAGCCTACGGTGACACGGGACCACGTTTATTTCAAGTGAGGAGCCGAGGTGAGCTGTCGATAAAACATTAATTCGTTAGCTCAGTATTTAACTTTCGACAGGCCTGTACTGCACAATAAGATATTGACTATAAAACGAAATTGTATCTTATTTACGTATACTGGAGAAAAATCATCACGCGGATGATATGGACAATATTAATTATGAAATGACTTGAAAGACGAGAAACTGAGCTATAATAATTTTGTTGAAATTCTGTATTTCTAGTACAATAGAATATAGTCAAAATTTGCCAGGATTGATCATTAATCTTGAGTCAGCAACAGTGCGGTTAATTACAGTAGTTTTATAATACTAGAAATTGGCAGGATTTGACATAGTTTACAAATCCTGAGAAGTAAATGACGCAGATTTCAATAATGTAACACTAATGACACATATTTAAATTTTAATTATTACGACGGACTTTAATTTAACTTAATTCATTTTAGTAACATTTTACTTCATTGAATTAATAAGGTCATGCGGTTAGAGGAACAATGGGAAACGCTTGGTTTGCAATTGGCCGTACCAAATAATGCCAGTGTTTTATTAAAGTAGCAACGTATGTTCAAACCTTTTTGCACTGAGAATTATATTTCGTCTTTAAATAATAAAAATAATAATAATAATAAGAAGAAGAAGAAGAAGAAGAAGGTCTTAAAATCTTTATTCGCCAATCATGCCCTCCAAGGACATGTACAAATAAAGGGAGATAACGCCAATTTACAAGTGTAATAATTTCAATGCTATTACATTTAATACTTAATCTACATAATATTAAAATATCAAAATACTCAGAATGTTAATTTATACTTATATCATATAATGTTTCATACATCAAAATTATCAGGAAGTACGTAAAAACAACGATCATGTTAATCAACCACCGAGGTTATTCGTTTTTTAAAATAACTTCGGTAATTCAGAAGGTAGTCAACTGGTATAATAAAAAAAACCATACTAATCTATGTCCGAATCACAACCCAGAAGCAAAGTAAAAACTTTAGAACTGACAAATTAGGTTAGGCACGTGAACTTCTCCAGGAAAGCGAGGCTGGGTGCTCCGGAAGGGTAAGCCCCTTCTGTTTAGCTAGCTACACCCGCCACGTGTGTAATCAAAATTGTCTGAAAGGAACATGGGACTATTGGACGTCAAAAATATCCAGGGCAATCCTGGACACAGAGACTTAAACTTATCAACAATACTGTGATGACGACCTTAAAACTTGTCGAGGGCCTTAATAAGCCTAGGCTTGCAATATCCTTGAGTCAACAATTTATTAAAGCCCTTGTAGTGGGAACAAGCTCTACCATAGCGTATTAATTGGGACACAAATACACCATAAGAAGGAGAAGCAGGTGTATAGAAAAGGAAAGTTGACAATACAAAAGTTAAAGTCATCACCTTTGTCATAAAGTTTCCTATGTAGCCTTTCGTGGGCGTCATAATTAGGAATAATAATCATAAAAAGTAAGAATTAGAGGGTCACATAATCCATCACCTTGAGTTCGAATCTCGCTCGGCAAATCTTAATTTGTAAAGTATTTTCCCCGGGGAGGTGGGGGTTACGTTTCCACTCACCGTACTAGTACTTGCCGTCTCGATGCGAGTGTACACATAAAAACTATCACTCTAAACAGTACATTTTCTGCTACAAGAGGCAATTTCTGGTAAAATGATGACACAATACTTTATTAGCATTTATGTTTTTAAAATATATTTGTTGAAGCTCCATAAGAAACAAAGCTAAAGAAACGTGAAATACTGAAATTTGACGACGTAATAAACATATGATATGTGTTCGTATATAGTAGCAATATGATAGATCAGTCACTTCAATATCTGAGTGTCTGTCTGACCCAAGAGATTAAAATGCACATTCACTGTATGAGTACAAAAGATCATTATGATTTCTGTTGCTTTATATGTATATATTATGCAAGAATGATGGTTTTTTGATAGTTTTATTTAGTATTTATTTCTTTAATTTTGTTTTGAGAAAGCGAAGCTTGGATGCAAAACTTCACTCCATTTTTGCCACTTGGACTATGAATTTCGTAAAAATCAAAAGAAATTATGCGATGCATTTTCGGTTTATTTTTTGAAATTCTTTTTATAGAAATCAAAACTCATATTTACTTTTTGCATTCTAATAAAAAAAAAATAGTGAGAAGAAGATTCGTATAACTTATTTTGGCATTTTACCCAATGTGTTCTGGCAACCAAAGGACTTTGGGTTCAAAGTAGTTGTCCTAAATTAAGGTTAAGAAAGGTTAAATGAACTTACTGAAAACCAGACCTGATTAGAAACCAAAGTTAACTGGCACAGTGTCAAAGTCGACAATATTTGTACTTTAGTCTACAAATGACATCTGAACAATATTCTAGACCTACATTACAGTCATGTCGAAAGTTTAATAAAAAGCTAACAAAAAGAGTCGAAATTCGGCTACCGAGTTTCCGACATATAATTAACTTGTGGTCTGAAAACCTTGAAGGATATCCTCTAAAGAATTAATTCAATTTTAGCATTATTTTCCACTATTGAAATATTGAGATCATAAGAATGATAAGCAATCGTAAAGATATGTAATTATTCTATCAAAGAAACAAACAAGTTTTAATACTAGTAGCTAAATTGTATTAACCAACAGATGGGGCCTCGGTGGCCAAGTGGTCTAAAGCGCGTTTACGAACTACAGTGGTGCCTATCGCCGTATAGGTTCGAATCCCGTTTGGGCTTATTCTAGTGCGAGAATGTTTGTGAGTTCGCTTGCAGGTGGTTGTCTCCGGGCATTTCAGTTTCCTCCACTATCCATGAACTAATCATCTCTTTTTATTATAAGTGAACGGTTCTTGACTGGTGTTTAAAACACAGTTATTATACCTCATTGAAAAACTACTATGCTATACCTGTAATTTGATTGGATCGTTGGATCATGTGATCAGGGTGGAGAAAACATCGTGTATTCCTCTAAAAACATTATATCCCACACCATAACGTCAAAATGATATGACTTCATCGACAGAGCATAGGTTTTGACATTCTAACGTTTGCCTCTAGATCTGATGATTTCCGAAAGGAGACAGAAATGACGGGGAGAGAGATTTGTGGTCGTTTCAAACAATTGAACTTTCATTTTGGTATATTTACAAACCCAATGTTTTTTTTTCTGTATAAATTGTCCAAGACCCACTGTCCTTTGGAACAGTGTAAACACACTGTCACGTGACTTTTCACCGCGTGTCAAAAGCTAAACACGTGCTTATGTTTACAAAAAACTTCCTTTTTAACAAATTAGAGTTTCTCATGATGTTCAGTTACTTTCAATATGGAAATGTAAACTTTTATTGTTACCTTATATCAATTGTTGAATAAATATTAAAGATTGATTGCCAAGGGTTAGTTCTTTTTTGCGCCAAATTGTGTCAAATGGAGGAGGGACCTTTACGTCATCGACTCACTTTTGAACGACGAGTCTTTTGTGACAGGTCACGGTGGGAAAGGTTAGATAAATTTCTCAGAAAATTCAAATTTTTACAAGCGATATTTTACAAAAAAAATTTGTCAGATATGTTGTATATATAAGAAATAAAGTGTTTTTCAATTGTCTTTGTACAGGTAAAAAGGGCAACGGGTCGGCTCAAATTTCATAAAAGCCGAAGGCCAAAGACCGAGGGAAATATGAACATTTGTTCATCTATCCAGGCAAAGTCCGAGGTGAATGTGACTTGTTGCAGGTGAACGGATATTCATATCTCTCTTACTCACAGGCAATAAATGTATAATATTATTAATTTCTTTTTGTAGAGTAATCACAAACATACTATGCATTCCAACAGTTTTTATCTCTTTTTTTTAAAATAACGATTTTGAAATGAAAATCAAAGGTCCCCTGGATAAAAATATAAGAAACGAAAGGACCAAAGTGACAAGACTTTATTTCAAACTCTTATAGATGTCCTACTGATAATGTTACAAGAACTTAGCCATATTTTATATATATTCTCTGTTTATTTTCCGATTGTTTGTAGAGTGCTCCGTATAATACAATGCGACTATTTTTTCCGCCAGTTTCTGATAAATATACATAAAACAGAATTCATTTTTGCATAATAAAATTAATAATAATAAGTATTATTATTATTTATAATAAATATAAAGAAATAAATACATTTTGAAATAAAAACCAATTACCTTTTGGATGAAAACATAACAATAAAAAGTGGTAGACAATGTCCTTTTTCACATTTGCATATATGTGTCATGTGCTACTTTTGAATTTTTATGAAATAATACAATTCAAAAGTTTGTCATGTTCTACTTTTGAATTGTATTATTTCATAAATATTCAAAAGTAGCACATGACATATGTATCAGGTTGATATTATAATAAGAATAACTTTAGTTTAATTATATAACATGTTCTTTCCCCTCGGTGGTGACCATGTGGTCTACCCCTTACGGGTTAAAGTACCGCCTAGGTTCAAATCACACTGGCGGTGTAGTATCACCTAGTGTATGTGCTATATATGGTGTGGTCTAAGAGAGATAATAGAATAACGAGGTAGCGACTGGTGATGATATTTTAATATTGCAGCATGTATATATAACATTAATATTAATGACCAGCACAAATATAATGTTTACATCCATCAAGCAACATTTATTAAATAAATTTAAACAATGATCTGAAGGAAAATTAACTAACTGAACCACAGGTTCAGACATTTCGTTTATGTTTTTAGCTGATGCGAATCCGTCATCTAAGGGACTATTTCATTTTTAATTAACATTTTGAAAACAACTTTCCCATATTTTGGAAGAAACCACAAAATATACAGGTCTACTATCTTGTCACTGAAGATTACATGTAGTTTCAACTTCCAGTAATCTAAAAAGGTTAGCTTCTGTATCTTAATGTATACTGTATCAAGATTGTCCTTGCCGTTTGATATCATCCATGGTGTAATAAACAGGCTATATATAGTTGATATATAAGGATAGATGATAGTTATACTGGGTACCTGGAGTTAAAGGTAAAGAAACATGCCGTCTTACCACACAGTCTATTAGCCAAATCTAATATTCAAATTAAAGGGCAAACGGCCAGGTCAAACTTGGCGCACTATAGATTTCACATCATAAACAATGAAATATCTGTATGTCATGTACATCTCAAATAGACAATCCATGTTTATATTCTCACCATATCGCCATCATTTTACAAGTTTTAAAATCTGCATATTTTTCTATGGCGAAATTTATGATATAATTCTTTGATTGCCAAGTACATTCTGCCAAGGTCTGAGGCCACAAGCGATGTTACCAAAAATACCATCAGAATAATACCAAGTACTCCAACTCCGGTCGCGGACGGCCGTGAATCACTCGCACTTGTTTTCTTCCGTATACTCGATGATAAATTATCTACGTCTACTGATAATTCTTTTTTTAACCTGTCTGTTGTTTCTTTAAGTAATATTTCCAATTCTTCCGTAGTTTTGTTAGTATATATGGTTTGTGTCTGTGTACATGGACAAGCACATGATTCTGTTGTAACTGCTGGTAAAGATGTGGTTGGCTCTTCAACTGAAACTGGACAACATAAATTCACACTTAACTTTCAGCAACATAAGTGAAAGCAGTTAAGGGAATATATTGCCATTGATGCAGGTAGTTTATGACCTCCTGTCGGAATGGTTATAAATGTAGTTTAAAACCAAATAGCAGAGGTGTTTTTGTACAGATTAGTCTAAACACTACATAAAGGTAATAACAGCCTGTGACCGTATGTAAGCCTTCACGCCTTCTCACGCGTAATTAGTTACATTCGCTATTATTTTAAAATCTACTTTCTTTTGCTCAATTAAACCTGAAGTAAATGTATACACGGACGTGACATTTCAATTATAGTAATAGTGATCTTGGCCCAAGTGGCATCTTGTCATAAACAATTATTTTCTATACCATGTTTTATTTATAACTCTCGATTGGAAATGGTGACCTCATACAGAAAAAAGTTGTTGTAAGCTTACTCTTTGGCTGAGGTATCACTATGTTATTTGAGGTGCTCGCTTCGTATGTGGTAGGTAGTGGCATGAAAGTCACAGGGTCATTCGAAAGAGACCTTATAAACCAATGCCCCGTGGTACGTTCAGGACATTCCCTGCACATTCCCCTGAGCGCATTGCAAAGGTTAAAAAAAATTCCACTTCACCTATTCCTGTTGTCTCGATATACCGGTAAGTGAAATATCCTTGGCTGGAACGTAAAACCCCATTCAATCAATCAATCTTGGGCTCAAGCAAGAGGATACAAACAGCTACATCGACATGCACGTTAATGATACTTACCATACCGGGTTACAATCCTCATGTTATGTATCGAGATAAAACCGCGATCTGCAAGTCAAAATATCAAAATTACTCATAAAAGTCATTACTACGGAATCTCTGTAGGGTGCTAGTCACGGGGTCCTCTTAAAGAGATCTTACACATGTAATGGTTGGCGTTAAAAAACCCTCCCTGTACAATGCTAAAGACCACTGCAAAGTTTAACATTTCTGTCAATATTGACCGATAGCTAGTGCTGTTATAAGTGAAATATTCTTGACTGGGGCGCAATATCTGGATGATTTAATCAAACAATCAAACATTACACAAGTAGACAAATTAAACGCGTGCTTTTATCTTATATACAGTCCATTTCCCGGTAATGTTACCGGTACTATCGACGTTTCAATATTTTCAGCTTCTGGTAATAATTCAGTTCTTTCACAATTAGTACTGTAAGAATATATTGCAGTTATTTTCAACTTTTTATATTTTTAAAATATTTTGCCAAAGTAATTGATTACTTCAACTTTAGTAGTTATTGTTGTATTGTTACAATTCCACGTGTAAATCATATTCATCGGTATGTTTGTTATGATGTAAAGTCTGTGTAAAAATACAAACGCATCTAAGATATAGATTAATAAAGATGGTTTGGATGACAACATGCTTGTTTTATGTCTTGTCTGTAAAAAGGACAAACACAACAGTTATTTATTTTGAATATCACCATTTGTATACATTTTACTATAGCAACACAAGCAAACAAATCAAAACAGAAACATTGCTAATGTCAATGTTTTTGGATAAAAATAATGAATGATAGACACAATTATCAGGTCTTGGAAACTAAATAACGGCGTCTAGTGGACGTAAAATATTCTGCTAAGATACCTTCGAGCAAACTAGCCAAGGGCTTGAAGCTTGATTAGTTTTATCGATCAGGGATTTTTTGCGTTATATCAAATAATTTTTGACTATTTGTTTAAAACGCGAAAAGCGAATAGAATTTCATCAAATTGGAACAAAATGTTTTAACACTGTTGATTCAATAATGCTATGTTAAGTTTTATTGGTATTTTAAATTCGCGCTAATCACTTATTAAATTAATCAAGCTTCGAATAACTGGGCCACGATAAGAAGCTATATAACATAAACAATTTATCTCTTGTTTTATTGGAGATACCCATCCAAACGGTATGTAAAATAAGATCATATAAACAAGCATTTGAAACGCTCACGAATAAACTCTAAACTGTTGGGAATCAACTATTGGCATATTGTAAGAGCTCTACATGTTTTGCTTATTTGATAAAGTAAAAGTCCATAAAGTAAAAAAGTATGTAAAAAAATGAGGCTATACCCTAAACTTTGAACAGAAGAGTGTAAACATTTATATATTATATTATAGTTCGTCTATGATCTGATGACAGAGTGTTGGTTTAAATATTGCATACTGGTATGGGTGTAAGTGCATGTAGCGTGTCACTGTGTACGTACACTCACGCCGACTTGCGCTCTATTCATTATAATTACCCTAACATAAAAAATCCGCTGCATACTTTGCCATCAGATCATGGACGACCTACTTAGTATAGTACCTGATTCTGTCAAAGTAACAGTAAAGTTGTCAACCGCTTCTGAAAAGTACAGCCATAGACACACAACCCGCATGTCTGGTAACTCAACAAGACTCCCGTCACACGTTAAGTTGTATGAGTCCTGAAAAAAGATGTATTTGTTGTACAAAAGGCTACTCATGCTTATTTATTGCAATTAAGATAAAACCTTTACATTAATTAACAAATAGTGATTCACGCACAAAAATTATCTTTTTATTCACAAGTATATCGGGACACAACCAGCTATTGGTGAAATTACTTCTGGTATTGAATTACCATCGTATGCCTCCAAGCCTAGAATCATTAAAGCATGGTGTTCTTTTCAACCGCATTGTAAACTTTTAATATGCATGTAAAAGAAAAAACAGTACTAAAATGTCGGCCGGTCGGTTAATTGTAGTTTAACGTCGTATTAGCAATTTGCACCTATTCGTAACATCTTAAGAACTCTCCTCTGGACTTAAAAATGTATTATAATAATTTTAATTATTTTTGCTCGCAACAATACTAAATAGTAATGTTTCGCTCGGTTGAAGCCAATCGGTGTCTTGTTGCAGAAAAAGGCCAGTCAATTTTTCTTCGCATTTTAAGTATGTTTAAAGGGAAACAACCCTCGTTTCACAAAGTATAATTTTTATGTTACCCTTTCATTGGCCGCGGGCGATATAGCTAATTGATAACTGCTCATTTTTATTTAACTGATTTTCGTTCACTAGATCTAGTTAATAAATATCCACCGAAAGGCCACGAAGAGAAAACGGCAAATAACTACATTTTAGGAGTTTTAAAAATATTTTTAGGGAAAACTTATTAATGTCAACCCTCTTACAAATTGCCGTTAGGATGTTTCATTCACCTTCACACCAGAACACCAGCTATATATATATACAATGAAAAGTTGCTTTAAAATTTTGTATATGACATTTGTAGACATCGTCATGAGGCACTAGACTTTGTGTATATTTTAGGTATAAAATGTACATTGTAGTAAGGAGCTTTTGAATATTTTTACTAATTTACGATCTGCGTGATGTACCGATAGGGTACAAACCCTCAATTTGATTTAAATGATATATTTAAAACAAACTTAAAATCAGTTGTTTTTATACAGAAGATGAAAGTCGTTGTCTGCAGGCACATGCGCCTACAAATATTATATATTTCATACAGAGAATCGTATTTTGATTTCCGGACACAGTGCATGTACATTGTATATATGTTGACCTTCCAAAGTTCATGTTCCCTTCATTCCCAAATGCGTTTACACACGTGATTGGTGTAGCTAGCTTAACGGAAGATGTGATACCCTGCTTGGTTGAAGCTCACATGTTAAACCTTACAAAGCACCTGGCCTTCGTTCCCTGGTTAAAGTTCACATGTTTAACCTTACAAAGCACCCGGCCTCGTTCCCTGGTTGAAGTTCACATGTTTAACGTTACAAAGCACCCGGCCTCGTTCCCTGGTTGAAGTTCACATGTTAAACCTTACAAAGCACCCGGCCTCGTTCCCTGGTTGAAGTTCACATGTCAAACTTTACAAAGCACCCGGCCTCGTTCTCTGGTTGAAGTTCACATGTTAAACCTTACGAAGCACCCGGCCTCGTTCTCTGGTTGAAGTTCACATGTTAAACCTTACAAAGCACCCGGCCTCCGTTCCCTGGTTGAAGTTCACATGTTAAACCTTACAAAGCACCCGGCCCCGTTCCCTGGTAGTTCACATATTAAACCTTACAAAGCACCCGGCCTCGTTCCCTGGTTGAGGTTCACATGTTAAACCTTACAAAGCACCCTGCCTCCGTTCCCTGGTTGAAGTTTACATGTTAAACCTTACAAAGCATCCGACCTCGTTCCCTGGTTGAAGTTCACATGTTAAACCTTACAAAGCACCCGGCCTCGTTCCCTGGTTGAAGTTCACATGTTAAACTTTACAAAGCACCCGGCCTCATTCTCTGGTTGAAGTTCACATGTTAAACCTTACAAAGCACCCGGCCTCGTTCCCTGGTAGTTCACATATTAAACCGTACAAAGCACCCGGCCTCGTTCCCTGGTAGTTCACATATTAAACCTTACAAAGCACCCGGCCTCGTTCCCTGGTTAAAGTTCACATGTTAAACCTTACAAAGCACCCTGCCTCCGTTCCCTGGTTGAAGTTCACATGTTAAACTTTACAAAGCACCCGGCCTCCGTTCCCTGGTTGAAGCTCGCATGTTAAACCTTACAAAGCACCCGGCCTCCGTTCCCTGGTTGAAGCTCGCATGTTAAACCTTACAAAGCACCCGGCCTCGTTCCCTGGTTGAAGTTCACATGTTAAACCTTACAAAGCACCCGGCCTTCGTTCCCTGGTTGAAGTTCACATGTTAAACCTTACAAAGCACCCGGCCTTCGTTCCCTGGTTGAAGTTCACATGTTAAACTTTACAAAGCACCCGGCCTTCGTTCCCTGGTTGAAGTTCACATGTTAAACCTTACAAAGCACCCGGCCTTCGTTCCCTGGTTGAAGTTTACATGTTAAACCTTACAAAGCACCCGGCCTTCGTTCCCTGGTTGAAGTTCACATGTTAAACTTTACAAAGCACCCGGCCTTCGTTCCCTGGTTGAAGTTCACATGTTAAACATACAGTACAGACCTGTCGAAAGTTTAAGATAACGAACAAGTTTCGAATCAGCAGCTTATTTCGGATCCTTGCTATCTATTTCTAGACACTTATTACGGCAGGCGGCATCTGTCTTTCGGCAGCTTTTCGGCACTATTCGGATCCTTGCTATCTATTTCTAGACACTTATTACGGCAGGCGGCATCTGTCTTTCGGCAGCTTTTCGGCACTATTCGGATCCTTGCTATCTATTTCTAGACACTTATTACGGCAGGCGGCATCTGTCTTTCGGCAGCTTTTCGGCACTATTCGGATCCTTGCTATCTATATCTAGACACTTATTACGGCAGGTGGCATCTGTCTTTCGGCAGCTTTTCGGCACTATTCGGATCCTTGCTATCTATATCTAGACACTTATTACGGCAGGTGGCATCTGTCTTTCGGCAGCTTTTCGGCACTATTCGGATCCTTGCTATCTATTTCTAGACACTTATTACGGCAGGCGGCATCTGTCTTTCGGCAGCTTTTCGGCACTATTCGGATCCTTGCTATCTATTTCTAGACACTTATTACGGCAGGCGGCATCTGTCTTTCGGCAGCTTTTCGGCACTATTCGGATCCTTGCTATCTATATCTAGACACTTATTACGGCAGGTGGCATCTGTCTTTCGGCAGCTTTTCGGCACTATTCGGATCCTTGCTATCTATTTCTAGACACTTATTACGGCAGGCGGCATCTGTCTTTCGGCAGCTTTTCGGCACTAGCTATAAATGTCGGCCACCAGACAGCCAAGCTTTGACTCCTACCATAGTGTTAGACTTTCGACAGGCCTGTTCTGTAATTTGCCAGCTTCAAAAAGTTTTAACTTTGCTTTGGGATTGTGTTTATGACATTCATTGATTGGTATGTTTGTTTTTGATTATTTATATGACCTTATATAAACTGTTTATTAGCTTACCGATATATTTCTGTGATATGATACATTACATCTCTCGCCAAGTGCAGAATTATACCCTACCATGTACTGTACAGATTGGTTACCTTTATTGAATACAGATATACCATTCACATAGTGAAAACCTCCGGAATATGTGACTAGATCGATCTGTAAAAACATAAACTGATTATAAATTGATAACAAAAAAGAAAACGATTACAAATTGATAACAAAAAATCTTTTACATAAAGCGGCTAAATGGTAATTTCTAATCTTGAATTCAGATGATAAAATCGTTAATTGTTTAGCCTCTCTAAAATTTTTAATTTGAAGTGCGAATTTTGAAAACATAATATTACCTAAAGTATTGTATATAGGTATTTTTTGTGCTGTGTCAATTTTGATGGCATTATTTTATTTGACAAAAACACTGTATGTAAATACTGTTTGTGTTTTTCTGAATGTGAAATGTCAACTGACGGCATTAATTAAAATATCATAAAAATACTGCACCTAGCATCGAGATAATATGTCATTTAAATAGAACTGTACTAAATGTTGCTTTGGTATAACATTTGCGTCTTGCTGACTTACACGGAGATGGTATAATCTTTACACGGACGTTGAACTAGTTATATTTCTATCATTATATGTTATGTTACTATGCACATGGAAGAAAAGGTGTCAGGTACAACGATTCCGCGTTATTAGAGTTGGGTTGAGTAATGGTGTTAAACGTCCAAGTCAAGAAGCATTACTTTCATTTCGTAGTGCCAAGTGATTGGTGAAAAAACAGCCACTACACACTTTCAAGTCTTTGGTTAGAACTGGTTGGGGTTCAAACTCATTACCTCCCACTAACACAGCGAACACTCTACCAACTGAGCTACTTCAGGGGTTACGTTAGCAAAGAGAAAGCTTTTGTACACTTTTTGACTCAATAAAGTATTGGATATGAATCGGATATAAACGTCTTGTTTCTACTTACTGATGCATTTGCTTCTATAAAGTTGTTGTATGTAAAATTAGATTGCATGAATACTTTTCTCCCTGCTTGAATGGTTTCTAGAAAATAAATCAGTTGACAAGTAACTCTATAAACATAATGCGTTTTAAAACAACAAGAGATACGTAGCAACCATAATAAATTGGCTTCATAAATGTTTATGGTCCCTAAGAACCAACAAAACCCGTATTAAGATAAAAGTAAAGAATGTATACAATAGCAGAATTATATCATAGTGTCTTTTTGAAAGTTGTGCAGTTTTGGATGAATACAGTGGTAAAAATATAACATTATTTAAACTGCAGATTTCAGCATGCATATTGTGGGTAAAAAGTATGTGAATACCACGATCACTTGTTTGTGTTAAATGGACGTAAATAACCAATAATGATATATTTAAGACAAGGACACTAAAAGTTTACTTTCCGCTAAGTTTAAAACACGAATACGAATCCAATATTCCAGTAGTTGTAAAAATAATACTCATACCCCCATTTAAAGAAAAGCTTGACCCATTCTTTGAATTTAAGATCATCTGGTTACCAGAACCATCGGGATGAGGTCCAGTTACGAAGAAATATTTATCCTCTGAACCAGACTCTTTGAAATATAACGTCTTATTACTGAAAAAGAAAAACAAATCATATTATGTTATTAATTTCTGTACAGACCATCTTTATTTATGTTATTAATTTCTGTACAGACCATCTTTATTTATGTTATTAATTTCTGTACAGACCATCTTTATTTATGTTATTAATTTCTGTACAGACCATCTTTATTTATGTTATTAATTTCTGTACAGACCATCTTTATTTATGTTATTAATTTCTGTACAGAACACCTATATTTATGTTATTAATTTCTGTACAGACCATCTATATTTATGTTATTAATTTCTGTACAGAACACCTATATGTTTACCACTCTTCGATTCATTTTCGTCAGCTAAGTGTTAAATTTTCCAAAGGTTGTACTCTACATTAGAAAGATAAGAAATATTTATCATTTTTATAACCCCAACCCCCCGCAAACTAGTTTTAGGGGTATGTCTGTCTGTCTTTCCGTCCGTGTAAAAATTGTGTCAGGGTCAAATGTCATAGCTGCTATGGACGACTGTCATAAAATTTCACATGAATAATTTCCATGGTCCAAAGGTGTGTCATGACCTTGAACCAAGGTCATATCGGCAAGTTCAGGGTACTGAGAAAACATTAAATGTTGGGGGCGGAGGTTATTTGACTTTCTAGAGATATTTCTAGTTATTAATTTTTTTTCAATGTACACACTTGTGATGTTGTCAATCGACTGTCGTATAGAAATGCCTAAGTGTACAAAAAGCTAAATAATCTCAGTCACAAAATTACCAAACCAAAGTGTGATGTCAACACAGTTCTGTTCGTTGTATAAGCGTGGTAACATACAACTGCAGCCTGTCTGTCATAAGAAAGTAATTAGTTTGATATATTTGCAAATGAATCATTCATTTAAAACAGATTATTAAATGAGTTTGTTATATAAGTAATAAATTCCATCTTTGTGATTGGCTAAAATGGTAACACGTGACCATTGAATCTCACATGATGTACCACGGATTTCTGAAAAATCGAGAACGTCAACGAAAATCGATGACGTACACCGAATTTGATATTGACCGAATTTTTCAGAAATCCGTGGTAAGGAAAATTTCTTAGTAAAAACATGATCTGTTGTCTAATGGTTGATGAAGTGTAAACTTTCTTTTTGTCATTGTAAAATCCATTCATATACAATTATTGGCATTAATGACAGTACTGATAGATCCTTACATTTCAGCGTGTACAAAGTTACGTTATATAAATATTTGTTTTTTCGGTGTATATCACACCATATACAACCACTGAAAATCCATAATTGTATAATATTTAACAGAACAATTGACCAAACAAAAATTGACATATATCAATAGCAAAAGACCGCATGTGTTCCATCTACGTATTGTCAAAAAGTATCGAGAGAAAGACATGGTCCCAAGCATTTATGTGCGTCAGTTTCTGAAACGTCAAAAAGCTGATCGTGTTTTGTCATAATTAACGGATTCTCTAATTGGATTTAAAACCTTATTTAAGGCAGAAAACATTAACGGTATCACATTAGTATAAATCATTCACAAAAGAATATTCTGATGTATAAGTATGCCTTTTCAACATTAACTTTATTTGATATTTTAAATGCATGTAATTGGTGTCATTCAAAACTTGTCGCTTTTCAAAACGTAATAATTGATAACTTAAACAAAACACCAAAATCGAATTTAGTATAGGCAAACAACGTTGACCTGTCCGCTTGACCTTAAATTAAATCAACTAGATAAACTGTGAGCCACAAGCTAACACAAAATACCCCCCCACCCCCCGAATATAAAAAAATCCATTGGATCAAATAGAAGGTGCACATCTACATTATATCACAAAGATTGTGTGAAAGTTTCATGAAAATCCATCGAAGGGTTTAGGAGGAGTTGCAGATAAGAGATAGGTACCCTTAGGTGTAACGAAAGGACGGACGGACACACGGACGGACACCCCTATCACTATATACCTCCACTTTTTAAGCGGGGGTATAATAATGAACTAGAACATGAAAACACATGTGTTCGTTTTGTGTACATTATGGTAAACATACATTGTTTATCTGCAAATCCTTACTATTCCCATGTATTGTGCGGATATTCGTATCTGAATATCCCTAGTGTAAGGTCAAGCGAACAGGTTATTTTGCTTGCCTAAATAACGTTACGTGTATGTTAATTTTCACAAGATATAACGTAACTTTGTACATGCTGAAATGTAAAGATCAGTACTGTAAATAATGCTAATAATTGTATATGAATGGATTTTACAATGACAAAAAGAAAGTTTACACTTCATCAACCAATAGACAACAGATTATGTTTACACTAAAAAACTTCTCTTTACCTTGAATCTGGCATATTTCAACCAACTCTAACCAACCGATAAAAACTAGATATTTGAAAGTTGCTTTTTGATGAAAGTATGCTAATTTGGACTGAAAACAATCCGGATGTCTGAATAAAATGCACGAATAAGATTAACCCCGCTTTACCTGATACTAATTGTACCCATGGTTGAACTGATGACTGGATATGGATATGAATATTGACATCTTTCTGCCGTCATCCACGATAAAATGTCCATGGACGAACCCGTTGAATTGAAAGTATACATAGCCATAGATCTCCCTATTGGGTCATAAAAATAAATGTTCACCTGAAATGTTAAAACTTCAACATTAAAAATTGGCAAAACGAATCAATACATTCTTATGCTAGGCGAGTTGGTGTCGAAAGGTGTGCGTTCGAGCCCCTACAGCGGCAAAAAAATATTGTCTTTAATTACATAAAAATGCAGTACTTATTCCAGTGTAAAATTCAAAAAGAGTGAAACTCGGTATTTACACTTGGGAATGTTAATAAGTTGACTGCTACAATACATTCAGTTAAAAAAATTATAGGTATCTCTCCCATTAAGATAGATAAGCATAAGTTTAAGAATGTGTTACAAGGGCAACGGTCCTCATCCATTATCCATAAAATCAATGGTATTGCTTTCTATAGGTGATAAAAAATAAATTGAACGTGACGCAATCTCCATAAAGCCAAACAAACAAATTTCTAATCTAACAGGAGTGCAAAACGTTGTAAATTATGGCAGTCAATATAAAAACACATCAAGTTGTATTTACGGAAATCGAACTAAAATCATAGGCCTTGTCAATTAAGCTATTTTAAAATTGAGTTTAATGCAGTTTGACACTGATACTATCAAAGTTTAATCTATATATATATTGGTGTGCGTGAGTGTAAATAGAACGGAACCTGAAAGCAGATATGTGTTCAAAAGTACAACAACAAAACTAAGTACAGATTTTAATAAAATGAAGAGCAAATCAATTGTTTATTTAAACTTTATAAATAATTGTGGTTTATTGACAAAAATATGACATATAAATGGTTTTATTTTCAATTATATAAGACAGGCCTGTCGAAAGTTTAACACTAAGATAACTAATTAGTTCCAAATAGACAGTTAATTCCGGTACCCCGTTAGCTATATCTTTGAAGTTGCTATATCTATGTCTGTATCTCGGTAGCCTTTAGAAGTTGCTATATCTATGTCTGTATCTCGGTAGCCTTTCAGAAGTTGCTATATCTATGTCTGTATCTCGATAGCCTTTCAGAAGTTGTTATATCTATGTCTGTATCTCGGTAGCCTTTAGAAGTTGCTATATCTATGTCTGTATCTCGGTAGCCTTTAGAAGTTGCTATATCTATGTCTGTATCTCGATAGCCTTTCAGAAGTTGCTATCTATGTCTGTATCTCGGTAGCCTTTCAGAAGTTGCTATATCTATGTCTGTATCTCGATAGCCTTTCAGAAGTTGTTATATCTATGTCCGTATCTCGGTAGCCTTTTAGAAGTTGCTATATCTATGTCTGTATCCCGGTAGCCTTTTAGAAGTTGCTATATCTATGTCTGTATCTCGGTAGCCTTTCAGAAGTTGCTATATCTATGTCTGTATCTCGGTAGCCTTTTAGAAGTTGCTATATCTATGTCTGTATCTCGGTAGCCTTTTAGAAGTTGCTATATCTATGTCTGTATCTCGGTAGCCTTTTAGAAGTTGCTATATCTATGTCTGTATCTCGGTAGCCTTTTAGAAGTTGCTATATCTATGTCTGTATCTCGGTAGCCTTTCAGAAGTTGCTATATCTATGTCTGTATCCCGGTAGCCTTTTAGAAGTTGCTATATCTCTATGTCTGTATCTCGGTAGCCTTTTAGAAGTTGCTATATCTATGTCTGTATCTCGATAGCCTTTCAGAAGTTGCTATATCTATGTCTGTATCTCGGTAGCCTTTTAGAAGTTGCTATATCTATGTCTGTATCTCGGTAGCCTTTCAGAAGTTGCTATATCTATGTCTGTATCCCGGTAGCCTTTTAGAAGTTGCTATATCTATGTCTGTATCCCGGTAGCCTTTCAGAAGTTGCTATATCTATGTCTGTATCTCGGTAGCCTTTTAGAAGTTGCTATATCTATGTCTGTATCCCGGTAGCCTTTTAGAAGTTGCTATATTTATGACTGTATCCCGGTAGCCTTTTAGAAGTTGCTATATCTATGTCTGTATCTCGGTAGCCTTTTAGAAGTTGCTATATTTATGTCTGTATCCCGGTAGCCTTTTAGAAGTTGTTATATCTATGTCTGTATCCCGGTAACCTTTTCGAAGTTGCTATATCTATGTCTGTATCTCGGTAGCCTTTTAGAAGTTGCTATATCTATGTCTGTATCTCGGTAGCCTTTTAGAAGTTGCTATATCTATGTCTGTATCCCGGTAGCCTTTCAGAAGTTGCTATATCTATGTCTGTATCTCGGTCGCCTTTCAGAAGTTGCTATATCTATGTCTGTATCTCGGTAGCCTTTTAGAAGTTGCTATATCTATGTCTGTATCTCGGTAGCCTTTTAGAAGTTGCTATATCTATGTCTGTATCCCGGTAGCCTTTCAGAAGTTGCTATATCTATGTCTGTATCTCGGTAGCCTTTCAGAAGTTGCTATATCTATGTCTGTATCTCGGTAGCCTTTCAGAAGTTGCTATATCTATGTCTGTATCTCGGTAGCCTTTCAGACGTTGCTATATCTATGTCTGTATCTCGGTAGCCTTTCAGAAGTTGCTATATCTATGTCTGTATCTCGGTAGCCTTTCAGAAGTTGCTATATCTATGTCTGTATCTCGATAGCCTTTCAGAAGTTGCTATATCTATGTCTGTATCTCGGTAGCCTTTTAGAAGTTGCTATATCTATGTCTGTATCTCGATAGCCTTTTAGAAGTTGCTATATCTATGTCTGTATCTCGATAGTCTTTTAGAAGTTGCTATATCTATGTCTGTATCTCGATAGCCTTTCAGAAGTTGCTATATCTATGTCTGTATCTCGGTAGCCTTTTAGAAGTTGCTATATCTATGTCTGTATCTCGGTAGCCTTTCAGAAGTTGCTATATCTATGTCTGTATCTCGGTAGCCTTTCAGAAGTTGCTATATCTCTATGTCTGTATCCCGGTAGCCTTTCAGAAGTTGCTATATCTCTATGTCTGTATCCCGGTAGCCTTTCAGAAGTTGCTATATCTCTATGTCTGTATCCCGGTAGCCTTTCAGAAGTTGCTATATCTCTATGTCTGTATCTCGGTAGCCTTTTAGAAGTTGCTATATCTATGTCTGTATCCCGGTAGCCTTTTAGAAGTTGCTATATCTATGTCTGTATCTCGATAGCCTTTTAGAAGTTGCTATATCTATGTCTGTATCTCGATAGCCTTTCAGAAGTTGCTATATCTATGTCTGTATCTCGGTAGCCTTTTAGAAGTTGTTATATCTATGTCTGTATCTCGGTAGCCTTTCAGAAGTTGCTATATCTCTATGTCTGTATCCCGATAGCCTTTCAGAAGTTGCTATATCTATGTCTGTATCTCGGTAGCCTTTTAGAAGTTGCTATATCTATGTCTGTATCTCGGTAGCCTTTCAGAAGTTGCTATATCTATGTCTGTATCTCGGTAGCCTTTCAGAAGTTGCTATATCTCTATGTCTGTATCCCGGTAGCCTTTCAGAAGTTGCTATATCTATGTCTGTATCTCGGTAGCCTTTTAGAAGTTGCTATATCTATGTCTGTATCTCGGTAGCCTTTCAGAAGTTGCTATATCTATGTCTGTATCTCGGTAACCTTTCAGAAGTTGCTATATCTATGTCTGTATCCCGGTAGCCTTTTAGAAGTTAGTTGCTATATCTATGTCTGTATCTCGGTAGCCTTTTAGAAGTTGCTATATCTATGTCTGTATCCCGGTAGCCTTTTAGAAGTTGCTATATCTATGTCTGTATCTCGATAGCCTTTTAGAAGTTGCTATATCTATGTCTGTATCTCGATAGCCTTTCAGAAGTTGCTATATCTATGTCTGTATCTCGGTAGCCTTTTAGAAGTTGTTATATCTATGTCTGTATCTCGGTAGCCTTTCAGAAGTTGCTATATCTCTATGTCTGTATCCCGGTAGCCTTTCAGAAGTTGCTATATCTCTATGTCTGTATCCCGGTAGCCTTTTAGAAGTTGCTATATCTCTATGTCTGTATCCCGGTAGCCTTTTAGAAGTTGCTATATCTCTATGTCTGTATCCCGGTAGCCTTTCAGAAGTTGCTATATCTCTATGTCTGTATCCCGGTAGCCTTTCAGAAGTTGCTATATTTATGTCTGTATCTCGGTAGCCTTTTAGAAGTTGCTATATCTATGTCTGTATCTCGGTAGCCTTTCAGAAGTTGCTATATCTATGTCTGTATCTCGGTAGCCTTTCAGAAGTTGCTATATCTATGTCTGTATCTCGGTAGCCTTTTAGAAGTTGCTATATCTCTATGTCTGTATCCCGGTAGCCTTTTAGAAGTTGCTATATCTATGTCTGTATCTCGGTAGCCTTTCAGAAGTTGCTATATCTATGTCTGTATCTCGGTAGCCTTTTAGATGTTGCTATATTTATGTCTGTATCTCGGTAGCCTTTCAGAAGTTGCTATATTTATGTCTGTATCTCGGTAGCCTTTTAGAAGTTGCTATATCTATGTCTGTATCTCGGTAGCCTTTTAGAAGTTGCTATATCTATGTCTGTATCTCGGTAGCCTTTTAGAAGTTGCTATATCTATGTCTGTATCTCGGTAGCCTTTTAGAAGTTGCTATATCTATGTCCGTATCTCGGTAGCCTTTCAGAAGTTGCTATATCTATGTCTGTATCTCGGTAGCCTTTAGAAGTTGCTATATCTATGTCTGTATCTCGGTAGCCTTTTAGAAGTTGCTATATCTATGTCAGTATCTCGGTAGCCTTTAGAAGTTGCTATATCTATGTCTGTATCTCGGTAGCCTTTCAGAAGTTGCTATATCTATGTCTGTATCTCGGTAGCCTTTCAGAAGTTGCTATATCTATGTCTGTATCTCGATAGCCTTTCAGAAGTTGCTATATCTATGTCAGTATCCCGGTAGCCTTTTAGAAGTTGCTATATCTATGTCTGTATCCCGGTAGCCTTTTAGAAGTTGCTATATCTATGTCTGTATCCCGGTAGCCTTTTAGAAGTTGCTATATCTATGTCAGTATCCCGGTAGCCTTTTAGAAGTTGCTATATCTATGTCTGTATCCCGGTAGCCTTTTAGAAGTTGCTATATCTATGTCTGTATCCCGGTAGCCTTTTAGAAGTTGCTATATCTATGTCAGTATCCCGGTAGCCTTTTAGAAGTTGCTATATCTATGTCTGTATCCCGGTAGCCTTATAGAAGTTGCTATATCTATGTCTGTATCTCGGTAGCCTTTTAGATATTGTTATATCTATATCTATGTCAGTATCCCGGTAGCCTTTCAGAAGTTGCTATATCTATATCTATGTCAGTATCCCGGTAGCCTTTCAGAAGTTGCTATATCTATGTCAGTATCCCGGTAGCCTTTTAGAAGTTGTTATATCTATATCTATGTCAGTATCCCGGTAGCCTTTTAGAAGTTGCTATATCTATGTCTGTATCTCGATAGCCTTTCAGAAGTTGCTATATCTATGTCTGTATCTCGATAGCCTTTCAGAAGTTGCTATATCTATGTCTGTATCTCGGTAGCCTCTTAGTCTCTAGCTATCCATATCTCAGCCACTCGTCTAAGCCTGGATTATCTTTTCGTTGGACCAAGGTTTAATTTTCGGCAGGTCTGTACCGTAGTTTGATAAGCAAAACGGTTTTCCAGTATTTCAACGCTGACGTGTTAATAGACAATTGTAACCAAGTTATCAACTAACATTAAATAACGCTAGGATCAATACATGGATAAGCTATGTGTGTTAATTAATATCTATAGTCTCATCTCATTTAACATCAGTTTAAGCAATATTTTATTTTGAAAATCAAAACTTATGAATAACGCATTGAAACTACTTTACATATCAGGACCCTGGAACAAGAGTAAAACTCTTATATTAACCAGTGTAATATATATATATCAATTTATCCAAGATGCCGAAACTTTGTCGAGATATAGCTAACGAGGGGTCGAGATGAGTTGCCGATTCGACACTTACAGTCAAACCTGTCTATAAAGGCCACACAAGGGAACCAGTAAAAGTGGCCTTTATGGACAGGTAGCCTTAATATACAGGTTCAAATTATATGATTAAATAACAATTGGGATACAATTCTACTGGCTTTTATAAGCAGGTGACCCTTTTATAGAGGTGGCCTTTAAGACAGGTTTGACCGTATTTGTTAGGCGAGTGTCTATACTGTACAAGTAACTCGTTGATATCTCATACCTATCCTACTTACACGATGCGGATTAGGATCGTCCCATTGGTCGATCAGATCTTCTCTAATGTAATCATCAGTGTTAAGGGTTTGGTTCACTGAGTTCCAAATGTCGACAAAAGACACATTTGAAGACTTTGTTATCCCAGCTACCAAAGCAGAGTCTGAAATTCAAGAAGTACATCTTCATCATACACTGTTCTGTAGTGTATGAAAAAATAAGATGCATGTATGATTCTAAAAATTAAAGAAAAAGTTAATCATCTTGTGGTGTTCTCAAGAACCCTTGTAGTGTATAAAAATTCAAGATTTATTTATGGTTTCAAAATTCAAGAAAAGTTAATTATTTTATGGTGTTCTCAAATAATCCTACAGTGTATAAAAAACTAGTTAATAGTACAAGTTTGTATGTTTCTAAAAGAATAGTTTTATCTATCGAACTTAAAATTAGCCCAAGATACACAAAATTGATAAAATTACATAACATTCAAACATTGTCTACAATGACACTTTTTTCCGACAGGATTAAAATATCTCAAATGTTCGTGAAAAAAAAAAGTTTATTATATAGTTATATTTACAATTACAGTGATGTCGTAATTATCAAGTACTTTGTTTGATCATGTGCTGATTTTGAATGCATTATTTTAATAATGCATTCAAAATCAGCACATGACAGTACTATTAGACCGTGACAATTTGTAAAGTCATAAAGACAATGATGAAAATGTAGGCGGTCGATTTTTTTTATTAAAATATAAAAAAACTTAAGGGCACACAATAAGCGTAAAACAATGCAACTGTAAAAAAAATCAATTTTCCATTATATGTATGAAATTTTAAAGTTAAAAGACGACGCCTCGGGTGTTTACACGTTAACATTTAAATACAGACTCACGTTTTTATATACTATTCATGTGAACATTTAATCATGGAATAATTGAATACAATAGATTAAAGAAATCCAGTTGATAGGAAAACTAGCGGTTTAGTCTCACTTTTAGTTTCTTGTTCTCTCTATTGTCCACAAACATGATCCAGACTCACTTAGCATACATAAAAATCTTGTGCATCATTCACGCATGTATATTAAATTACAAAGTGATTTTTGAGAAATGGTTAGGACAAAAAAACTTCAGTTCTGAAACGATGAAACAAACCAGAAACCCGAAAAAAACAACCAACCTTTGGCAAGCGAATCGACTCACTTACATATGGATCTGCCTGGGTTAGGTTCGAACCTAGGTAGTGACAATAGGAGATCTTTACCACAAAACCATTTAAGAGAACATGTTAAAATATCGATGTGAATATACAAAAACTTCCAAGTCCTATTATCTAAACAGTGATTCAAGAGAACCTGTCTAGACGAACTCCAGCACTAGGTTTAAACTCCGGACTAAAGACATTTGCACAAAATATTGTGTTTATTATACTGTTTAATGGTCCATATAGTCAAATATTTTATTTAAACATTGTCTATACGGGTATAATTTTGTAGACTGGACTGGCTGCTTGATGACCTTGACATGACTTGAACACCGTTTCGATAAAATAAGTAAATTCCAAGAATAATTCTAAATAAATTGTTTAGATATATGCATCATTTTGGGTTGAAGTCGAATATCTGTGGCATTTACTATTAACTGCATTATGATGAAAACGAACAAATAAAGTATTAATAAAAATAAAAAATAAAATCAACACCATATGAAATATAGTATGTACATTACTTTTTGACGTAATTTGAAGATAATTTGCAGAAAATGTTAACTGTACACACAGTTAAGATAGAGAAATTTTATGCATTTTTGGAACACGCGTTGGCTTCATTCTTAGAAAAATGTCATTTCTGAAGGTGTAGTACATACATATGTGCTGTATATGGTCTAAAAATCAACTATTTTTGTCAAAACCTTCTTTCCTTTTAATAAAAACAAACAAACATACTTATTCATGTCCGAATCACAATCCAGAAGCAAAGTAAAAACTTTGGAACTGAAAAGTCAGGTTAATTAAGACACGACACGTGAACTTCCACCAGGGAAGTGAGGCCGGGGTTGCTACGGAAGGGTAAGAACCTCCTGTTTATAACTTATAAGCTTTGTTAGAATTCATTGGTCAAAAATATGGTGGTCACAACACAATAACTTCAATTCACACAAATACTCGTCATTTCGCAATTATACAATGTTCATCTGAAGTCGAGCGCTTTAAAGCAGTGTTAAAGATGTGTTTATATTGTTTTCTTATTAGCTGGGTTTATTTGTTTTTTGTTGTTTCAAATCGATGTATTCTTTCCACCAGGGAATTCTTTCCAAACGAAATAAATTCCCCTAGTGCGATTCTTACCTTAAAATGAACACACTGGTAACTTTATAATTTTATAAACTGCACTAGTGCTTTATTTGTCTTCATTTATTGGAAATACTATACAGGAAAGAGTTAACTACATTTTCGTATAGCGCTAACAATTTTATGCTCTTGGTTGCACTGGCTATAGCTAATTATATATAAGCACTACTAATGGGGAAATTATTCCGAAAACAGCCGTCTAGTGCCGAAAACGGCCGTCTAGTGCCGAAAAATTAAAACAGGTAACAGGTTTTAGTAATAATTTATACTACAATAAATTACTTTTATTTTTTGTTTTTTATTCAGTAATTACTTTGGGGAAAATGGATCAAATACAGCGATTTGAAAAAGGCATTTGAGCACTTTGTAAAATTCTTCTTTATTTCATATAAAACAATATACATGTATGTTAAAAAATTCTCAAATGTTTTATTTCTTGCTCAATTTCCATTATTTTTTCACTTTAAATTGTAAATGTCTTTCTTAAGCCTGTCTCACACAGAACACGGTTGGGCACACGGTTCCAATACGGTATACTCGGTTATACATGGGTTGACTGGTACGAGAATTGAGCTCCAACCGTGCCTGGGGATGAGTTGGTACGATTTAGACTCGAATGTAGCACGAGTATGTACGAACAAAGCACGGATATACTCGGTCAAGCAAGGTTTGTCACTGTTTGAACACGATTTGCAAACGATTTTCATACGATTGTTGTACGGTTCCAAGTACGGTCTAGTACGGTCTGTTACGGCCTCGTACGATTAAACACGACTTTTACTCGATTAACTGGACATTTACAGGGTTTACATACGGTCCCACCGACTTTTGTTCGAGTTATACTCGAATTATCACACATTCTTGTATGTTTTGATATAAATTGACTCGTTTTGATAGCTTGGCTTCATAAATTTTCGAATTTTCAACAGAGAAGTTATAAAAATGGCAGATGACAGAATAATGGAATTAGAAATCATGATAAGACTGATAGACATTGAGATTATTTTGGCCAGAAGGCGCGAGGGGAGACAAGAACAAGCCAACAGAAGGAGAAGGAGAAGAAGAAGGAGGCAAGTTTGGATAAGAGAATGGCTCAACAGAAGGGTTATGTTTGGTCAATATGATACTCTGTTACATGAACTAATTACACGATATTGACACGGTTGAGCTCACTCGTTGAGTGGACTTCATGTGCAGTTGTATATACGGTCTCACACAGTCTCGCACGGTCTTGTACGATCATACACGGACATGGCACCCGTGCCAGGTTTTTAAAAGTTTTAAAAATCATACACGGCTTTCACGGATACACTCGAATGGCCCGAGTGTAAGTCGTATAAGGCCACGGTTGGTTCGGTTGTATGTACGGTTTACACGGGTGGCCAACCGTATAAGCTGTGTATTCTGTGTGAGACAGGCTTTACAGATAATTAGAAAAGGGAGTTCCGTTGTTTTTATAGACAAATATCTTAAATTTAACGGGTAATTTTTAACATTAAAGTTTATTTCTTGCTCAATTTCCATGAATTTTTTCACTATTAAATGTTAAATTAGTTTTTTCCTAAAATAATTAGAAAAGGAAATTTCGTTGTTTTTATAGATAAATGTTTTAAATTTAACGGGAAATACTGTAAAACACTTTATTTTCGCGGCATGATATTTTCGCGATATTTTATCAGTCATTTCGCGGCATGAAAGCCCGATCCCATCGTGAACCCCTCATGTAAAGGTCGTAAAAGTCCATTCATATTTATTCGATCAATTTTATTTTCGCGCATATTATTTTCTCGATTTTTTATGAACTCGCGAATTACGCAAAAATAACATGCACGCGAAAATTCCATGTTTTACAGTAATTAAAACTAAAGATTATTTCGTGCTTAATTTCATTGATTTTTTTTATTTTTAAAAGTAAATTAGCTGAAGGCTTTCTGGAAAAAAATAGAAAATGCAATTTCGTTTTTTTTATAGATAAACATTTTAAAATTAAACAGGGAATTTTAAAAATCAAAGTTTATTTCTTGCTCAATTTCCATGAATTTTTTTACTTTAAAATGTTAAAATAGTTGAAGTCTTTCCTAAACTAAATAATTAGAAAAGGGAATTTCGTTTGGGTTTTGTATAGGTAAATATGTAAAAGTTCAACGGGAAATTCTTAAAATTGAAATCTATATACATGTAAGCATGTTTCACATGACATTTTAAAAAATTATCATGCTGTTCACCTTAAGTTTTCTTGAATGTTATAAGCAGACAATATATTTGAAAATTATTAAAATAAACTTCAACTAATTTTGGATTTATCAGTGACAACCTTATAAAATTTGCTCAAAAAATAAACTTGAAATAATATTTACCAATACAGTATCATATAAAATGAAGCAGGAATTCACAAAGTGTCCGAATACTTTTTGCACATCTCTGTACAACAAAGTTGTGCCATGCTTTTAGGAAGTAAAGAATATTCATATTTTATATTCTAGGGACAAATTTCAAAACTAATTATTATGCAATTACCTGTGAAGTTGATCAAGAGATAATCCAGGAACACGATAATCCAAATTGATTTCTGCATTGTGTGATATAAATCTGAGAACTTGTAACCATTCGACGGAAACTATCTGTAAAAATAATCAAAGATATGTAACAAAATTTAATTAACATTTTAAAAATTAATCAAAAATAGTTATGAGTGTTACATTGAATGCGTACTAAATGGTGTGTGTAATTACGCCATGTTTAAATATGCATATATTATTGTTAAATCGAATTTGATGTATTACACAGATTTAATGATGTCCGGTAAACCCAATTTTAGAGTGGGTAGAACTTTGTTGATAAAATGAAAAATCAGTAATCTGTAATTGAATACTGTTAACAAACCAAATAATCTTAAATATATTATTAAAATTAATAAGCAAAAGGTAACCAAACACAATGAAATTAACCGATGTCGAAATCCGCATTGGACATAAAACATATACTTTACTAATCACCTCTACATTTATTTACAGTGCTTCTCATTGCCTTCAAGGGGTCGAATCTCACTCTGGACAGATCTGAGTGTGAGAAATATCTCTGGCTATGTGTGTGTGTTGGGGGGGGGGGGGGGTTAGAGAAGATCTGTCGCTTTTCCGGGCATTCCGGTTGCTCCGCCATAACAAAACTGATCACTTTCTAGATCAGTGAAATAATCTTGACAGCGGCGTAATACACCATTACGCTCGCTCTCTCTCTCTCATTAACTTTTTAAATTAAAAAAATAGTTGTATCGTTTGCATGTATTAAAATACTTCACTTTAGCAAAGAGAAGCTTTGACTCTAAAATACGATGTTGTTTAAACTGGAGCTGAGCTCAGTTCACCAAATGAAAATAAAATAACAACATCCGATCTTTCAAATTTCAATTCAATGCAGTATTGAAACGGAAATAACTATTTTTCCCCGAATAGTCTCAACTGGACCAAAACGAAACTGAGGAAAATAACACGTTTTAATCTTTCAATATTTTAAATATCTTTAATTGGTCAAATACTAAAGAAATATCATCATGAATGATGTCTTGAAAATAAAAGGTTTAAAAATAATAATTTGAGCAAATCGTCAATAATGACTATTACGGACACATAAATATACATGTAATTTAATTTCTTGGAAATTACAGCAAGTATCGAAACAACATTATATAATGTAGAGGCAAAAGAGCTTTTCTTCAAGTGCACATAATTTGAACCAGGGCAGCGAGTAAAAATGAACATGAAATAAAGATTGTTACTGCAAAGCAAAACAAATGTACAAACATAACTCGCAAAAGCATAACATGCGTTTTGGCTAATATAGCAAATAATCCTTTTTTGATGGAATTTGCCGAAACAAAAAATGTATATTTGGTGTACATAGGTCATAACCAACGAACTCATGATATTGGTATTATTATATAGTAGTCAACAACTAAGGTCATGACCTTGAGCTTTTGACTTGGGCTTACTTTAAACAGCTTTACGAAATCAACAAACTATGGAGCTTACGGCTTTCGTTCATACAGTCATTTTTTCCGACTTTCTCCTGTAATGATTGATTTCAGAGATGTATTGAAAACAATTCCTACTGATCAATATTCAATACAATCTACCCAACGACTTCGATGCAGTAGTTGAAAGTACGCCTTTCCGACGGAAGTTGATGGTCGCTTAAATCAACATGGTACAAGCTTTTATTTTAAAATACATAAGTAGTATAGTAGATGTCATTTAACACTTCTGTCTGAGTGAGATTCTATTGTCCATTTTAATTACTTGGTACAACATGCAGACTATACAACAAAACGGTTGTTTTCTCCTTATTTTCGTCTATTTATCTGTACCGGAAGTGCTACTTGCTTTCAAACAATAACTGAAAAAACGTGTACTTTGTAAAAAACATGAAGACAAAATGAAAATATAAACACAATGGAGGGTACCATTTATCCCATTTGTTTTAACCACTTCATAAATACGCATATGACAATGAACCAGTCATCCGTAATGTTGACTTAAATACATTCACAAGTTGATTTCAAGCTTAAGGATAGTAACATCTAACAATAGCTCTAGAGTGCTTAGACGTTAACAGCTATTCCTGGACAATCCCGACTAATACAATAATATCTATGTTAATAAAACCAGTTTTAGAACAATATAACACATTTCTGTATCACTACAACACCGTTAGTAAATGTACAAATCCAATGTTTGTAACATATATCACGTGGTTTTTTTCGCAAAAAACAGAAACGTTTCATATATGGTACAGTGGTGAACCCCCATCGGTTGCGGATGCAGCTAAAGGATCCTCCATCACAGGTTCATAGCACTTCTTTCCCTCACGCTCTACTGTCCGGATCCCTGAGTTTGCGGCAGTGAATTATGCAAAATGCCCGTAGAAAATCGAATGAATTCGAATAAAGTTTAGTATTTTGGGTTTATTTCAGTGAAGTTGTTATGGGAAAAACCGTTGGGCATCCACGATATCGACTGTCGTAGAATATCTTCCCACATAGATTTCACAGTGTATGAACGGAACTGTACGCAAAAAGGTAGCTACTGTTCGGCGAAGCGAGAGACAATGAGGTCAACGATTAAATTGTTTCTTATTTTCTTGTTGCGTAAACAGCAACTCAGAATCAAATACGGTAAATAAGCAGTTGTTCTCTATCTTCTTCTTGGGCGTATTTGTATGTTTTAGAATCTCAAAATAAATTAAATATTCCAATAAGAACAGTCATGAACACGTATTTGAGCAACGCTGGACTAATCTAAAATGTAGATTTATACTCATTTAATCGAAAATATCCGAGAATTTTAAAACACGTGATGAAAACAAACCTTAGTTATAAAATCTACTTTGGCACAGAAACATTAAAAATATTGATTCAAACGCATGACTGACAAGTTACTGTACCGGTAGTTTATATTTTGTCTGTACCAGTAGCGAGTTTCTAGTAACAGAAACACTGTACCGGTAGTTTTTATTGTGATACTTTAACTTCAGTCTCTCTGGGATACTGGGGAAATTTCTCTTTTTCCAGTCAGAGATTTTTAGTGCTTTTATGCTTATTATGCTACCATATGATTTTATCTAACTAGTTGTATAAGTATTATGGTAATACAGCCACCACTTCCTTTTAAAAATACCCCCTGTGGTAGCTTAGTTGGTAGAGTGCTCGCTCCGTAAGTGGTAGGTCGTTGCTTCGAACCCAGACCAGGTCTGACCCAAAACTTGGAAGTGACTGTTTTTTCGCCAAGCACTCGGCATTACGAAATGAGTCACGGTTCTTTCGGATGGGAACTTAAAATAAACGAGGTTCCGTGTCATGGTAGGCTTGGCGCGATAACAAAAAACCTGCTGTAAATTGCCATCAGTGCAACGCATAGACAAAATTTATTCACCTTCACCTAAAGCTAGCGATTTCTTGATATAAGGGAAATATTCATGACTGGGACGTAGAACACATTTACTCAACTCAACTCCTCTTAAACTTATGATATTGCTTTGGCCAAAAAAAGATTGTCGTAAAATAAAATACTTTTATTTACACAGATGGTTTCTTACCATTGACATTGTTGTAACTGCAACAGTCTTCATACATTTTTATTTTTTACGACATTGAGCTTGAACTTAAGTTTAAAACTACTCGCACCTTAAAGTCTTCCTTAGTGTGCGCTAGTACAATGAATACCATAAACTTAATTTAATGCTCTCTGCGCCAGAAGGCGCATAAGGCCTCAACGCTATCCTTCCATTTTTGTCTGTCCTTCGTTGTTGCTTTGTCCATCTACTCCATCCAGCAGCATTTCTTTCCTTTTTCGTTGTTCTCCTCCATGTGGACTTGGGTCTTCTCTTTTTTTTCCCTCTGGCTGCCACCCTAGTGTTGTCTTTCAGTCATCTGTTCCCTCTTTCCTTAGTTTGTGTCAGAATCAGTTCCACAATCTTCTCCTGATATCATAGCTTATGTTGTTAAGTCTAGCTATTTTCAATATTTTTTCATTAGGTATTTTCTGTTGTCATCTTATTCTTAGTATCCCTCTGAGGCATTTTGTTTGAAAGCTGTTTGTAAAGTCTGTCTTACACAGAACACACGGCTTATACGTTTAGCAACCCGTGTAAACCGTACATACAACCGAACAAACCGTGGCCTTATCCGACTTACACTCGGGCCATTCGAATGTATCCGTGAAAGCCGTGCATGATTTTTAAAACTTTTAAAAAACTGGCACGGGTGCCATGTCCGTGTATGATCGTATTAGCGATCGTACAAGAACATGTGAGACCGTGTATGATCGTATTAGCGATCGTACAAGACCGTGTGAGACCGTACGAGACCGTATATACATAAATGCACGGCTTATTAAATATTTTATTATTATCACTTTGCAAAAATAAAATTAAAGGTTCCCATAGAAAAAATAAGATGTACCTTTATAAGCGAGCAGTGGTTATTTTTCTTAGATATTTTCTTTCAAATAACATTTGCTCCCTTATAAAGGTACATCTTATTATTCATTTTTCCCTTTGAAGAAATAACTACTTTGTCCCTTGGTCCAAAAATTAAGTCACCAGTTAGGAAGCTGTACTCTTATCAAAACCACTTTGAGCTCAAAAAGTGGTATTACACTTTCCAAACACGATATCTAGCAAATGTAACTGTGTATAGAGAAGCAAAGAACATCAAAACATACACGAATGTGTGATACTTCGAGCATAACTCGAACAAAAGTCGGTGGGACCGCATGTAAACCCTGTAAATTTCCAGTTAATCGAGTAAAAGTCGTGTTTAATCGTACTAGGCCGTAACAGACCGTAGTAGACCGTACTTGGAACCGTACAACAATCGTATGAAAATCGTTTGCAAATCGTGTTCAAACCGTGAAAAACCTTGCTTGACCGAGTATATCCGTGCTTTGTTCGTGCATACTTGTGCTACATTCGAGTCAAAATCGTACCAACTCATCCCCAGGCACGGTTTGAGCTCAATACTCGTACCAGTCAACCCGTGTATAACCGAGTGTACCGTATTGGAACCGTGTACTGTGTGAGACAGGCTTAAGAGGTATTCATCTTTCTTCGTTCTTTTCCACGTTTTACTTTCATAAAACAATACTGGTCCTACTAAGGTCTTAAATAGGTGCATCTTTGTATTTTTTTTTAATTTTTTTGGTGTTCCAAATCCTTTTAAGTCTATTTCTTTGAATTTTATTTAAGCCCTATCTTTGGTGCCTCTTCAGTCATTTTCCTAGTGTTATCAGTCAGGTCTTAGAAATTAGAGGATAAAAGTGCTATATCTTCCACAAACCCAAGACCTAAGAATAATGTTGTAAAGTCACTTCTTTTTTCTCTTCTCATTCCATTTGTTGTTTTCTTCATCCGATCTATAACTATAAGAAAGAAACCCAGACATTACACATCCCTGTTTTACACCACTTTTAATAGCGAACCGCTCTAATGTTTCATTTTCTTCAATGACAGCACATTCGAATCACTCGTACATCCCTCTTATAGCATTAGTGATTTTGGTTGGAATCTCATAGCTCTTCGTTATCGTTCAAAGGCTCTTCCTGTGCACCGAGTCGAATGCCTTTTCAAAGTCCACAAAGTATGTTTATATTAGAGTATTGAATTCATTTGCTTGTTCCAGTATTTTTCTCAGGATGCTCTGTTGTTACTCTCCCTGGTCTAAATTCTGCATGTTCCTTCCTGAGTCTCTTGTCCACTCCTGTCTTAATCCTTGCAATGACCATACAGCTAAATTCCTTGCTAATGACTGATAGTAAACGTAAACACACTAGCAAATCTCACGCACATAGATAAATTCTCAGAGGGTAATAATCTTGTTCTCGTCGCAAATAGTAGCTTACGTTTAATAATATTTCTATATTGTATCTATCACCCCTCAGTTCTTGCAATATGGAAATTTGAGTAATAAATTGCCAAAAACGTGATACAGTATACGATATATTTTAATGCAATTGCAAAATGTACTATAATTAAGGGGATATTGGTCTTTAATATTGTCCATAGCATATTTTGCTTCAATAGAAAAGCATGATTTATAATTGAACTACAAAAATTTCTAGTATCAAACTGAAAATTCCATCTAACTAGCACGGATGGCATGGAAGAGAAAAGTAGCTACCGGTACAGAAACAATACAGATGTTGAAAACTACCGGTACAGTTCTAACTTTTGACCACGGAAGGAAAAATTGCTTTTTCAGTGTTAATACGAGTTTTGTTACATTCTGTACATGAGTTAGGGAATCTAATAATATTTTTCTACATATAAGTACTGATAATGGAACATGCAATGTGAAATAAAACGTATTTTACATCATTTGATTAGAAGTGAGAAGCCCACGGCTCAGAGTTTGATGATGTTCATCATCATATTTATTATATAATCTGATACTTTTCTGAGAGCATATGGCTACCGCTAAAGCTTTATATAGTGAAGATGGATTAAATAAAAGGTATAAACTAAATCCATTAAAATTGACCTAGAAAGATAGATAATCAACAACCTCGTGTCTCCCGATACACCTTCTTCTCGCTTCGACGAACAGTAGCTACCTTTTTGTGTACAGTTCCGTTCATACACTGTGGATTTTGCGTATTACATGTACGTCACCAATGACATTACCTCTGGTGTTTGTAAAACGGTTTCCTTATAGCGATATCGTTTTATTTTAAACGATAATTCACATTACCACGTGCACGCGAGTAAGTGTGAAAATATCTATTTTTTTTATTAAGTGGATTTTCTATGACAATTTTATATAATTTGCTGTTACAAATACGGCGACTTTGGAACTAATTTTGAATTTCTACTAGGGCAGGTCAGAAAAACAGTTCGTTTGCCTAAAGTATGTGCCTTTACTCGCAAACATCGATATCCTACTATCTCCCAGAACTGACTGTCTCATTAATAAAGATGAAACAATCTTAACTGAGGCGTAAAACATAACTACATATAACATATCTTCACAGGTATGATTCAGGTAGGTAGGCCAGTTGCTGAATTTTTCACTACAAGTTGGGTGACTCATGCCTAATAAATGGCTTGTTGATAATCAAAAGATAACATACCAATCCATGTTAAAATTACAATCCCAAAGCAGAGTAAAACCAAGAAACTGGCGATTTTAGAATTTCATTTAAAACATTTAGATTTCCACCAGAAAAGTGAGACCAAGTGTTTCAGACGTCACGTGTGGAATGAAAGGAACGTAGAACTATTCGGGGTCAAATGTTTTCATGGATAGGGACTTAATATGCACCAACATTATTGTGATAGCGGCCAAAAAAGTTTTTAAGACTTAAGACTTGATTTATGCGACGAGACACACTGTTCGAAAGTAAAGGCGCACGTAAGATCCTAAAACATCGATACCGTGTTTGTGTACATGTTACGTACAGCAAATAGTCTTTACTAACCGATTGTCATAATTAGTATTGATGCAGGGATTCATTTTCGCAACGCATTTATAACTAATGATTTAAAAATATTAAATATGGATACAATGATTAATATTTTTAATTGAATTAAGATGTTTAATTAAATCTGTAACTTCGTCATTTCGTCGGTTTTTAATTAGCGGACATTAATAAATCAAATGCATGTATAACAATAAACAAGCTAAATCCATCATCATCACAATGCCATGGCACATTATACAAATAAGCATGCTGTTTAAAGTAATTCGTTGACGCAAGAATATTGCAGGCCAAGGCTTATCGAGGTAGCCGAAAAGTTTTATGGTCGTCATTAAAAATTATTGATAAGTAGGATGTTTATGTAGCGAAAAAATTACCCTAGATACATTTAATGTTCCATAGTTCCATATACCTTTCACTCCGAATTTCGATTACATACCTGGCGGGTATAGCTAGCTAAAAGGCTGTGCCGACCCTACCGGAACACCAGGCGTCACTTTCCTGTGTACGTTCACGTGTTTAACTAATTTGCTAGCTTCAAAGTTTTTATTTTGCTTTGGGATTGTTGCTTGTACGTTGATTGGTATGTTTGTTTTTATTCCCCTAGATATTTGAGGCATCAAAGACCAGGTGGCCTAAGGCATGCGCTAAGCGTCATCGCCTTGGTTCGAAATCCACTGGGGACAGACCTTGCTGCAAGATGACTTTTCAGTTTGCTTGTCAAAGGGTGGTGATTTCATATTAAAAGAAACAAACAGTACTTCGTGTCTTAACGATCAGTTATGATCGACCAAGTATGTATATCAAATGTATACGCGAGACAGCGTTTTTAAAATACAGTTGGTTGACTAATTATGAAAAATAAGTATCTAGCACTGGTAAAATAGAAAGTGTAAGTACACATAATGGTTCATATGTCAGTAGTGACGACCTTGGCTTCTGCTAGCATGACCTTACGTTATTAATCAAAATAATTGTTATATAAATATTAGCTATATTATAAATAACATCCTTTAAACAAGGCATTGCAAGGTGTTACTATTTAGGTCACTGTTACATTTTTTATAGGTTAAGGTCAATGAGCTTCCGGACTTGCATTATGCCCTGGTGTAATATGTAGAAGTTATAAGCCTTTTGGTTTATGTTTAAAAAAATGCACTACCATGACATAAAGTTACTGTGGCCTTGAACTTCAAACAATTCCATCTAGCTTCGCAAACATGTTCGAGACATATCCCGATGATATATAGGGAGCTCAAAATTGCTAGGCTGCATGATTGGATCCTGAGAAGAGGCAGTTAACTTTTTATTATTGAAGATAAATGTAAACTTAAATCCCTGATAAGATCAACCTTTTACAGCTAGCTCACTTGAAAGACTTTTACTTAAGTAAAGTCCATGTCAAGTTTCACTTTCAGTGACTCACAGGCTCTCTCTCTCTCTCTCATTAACTTTTTATATTTTAAAAAAATTGTCTCTTTGAAAAATAAAAAAATGCTCAATCAATTTTTCCATATAAATTTGTTTCAATCAAAACACTGCGCGTCGAAAAGAATTTGTTTTTATATATTTCTAAGCTACAAAAATAATCAATTTTCATTTCGAGAATTTTCCAAAGTTATCATGTGAGTTTAGGGCGATTAATAATGGTTACACATAAACACAAGTAAGTGAGTGAGTGAGTGAGTGAGTTATTGTTTAAAGCCGCATCAGCATTATTGCAGCTATTCGCGGCTAGAAAAAGTAAAAGATACAATATTATCTATAACACAAAGTATTAAAATGTAAAATTAAAAATAACAACAAATACATTTTTAATAAAACTATTGCTAAACTGATAAAATCGGTTATATCACAGACAATTTATAAATAAAACACTGGGTTATATATGATAAAACAATTATATTTTATGATACAAGTTAATTTCCCGAAGGAAGTTTAAAATTTGATGTCCACTGACATTACTAAAAAGATCTTGCATTGATAATGCTGAATAAAAAGTATCCCTTGTATGTGCAAAGTCAAAACAATCCAGCAAAATGTGTTGGATAGATTGTTGACTTTGACAAGGGATACATTGGGGAGGTTGTTCTCCCTTCAATATAAAAGAATGTGTAAAATAACTATGGCCGATTCTACAGCGCCGAAGAACAATACTTTCATGCGTATTGTACTGGGACAAAGGTGTAAATCCCAGACAAGGCTGAATAGAAAATAATTTATTATGTTCTTGGCTATTCCAATGACTTGACCATTGATCATTGATATAATTGTATATCAATGGTTTTAAATCAGTATGCGGAATTAAGCTAGAAGTTATGTTTTTAGACAATGCTGCTTTAGCAGCTGAATCGGCTTTTGTGTTACCTTTAATACCAACATGGCTAGGTAACCAACAATAATGTATTATTTTATTAAAATCTGAAACTGCATATGTAATTGAAGTATGCAATTCCAGAATTTCACTGATGACAGGGTGATCAAACTTCCTGTTCTTTATTGCCCGAAGGACAGATAAAGAGTCAGAGCATATAATAAAATTGTTATGAGGCGATTTTGAAATAAACTGTAAAGCAAGCAATATTGCTTTAGCCTCAGCTGTGAATATAGAGCTTTCATTTGGAAGGCGAATACTTATTATTTCGTCTCCAATAACTGCGGCCGCTGATACCCGACCAGCAGTTTTTGATCCATCAGTATAAATTGGATGCCACTGTCGTAGTTCCTCTCTAATAATTGGAGGAATCAAACGACTATATCTATCTTTAATAGCAGCAAATTCCTGTTGATAAACGTCTTGGCTTGTTTCTGACTTTTTATAGTTTGTTAAATCCAAATTGACTTCTGGTTTATCAAGAAGCCAAGGTGGATCATCTGTAAATTTGTGTTTTTTAATAAGATCTAGTTTTAAATTACATTCCTCTAAATGTGATTTTAAACGTATTCCTAAAGGTGCAATAGCATTAACCTTTTTATTGTAGAGCTCTAGATAAGGAGGATTAAAAACACAGTGAAATGCCGGATTTGATGGATTTGCAAATAATTTTGTGGCATATTGCAGAGATAATTTAGTACGCCTTAAATGCAGTGGAGGTTCATTAGCTTCCACGTATAAACTATCAATTGGAGACGTTTTAAAAGCTCCCAAACATATTCGTAGACCTTGGTGATGAATTGTATCAAGGTCTTTTAAATATGATTTACGGGCAGATCCATAAATAATAGACCCGTAATCCAGTTTAGATCTGATAAGTGACCTGTATAAATGAAGTAACGTTGGTTGATCACCACCCCAGTGTGTATTGGATAAAACCTTTAAAATATCCAATGCCTTAAGACATTTAGCCTTGAGACTTTTAATATGGGGAATAAAAGATAATTTGGAATCAAATAAGATTCCTAAAAACTTAGCTTCTTTTACGACTTTAATAATACTGCCATTGATATAAAGTTCAGGGTCATTATGCATTTTGCGTTTATTGCAGAAATGGATACAGGAAGTTTTGGTCTTTGAAAACTTAAACCCGTTTTCTAATGACCATTTTTGTATTTTGTTGAGGCAAAGTTGAAGTTGCCTTTCAATAGCATGCATATGTGTCCCTCTACAGGAGATGCCAAAGTCATCAACAAAGAGAGATCCATCTATGCTATTGTTTAAAACTTTAGCTAAGCTATTTATTTTAATGCTAAAAAGAGTTACAGATAAAATACTACCTTGCGGGACACCCATCTCTTGATCAAAGACATCAGAGAGGGTTGACCCCAACCGAACTTTGAATTCTCGATTTTCGAGAAAGTTTTTAATAAAATTAGGAGTATGACCCTAAGACCCATTTCATGAAGATCTTTAAGGATACCATATTTCCAAGTGGTATCATATGCCTTTTCTAGGTCAAAGAATATAGAGACCGCATGTTGTTTGTTTATAAAGGCATTTTTAATAAATGATTCAAGGCGAACTAAGTGATCCAAAGTACTTCTGTTACGCCTAAAACCACACTGAATATGCGAGAGGAGATTGTTAGACTCAAGATAATAAACGAGTCTATTATTGATCATCCTTTCCATGGTTTTACAAACGCAGCTAGTTAAGGCAATAGGCCTATAGTTAGATGGATCAGAGTGATCCTTTCCTGGCTTTGGAATAGGAATAATGACAGCTTTGTGCCAAGATGATGGAAAATTATCACTCTGCCAAATATCATTAAATATATCTAACAGAGTAGAAAGACAAGAAGAAGGCAAATGTTTAAGGAGTTGATAGTGTACATCATCAGGACCAACTGCCGTATCATGTGCCTTCGAAAGAGCATTTTGGAGTTCTTCAAATGAAAATATATCATTGTAATCCTCGGTATTGTCAGATTTAAAAGATAATTTATTCCTTTCTTGTATGTTTTTATGTTTCTGGAATTCTGATGTATAATTAACTGATGACGAATTTTTAGATATCGTCTCAGCTATTTTGTTTGAAATATCTTTTTCAGATGTTAAAATTGTATCATTTATTTTAAGATGTTTAACAGAATCTGAAGAACCTTTGCCTTTTATTTTGCGCACCATATTCCAAACTTTATTTAATGGAGTGCGAGAATTGATTTTAGAGACATATTTTCTCCAAGAATCTCTTCTGCACTTTTTAGCTGTTCTACGAGCCTTTGCTCGAAATAAACGGACTAACTGCAAATTGTTTTGTGTAGGAGACTTATTAAATTGTCTCTCGACTTGTTTTCGACTTTTCTAGCTTGTTTGTATTCTTCGTTGTACCATGGTTTATGAATACGAGGATTTGCAGAGGTTTTAGGAATGCAGTTATTAGCAATTTCAATAAGAACATCGGTAAAACTCTGA
This sequence comes from Anadara kagoshimensis, assembly GCA_021292105.1. Lineage (NCBI taxonomy): Eukaryota > Metazoa > Mollusca > Bivalvia > Arcoida > Arcidae > Anadara > Anadara kagoshimensis. The sequence goes on from CM037869.1 coordinate 8,388,279, forward strand.
ATTTTATCAGTTTCATTTTCAAATCTCTCGATAGAAATCTTTTCCGCGCAGAGATTTCGAAACTGATTCCAATCAGCTTTTGCAAAGTTCCATCTAGGAATAGAAAGATCATTTGATCCGGATGTATATTCCATTATAATTGGAAAATGATCGCTTCCACAACGATCATCATGGACTTTCCATGAAAAATCATTTAAAATATTAGGATCCAATAGCGACAGGTCTAAAGCTGAATAAGTACCAGTCGCATCAGATAGAAATGTTTTAGACCCGTCATTTAATATACATAGATCATTGTTAGACATCAAGTTTTCTATTATTCTGCCTTTATTATCAAGGCGCGAACTTCCCCAAAGAGGGTTGTGTCCATTAAAATCACCAACTAAAAGAAATGGTTTAGGTAGCTGTTCAACTAAATTCTGTATGTCGGTGAGAGATAATGCTGATGATGGAGGAATATATATTGAGCATAATGTTATAGTTATTTGTAGCGTTATGCGAACTGCAATGGCTTGGAGATTGGTATTAAGAGATATGGGACTATGGATTATCCCATTTCGAATAAAAATAGAAGAACCTCCTGAAGCTCTGTCTGCATTAGGAGAATAAAGGTGATATGGTTTGTAATGACGAAATTTTACTTCATTGTCGGATTCCTTAATATGCGTTTCTTGAAGACAGAATGCAACCGGATTAAAATCCTGTGCCAACACTGCTAATTCATCAATATTATTTTTAAAACCTCTGCAATTCCACTGTATTATTTTTGGATTACCCATTATTAGGAGGGCGAACAGGGGAAATCTGTGACGGTGTAGTTTCCATGTCACAGTCCTCAGAAAGACTACGACGGCGATGGCGTCCAGACCCACGCCACCGATTAGTTCGCCCCCTACGTACTTGAGTGAAGCCATCTTCATCAGTACGCATTGATGAAGCATTTTCATCGGATGAACTGGATTCATCCTCCAGTGCTTCATATCTATTTGGGGAATCTGATATTGGGTTTTTCCGAAGCAATGCTTCGGGACTTGTATCAGGAACATATAAACTTGCTCGTTCTTTCCTGATTTTGGTTTAGTATTAACTGGAGCGGGTTTACCCTTTCCAGATTTTGCTTCCTTTGATACTGGTTTTAATGAAGCTTGCGAACAAGCATCTGTATCAGAGGAAGCAGGAGCAGACTTTTGCTCCCGAGCAATTTGTTTATTTGAATCAATATTTTGTTTCTTAGACTTTGCTTGTGAATTTTGAGTCTTTGCTTGTGTATTTTGAGTATTATTACTATTTGAAGATGAAGAGTTAGTTTTGTTGCCTTTAGTATTACTGGTCAAAATTTGTTTATCATTCATGTTTGATGAAGATTCTGCCGACTTTGTTGATTGTTTAGCTTTGATATCAATAACAGATGAAAAGTCTGTCTGACAAGCAACAGAGATAAGTTTCTTAGAAGATAAACACAAGTAAGATAACCACATCAGGAGTTTTACAGACTGAAAGTGATAAAACATATAAAGTATATAAATGTATAGTTTACGGAGACACAAGTGCGAGGGTAATTAAGTCGCGGATCCAAGAATCAAGGGTAGTTGGATCGATCCCCGACCAGGCTGCGTTATACCTTTGAGAAAAGCGTCTCTCGGCCTGTATCATTAGCTAGCGGACCAGAGAGTCCTTATAAGCACCTACGTTCAAGTACCATTTGGGTAGATCGTAGAAAGTCAGTAAGCTTATCAAGGGTCGGTGCTTTTAGCAGAAAAATCTTTTTCCTCCACTATCCAAAAAAGACGTACTCAATATCAGTGAAATTTATTCTTGAATTTTTAATTGCTCGGAAGAGATCCTAGTGAACGTGCGAGAAAGCTCGTTTGCCAAATATCGGTGAAGTTACCAGGTATTTTGGCTTTGTGACATCCGTGAACTGACTTTCTCGATAGAGATATAGAATCTTGACTGGAGCGTATTACTCCATTATTTTACTCCACTGCTGAATAAAATGATAAAAAGAATTAGAATAGATATATACTTACATGCTGACTAAACTCCTAGCAGCTATCCGTGCAGCATGCAATGGTACAGTGTCGATGTATTTAACTTTATAATCACGGGAAAGTATTAGTTTCTTTTATTATATACAACATAATTTTAGAATTGATTATTATTTTAAAATGGACTATCCCTCGTTATCTTGTCACTTTGTTTAACTGAATGCTATTATAATAATACAAATGATATTTTCATAAGCCTGTAACACTAAATGACTCCGGTTGTCATTAAGTTGTTTTATATTACGAGTTAGTATTGGCCATGTTTTAACAGATTAAAAGCCAAAGTGTGTCCGTTCGATGAATAACATCCGTTTGACTTGATCTAACAACTAATAATCGATTAATAAAACATGTACATCATTAAGAAATGAATCAATATTTTAAAACTTATTGTCACAAGTATAATGTCTTAAATTTAACAACAGTAACGAGGAGGGAGTATTCTTTTAATAACTAAAATCAATAACTTACTTAAAATCTACGATGTTGAATGATGATTATTATATTTAATTTTTTTTATTTTTTTATTCTACTGATTTTTTACAAGATACATTTAAAACCATTATGAATATCCTACCATAATATCTTGAGACAGGATGCCCCGACGGCAAAGTGCTCAAGACACAGGGTTTTACTTTGAAATACATAACAAATTCAACACGAAGAGTTAGAACCCAATCTATGTACAATTGGTTTCCCACCAGGTGCGAGTTTCCTGTAATTATGCCAACCTAAAACATTTCTCATTGTCGATATACATATTTAATTTATTTTAACAAAAATGTAAAATTGGCGATATGTCGCAGATATGTGCAACGCTTCAAGAAGGATGGTTAAGGAACACTTAGAAACATTGACAAACATCCACCAATTAAGAAAAAAATGCGACTTCAACATTAAAGACTAATTCGAGTTAACGTAAAATAAAATTTACAAATAATAAAAAAATGATCATGATAAAAGCCACCAGAACAAATAAATAAAAGAGGTCTGAATGTACAAACACGCGTCGGACATGGATTTCACTATGTTACCAGTACACTGTGGATCGAGATGATATTATGTCACATTTTATCGACATTTAAAAATAATTTTCTCTAACTGAAAGATTTCAGATTTCGAATAGATATTCTGATGAAAATTGCAGCCCATTAAACACATTGATTTGCTGATAAAAAGCAATATTTTACTTTAGGATTGATTCTGACTAAGCATGATGTCTTCTTTTAAGCCCGCCAGCACAATTTGCTACAATTATTTTGAAAACATAAGGTTGAAAAATAACGACTGCAAAACATTTACCTGGAATATCAATCATTTACTTTTTCAAATAACGTAAACGTATGGGAAACAATATTCCTTTACATTTACTTGTTTTTTGTGTATATAACCAACACCACCACGCAATATTACTTTGTACATGCAACAGTTTATTCTGTAACACCGGATATATATTCTTTATTTCCTCCTCATTAGAGATTAGATAAGATTAGAGAGAAAGAATAGAAAGAGAAATAGTTAACAATAAAAGATAGAAATTACTATATACAGAACATGATTATTATATAGAAATGAATACTTCGAGGTATCATGCTGAGTACGCTGGGTTCAAGTCCACATCTGGGAATAACTTCAGCAGAAATTCACTATTTAATTCGTTGAAAAACGCAATATCAATGCCCGGTACATTTTCTAATAGTCATGCCACCAAAGATTGTTCTTTGTTTTTCAACGCTGTTTAAGCTGTCCATATACACAAATAAGTGAATGCCAAATCAATCGATTATATTTGTCCAATAAACGTCCCTTGCATTCACGAGATCAACACCCGAACAGTCACAGATTATATGGTTCACAATTTCTATGTTGACAGACCAACACAGATTACAAGTTTTGTTAGGCAACGGAATAACACATTGTAGTTGGACAACCTTTGAACAGGCTCCAGATATATATAGTGCATAATTCGAGCTAGAAAGTGTCCAGAATGAATATGTTTTAAATTCACCATGAGTGGACAAAAATCTAATAAAATCTGTTTATTTGGCGGTTCGTTGTAACCAATCATGCCTGAAACAGCTAGTTATTGCAGACCCACATGTTCTCTTCCAAGCTACTTTGGGACACTATGAATATAACCGAAAATCCCCGAGGGAGGGGGGGGGTTAGGTGTCGATCGATGCATAGTCCGACGGATGGTGTTTTTTGAAAAAGAAACAATGTACCAAGTAAAAACGGCAGAAAATAATAATTCCATAAATATATGAAAAAAGTAATTAAAATTTAATAAAATTTTATAAATTGTCTCTGATTGTTGTTTGTCATTTTGGATAGAGAGAAAGTAGAGTTTTGCAGACCCGACCGTCGCTATAAGGGAGTTCATTCTAGCGTTTGTATGTAACTGGATCAATTGCTGTTAAGTCTGGGTTTTAATCAACTTCTGATTATCACTCAAAATATTCCCGTTTTATGTTAATTTTACTTCCAAATCAGTAAAGTATTTAAAATCCACATTTGTATTCATTCCATGTGCTAACGGCACTGTACGATTTATCTCCCTTTCATGGAAGTGAAATCTAATCGATAAATCAGTTTTAAATGTGACAGAATACCTCAACACTAAAGTACCTTATTATACCCTTCAAAATAAATTTAAATTACCGCCGATTTTATAAAAAAATAGTTAAATTCACCTGCCATTATTAATGTTTATTTCATAAAAAGTTATCATTTTACATCGTAGGATGCAAACTTCCCGGACTACTTTTTATTGTATTCTACGAGATCGCTTCGCCAGACTGCACAAATTATTGGATGCATTTCGCCGCAATATTTTACTAGATTCCGAAATATATTCCGAAAATTTATTCAAAATGTGCATATGTAACCAAATGCATTACCCGTCTCAGAATACATGTCTCACGATGAAACAGATATATTCTTTTCACGTTCATCTACCAGGCGCACTATTTCCGATGCGTACTATTTAATACTATTTCATAGTAAAGAAGTCCGATTTTAGAGAAAGCGACATCAATGTACGCTTCCATCCGTGAACGCCATACAATAATATTTCTGATTTTTCTTCAATTAATACATCTTCGTTATTCAATATTTGTTCAATCAATTTTTTTTATAAAAAGTCATAATATAACTGTGCTTATTGAGAATAAATATTTTATTGTTAAACTAGATTAGTTTTAGTTATATTATAATACACAATCTCTACAAATCATGTCAGACTCAAAACAAGAATATTCAAAATAAAGTCAATTTGTAATATTTTAAATGTTTGAAAAAAAATGTTTCCCTATCAAAAATAAATTTAAAATATGTTTTTCAATATCGACCGCACGATGTTATCATAGGAGAGCGTAAAAATGCACTGGGTGAAAGAAATACAAGAAAAAAGACCCGTGTATGAGCCAAAATATAGAAATTCACATAAAATACTGTAGTACATGAATGTTTTGACTTGTTTTCAAAAACCATAACTATCCATTTAGGATAAAATCCCATCAAACCCACCATACCTCTTTGTGCAGAATGTAATTATTTTACTCACCAATTGGCAGTAGTGTTATGTTTCAATCATTATTAACCAATGACGAGATAATATCAAAATATCAGATATGTAACACTAATTACATGTTAATAACTTATAACTTTGAAGTTTATATCACCACCAGTTAACAAAACTTGTTCCCAAGAGTTTCTGCTGCTGTAATTCCAAATGAATCAGAAAAGCCATTTAAAAATCAATCAATCAATTTTCAAATTATTAAAGACCGCATAAAGCCACAATGTACTGAAAATGGCCAGGTAATCAGTAAATTATACTCGTGCGACTAATACGTTGGTGCCGTTATTGTAAAGTATATATAATTAAAAAACAATATTTTTTAGGATTTTCATTTCAATTAATATATCAATTATATATTGAATAAATATTCAATATTTGTTCAATCATTTTTTATATTCATACAAAGTTATAATATAACTTGTTTATTGCGAATAAATAGTTTATTGTTAAACTAAATTAGTTTTAGTTATATTATAATACATAACCTCTATAAATTATGCCGGTCCCTAAAAAGACTAATTAAATTAAATAAAGTCAATTGTTATGGTTTTAATTGTCTGAAAAATGTTTCCCATTAGAAATGAAATTCACAATATTATTTTCAATAGCGACCGCATTAGTTTTACCTGTTGTAGCTAAGGAAAATATGTTCAGAACAAATTCCAATCAACGAACAATCCGTTACATTGTGTTTCACATGACAATTACATGACAGATATTAGTACATATAGTGTTTAGAGGCAAAAAACCTAGGATTGATTGATTGAAACAATGGGGTTTTAAGTCCTATAAAAGAATATTTCACTGATACAGAGTCGACAGCTACAGGTGAAGTGGCAAAAATGTTTAATTTTGAAGTGTGTTCATGATCAGGGCAATGTGCTTTAGAGGGTTCTTTAACGTGCCACGCCTGCCCTGACAACGACATTCATTTCAAATGACGAGTGCTTGGCGAAAGAACAGTAACAATCACTACCTATTGTTTGGGGTTCTTACCTACGACCTCCCACTGACATACTAATCAAAAACTCTACCAACTGAGCAACCGTAGTGATAGAATAATTCAGCGTTGTTAATCGAGCTACTTAAAAGTTCTGATGAAAATAGGTTTTGAACGTGTCAAAATAAAGATTTATATACATTACTACCTACATTGTTATTGCAAATACGGAAATGTACAAATAAATTTTTTTGCCCTTGTCATTTTCACTATATTTTTGCTGAGAAAATGCAAGAAAAGAAGAATTATGTATGAGCAAAACTACAAAATTTCATATAAAATACTGTTTTTTTGTTAGAGTACAAGAATATTTTGACATTTACAAATGTATTTTTCAAAAACCAAAATCCAAATCTAACCCGCCATACCGCTTTGTGCAAAATATAATTATTTTACTTACCAATTGGCAGTAGTGTTATGTTTCAATCGTCATTAACCAATGACGAAATAATATTAAATTATCAGATATGAAACAATTATTACATGTCAATAACTTTGAAGTTTATATAACTACCAGTTAACAAAACTTCCTTCCCAAGAGTTTCTGCTGCTGTAATTCCAAAAGAATCGGAACGGGCAATTGAAAATCAATCAACTTTCAGAATATTAAAGGCCACCTAAATCCAGTGTACTGAAAATGGCCAGGGAATCGGTAAATATTACTCTTGCGACTAATACGTTGGTGTCGTTATTGTAAAGTATATACAATTAAAGCACAGAATAATATTTAGGATTTACTTTTCAATTAATAAATTTTCGTTATTCAATCAATTTATAATTTAAATTGATACAAAGTCAGAATATAAATGTGTTTATAGAGAATAAATATTTTATTGTCAAACAACTAAATTAGCTTTAGTTATATAATAATACACAATCTCTACAAATCATGTCAGACTCAAAACAAGAATAATCAAAATAAAGTCAATTGGTATTATTTTCACTATTGAAAAATGTTTCCCAATAGAAATATAATATAAATTTAAAATATGTTTTTCAATATCGACCGCACGGTTTTATCATGACATATGGCAAAATCATGGTCAGTTTGTTAATTTGCATAGCGTCCATATTGGATTCATGATATGGTTGAATTACAAAAGACTTTATGTAGACCAGTAATGATAAATCGGTTCCGTACAAGTTTTCTCGACAAGTATGATAAAATTTGCTGATACATACTTTGATTGTACACCGCCTGGCATTGTTTGGGTGGTAACCACATAAATTTACTAAATTAAAAAACAAGCCCTTTCAAATTAAATATCCGAAGCTTGTTATAATTGAGTTTTCATTATAAAACATGTTAATTTTATTCAAAATCTACATTTTCTGCAAATTCGAAGCACAATTTCAATTCTAAAACTAAAGATCTTACTCGATTTGCTGATGGCACCGGTGACTACGGAAACTCTTTACTAGAATATAATATTCTTATGTTTTGAAGACTTGACCTTTTTTGGCCCTGGTAAGTTGAAAAATGGATAATTTGTGTTACCGTCATCACGTTTGAATGATGGCGCGTTTAAAACTTTGCTCATGAATATTAATGAATCACGGTCACGTGATTGTTAGCTCATGAATGAATTGATCACTATTGTGCCACATGAGAGCGTAAAATGCACTGGCTGAGAAAAATACAAGAAAAAGACCTATGTATGAGACAAAAATAAAAATTCACATATAATGCTGTTAGTTTATTGTTAAGCGTACACGAATGTTTTGACATTTATTTTTCAAAAACCATATCGGTCCATTTAGGGTAAAATTCCATCACACCCGCCATACCTCTGTGCAAAATGTAATTATTTGACTTATTGGTAGTAGTGTTATGCTTCAACCATCATTAACAGATGACGAGATAACATTATAATATCCAAATATCAGATATGTAACGCAACACATTCATTTGAAAATCAATCAATCAACTTTCAGAGTATTAAAGGCCGCATAAAGCCACAATGTACTGAAAATGGCCAGGTAATTTTACTCTTGCGACTAATACGTTGGTGGCGTAAGTGTCTAGTATATACAATTAAAACACAGAATAATATTACTTTTCAATTATTAAATCATCGTTATTCAATATTTGTTCAATCAACATTTTTTAAATTCATATAAAATCATAACATAACTGTGTTTATTGAGAATAAATATTTTATTGTTAAACCAAATTAGTTTTCGTTATATTATAAAACATAATATCTACAAATCATGTCAGAAGCTAGAAAGACTAATTAAAATAAATAAAGTCAATTGTCCAAAATTTAATTGTTTAAAAAGAAATGTTTCCCAATAGAAAATAAATTCAACATTGTTTTCAATATCGACCGCACGAGTTTTACCTGTTGTAGCTTAGGAAACGATGTTTAGGACAAATTCCAAACAACGAGGAATCCATTACACCGTGTCATACATGGCAAATTCATGACAGATATTAGTATGCATAGTGTTTAGAAGAAAAATAACTATGATTGATTGATTGATTCAGTGCGGCTTTAAGTCACAAAGAAGACTTTTTTACTCATATCGACGTCACCAGCTACAGGTGAAGTGGCAAAACTGTTCACGTTTGAAGTGTGCTCATGATGAGGGCAATGTGCTTGGAAGGGTTCTTTAACGTGCCACGTCTCACTTAACACTGAATCTCATTTCTAAATGCCGAGTGCTTGGCGAAAGAACACTCACGTACTATTGTTTTGGGTTCTTACCTACGACCTCCCAAAGACATACTATGTAGGCACTCTACCAACTGAGCAACCACAGTGGTAGAATAATTTTATAGTAATATAGTGTTGTTAATCGGCCACTTTTAACGTTTCGTAAAAAATGGCATTTATATACATTTATACCTACAATGTTATTGCTTACATGTATATAAGTTTTTTTGTCTTCTTAATTTTTCACTTTATTGTGGTTTTATATTACGAGTTAGTATTGGTCTTGTGTAGTTATAGTCCGATCACTTATTCAGTGAAGAATACTTTATAAGATCGTGGATTACTTACTCAAATTTGATAAATGCTATATCGTAGATCTATTTTTTTATAACATGCGTTGAAAAATGTTAAATTTCTTATATTAAGTCTAAAACATAAAACAAGTTTTATCGGACCCGCATCTGAATTCATCGCGTATCGCGTCGCAAAATGTTTTTTTTTTTTGCCAATAACTTAATCTTTTGAGAAAAAGAAATCTCGGCTTTGTTAGTTGACCTTGAAGGTTTTGTAGTTTTAAATGATGAAAGTAAAAAATCAAATATGAAAAAATATGTTCTTAAAAAGACAGGTTAAATTTTAAGTTTATTGAAGTTATATCATGTATGATATCTCGGGTTTAATCGCACCACCCCTCAGAACATTATTTTTTTCTCACTGAAAATGTTTTCAGATTATAGTAAGTGTTTAGTAATATAGTTTTGTCAACAAACGATCTGTATCAATGGATACAAACTTTGCACCATATCTTGGTTCTAATTGTGTCTTTATTCGTATGAAGCAGAATTTTACAGAAGCTCGTTTTATCTGGAGAGAAGACTTCGCCAAATAACGCAGTTCCACATACATATATATAGATGACGTTCTAAATAGTCCTAAATTTTAAGACCATGTAAAACGTCATCTATCATAAAAAGATTTATGGCCGTCATCACAGTCTTGTTAATAAGTTTGATACCCTGTGTCCAGGATTGCCCTGGATATATTTGACGTCCAATAATTCCATGTTCCTTTCACACAATTTTGATTACACACGTGGCGGATATAGCTAGCGAAATAGGTGCTTACCCTTCCGGAGCACCCGGCCTCACTTCCCTGGTGGAGGTTCACGTGTCTTACCTGACTTGTCAGTTCCAAAGTTTTTACGCTAATACTGGATTGCGATTCGGACATGGTTTACTATGTTTGTTTTAGACTACCTTAAAGAGAACCTGTAACAATATTTGATATTTACATACTAGTAATGTTATTCTCAATACTGAATTATTACTAAATGAAAAATTTCATACAAGACTATACCAAAATAAGGGCGATATCGGTGACTGTCTTATGCATTTGCCGTTAATCCAAACTGAAAAGTCGTTCTTGGGAACCCATGCCATGACGTCACATAAGTAACAAGCCCCCACAGAATACTATTTACCTACATGCTTATTTACCGGACTAGCTGATTTTGTTTATTTCACGATAAAATTAATTTAATGGAGTGTACGTACGTTCAAATGACACGTTCCAATAATTTAGAGTTAGTCCATCCTGATCTGAAAAATGTTATTAGGCATTCCTTAGATTGAGAACCGTACCTTTAATTAACATGTGTTATTTCAATTTACAAAACTGGTTAAAAGGTGTCAGTATAGAGCGATTTCATGACACCTGGTATTATACTACAATCTTTTGATGGTACCTTGAATTAAGTACAATGTGCCATGCACGTGCGGATGAAGCTAGCTAAAATGAGGTGCTTACCTTTCCGGGACACTCGGCCTTACTTCCCTGGTGGTAGTTCACGTGTTTAACCTAATTTGTCAGTTTCAACGTTTTTGCTTTGCTTCTTCTGAATTGTGATTTTAACATGTATTGAGTTGTTAGGTTTTTGTTTGAATACAATTTGTATGTAGCTAGCTAACCAACAGGGGACCCGGAGCACCCGACCTCGTTTCGTTTGGTTTTTTTATTTTGGTTTAATCGGTGATTAACGTGCTTGTTTTTCGTTTTATAAGATTGCTTCCATCAAATAATACGGAACAAATCGCATTTGGTTGTAAACACTTCAAAAATAATTTTGTGAGGCTGTTTTCCAAACACAGACTGGGAGTGGAATTTACAAAACAAATTATGGGGGAATAAACTAATAAAATTCACTTACAGAAGCCTCGTAAAAGGCTCTATTATGAAAGTTTTTCTTTCAGTTCAGGCGAAAAATGCTTAAAGAACAATAATGGCTCTTACAAACTTAGCATTCAACGTTTTAAAACTGAATGAAAAAGCCAAAATCATCAGCAAAATTATCGCAGCTACTCGCTGTTAAAAAACCAACAGCCCCTGTTTTTACAATAAATTTTCCTTAACTTCCAAATTTAAAACAAGTTTTCAAGATATTCGTGAATCTGAGGTATCCCTATGAAGATAGTGTTATGCATATAACATTTACATCCTGTTATTGTGGCAAATTTTGATTTGAAATATTTATAAAATACTTTCAAATGTCCGAGTTAAATTATGAAAATGTTAGTTCGTTTGATCCTTAAAATAAGAACAAGATTATTCTTGGTGACCTATGCAGATAACATATTTTGTTAAATCATTTAAAAAAACAAAAACCTTTTTTGTAATTTGTTTTTTATTGTCCCAGATGTTAAATACGGGATGGTCAAGTGCCAGGGTTGGGGCCGCTGGTTCATTTGCCGGGTAACAAAGGTAAACTTTACATACATAAAACATATATATATATATATATATATATATATACCTGTATAATATTTGGGGATTCTAGGGATTAATCCAGATTTTGTAGGCACATTTCTGAGTATTTGGAGGTGGGTCTTATTCAAGTAACTATTAAATGAGTATCACTTAAGCTTTTGAGAGTAGGTTCAATATAGTATTTGAAAAATATCGCAATACAATCATTTAAAGAAAGGTTATTAAGATATAAGATTTTCACAAATATTGGATGTATAGTTAGTGCAGTCAAGCTAGATTAATCCCTTCATCAAGTAACTAAGTAAAAAACTATACAGGGTTTTGTTTCTAATATTAATAATTATATCATTTTCAGAATTTACAAACTTTTAATATACATTCCTTTTCTTAGTTTATTTTTGAACAAATAATCATTTGTAGAAATTATTCTTTGGTTTATCCTATATTGAAACCAATGTAATTTGGTATTTTTACAACTTTTGAAGGGGATATTATATAGAGATTTCCAGTCAATATCTATTTCTAGAATAAATTTCCATCTTTCTTGACTTATGATAGTTGGATTGTTATCATTAAAACATTGTAAAAGTTCTTACTACCTTTTTCACTTTTAAAAACTATTTTGAAAAAAATATGGCATATCAACTTGCATTAAATTCACTGGTTGGTTTTGTAAATTCAGTTTTTAGCTCACCTGGCTAAAGCCAGCGTGAGCTTATGGTATGATGCGGCGTGTGTATGTGCGTGCGTCCGTGCGTGCGTGCGTGCGTGCGTCCGTAAACTTTACTTAAACAACTTCTTCTCTGAAAGTACTTGGCAGATTTCAACGAGACTTGGTCAGAAGCATGTCTGGGTCGGTGCAATTCAGATTTGTTCGTGGTGTTGCCATGGCTACCATAACTAAGTCAAGGTGACCTAGGGGTGCAAAAATCTTAAAAAATCTTCTTCTCCGAAAGTATTGTTTGGAGAAAAAATCTGATGTGATATTTGGCTTCTCTAGGGTCTTAAGCCTATAGTTTGTTCATTTTGTGAAATTTGGTTGAAAAATGGGTTACGTGTTTTTGCGTTTAATTTTGAAAAAATCGTAAAATAGCTTCAAATTGTTATAACTTGACTACTTGACCAGATAATGACATGGGGTTTTCAGTTTTGACATCTTCTTGTTATTATCTTCAAATTAAGGTCAAGGTCAATTGTGAAGGTCGTGACCTAATTTTTTTTACCTCTGATTATAATTATTATCTCGAAAACTATAAACTTTTTGTATAGTCATGTATATTAGAATGTTGTAGGTATTGATACAGAGATCATTTTGATGTATAGAAAAAGGTCATGGGTTCAAAGGTCAAGGTCACAGATGCAAAACAATACAGAAATGGTTAATTATCTCGAAAACTATCAACTTTTTTATAGGCATTTATATTAGAATGTTGTAGATATTGATACAACGATCATTTTGATGTATAGAAAAAGGTCATGGGTTCAAAGGTCAAGGTCACAGATGCGAAACAATACCGAAATGGTTAATTATCTCAAAAAACTATAAACTTTTTGTATAAGCATGTATATTAGAATGTTGTAGGTATTGATACAACGATCATTTTGATGTATAGAAAAAGGTCATGGGTTCAAAGGTCAAGGTCACAGATGCAAAACAATACAGAAATAATTAATTATCTCGAAAACTATAAACTTTTTGTATAGGCATTTATATTAGAATGTTGTACATATTGATACAACGATCATTTTGATGTAAAGAAAAAGGTCATGGGTTCAAAGGTCAAGGTCACAGATGCGAAATAATACCGAAATGGTTAATTATCTTGAAAACTATAAACTTTTTGTATAGGCATGTATATTAGAATGTTGTAGGTATTGATACAACAATCATTTTGATGTATAGAAAAAGATGGGTTCAAAGGTCAAGGTCACAGATGCGAAACAACAACGAAATGGTTAATTATCTTGAAAACTATAAACTTTTTGTATAGGCATGTATATTAGAATGTTGTAGGTATTGATACGACGATCATTTTGATGTATAGAAAAAGGTCATGGGTTCAAAGGTCAAGGTCACGGATGCGAATCAATACTGAAATGGTTAATTATCTCGAAAACTATAAACTTTTTGTATAGGCATGTATATTAGAATGTTGTAGGTATTGATACAATGATCATTTTGATATATAGAAAAAGGTCATGGGTTCAAAGGTCAAGGTCACAGATGCGAATCAATACAGAAATGATTAATTATCTCGAAAACTATAAACTTTTTGTATAGGCATGTATATTAGAATGTTGTAGGTATTGATACGACGATCATTTTGATGTATAAAAAAAGGTCATGGGTTCAAAGGTCAAGGTCACAGATGCGAAACAATACAGAAATGGTTAATTATCTCGAAAACTATCAACTTTTTGTATAGGCATGTATATTAGAATGTTGTAGGTATTGACACAACGATCATTTTGATGTATAGTAAACGGTCATGGGTTCAAAGGTCAAGGTCACAGATGCAAATCAATACAGAAATGATTAATTATCTCAAAAACTCAAAACTTTTTGTATAGGCATGTATATTAGAATGTTGTAGATATTGATACAACAATCATTTTGATGTATAGAAAAAGGTCATGGGTTCAAATGTCAAGGTCACAGATGTGAAAACAATACCGAAATAATTATCTCGAAAACTATTAACTTTTTGTATAAGCATGTATGTTAGAATGTTGTAGGTATCGATACAACAATCAATTCGATGTATAGAAAAAGGTCATGGGTTTAAAGGTCAAGGTCACAGATGTAAAACAATACTAAAATTGTTAATTATCTTGAAAACTATAAACATTTTGTATAGGCATGTATAATAGAATGTTGTAGGTATTGATACAATGATCATTTTGATGTAAAGAAAAAATTCATTGGGGTTTAGTATTTACGTTTACTTTAAATCTATCAGCTAGCCATTAGTTATCAGGTGAGCGTATAAGGCCCATGGGCCTCTTGTTTAATATATGATTCAATGGTGGACTTTATACCAAGATATTCAACAAAGTTTGTCCTGACAGCAACATACCTTCTAGGAAATTCTCTATACGAAATTATATTTCCATCTTCATTAAGTAAATCTTTTATGAAATATATGCCATTGTCAGCCCAAGACTTGAAGAATACTGGACTATTATCTATACAGATATCCTTAATATTGTACCAAATACTTACCTCTTTAACATCATTTATAATTTCAGGTATTTGTCTCATAGACAAAGAATTCCAAGCATCAGAAACATTATTCCAATTTCGTTTTATTTTATTAAAATAATCTCCATACTTTCAGAAATTATCAATCTTAGAATATGAAGTCTCAAATAACTTTTTGTATTTAGATTCAATTTAAAAAAAACTTACCTTTGTACAATATCCCTGTCTGCGCCGTTTTATTAATTTGAGTCTAGATTTTCACCTTATGAAACGTAAATATGTAAATCTGATTTTTAAGGCACGGTTTTAAAAACAATCGTTTTATAAACACATTATTTGATTAAATACATTATTTTTTAAAACAGATAAATATTTGAACAAACGGAAATTGACTAAGATCGATTTAACAACATCCGATGCGTTCTTCTACGTTAACTTGTACACACTCGATAGGCAGTTTTGATAGGAACTGATTGAGACAAATGAGTAATACAGAGCAGACCTGTCCAAAGTTTAAGATTAAGCTGACAAATTCGTACTAATTTCAGCCCCGCGATAGCCTATATATGTATATCTTTTATTGGCAGCTTTTCGATCACAAGCTATCTAGATCATGTCCACTTAGTAGCCATGGCTCAAGTCTTTTTAGTTGAGTTAGTTTTACACTGTCGACGGGTCTGTACCGTAGATGAGCAGAAATCAATTTTAACCAGTACAGCATACTTTTTGCATTTTAAAAAAAGTTCTGTTTTGACAACGGTTGTATGGCTTTTTCATGACTATAGATTATAAAATATTGAAAAATGAAACATTGCATCGGACGTCCTTTGTTACATACATGCATATTTTATCGCAATGTGAGTTTAATAATACAAATAAAAAGTATTTTAATTACGTATAAGGTATCTGATTTCACTTTATTATTCCATTGGGTATTGTAACTCACTAAATAATGGATGGATTTTTATAAAGTGTCACAAATGAGGCAAATAGAAAGTGTCACAAATGAGGCAAATAGAAACCTAAGTTAAATTTCATAAATGTTACTGTAATGTCCCTCTTAAGATTGCACTTTCGGACCAGTCGTGAGAAATAAGAAAAATGTAAAATAGTTTATAAAATTTTTAGCAAAGTTATTATTTTATTGTTATTGAAATCTAGAAACAAAAAATCACACCGAATTGAAATCAAATACCTGTCTGTCTCCGGTTTGATTGAAGATGTTAAGGTGTACAAGGCAAGGACTACACGGGTACATGTATATGTTAACTTCGATTTGAAATATTGACAATTCTAACAATATGATGTAATAAATCATAAGTTATAAATAGAGTGTCTATGTTTTGACATGTGCCTAAACATTAACATTAGCTTAACATTAAAACAGGTATCATTCCGGAGAACCCGGTCTCGTTTTTCTGTGACAGTTTGCGTGTTTAACCTTGATTTGGTAATTCCAATTAGTTTTGGGATTGTGAATTTTGACATGTAATGATATGTTGTTTTCATTGACAATAGCATAAGCATATTACATGGAGAGAGAGAGAGAGAGAGGGGAGAGAGAGAGAGAGAGACGATTGTAGGTAGATGGATAAAAGTTCCGGGCCAATCTCCTGTTTAGTTCCTCTTTGACTCAAGATATTTGGATCTATGATCTTGATCAATATATCGAAATGAGCGATACATTTTAATATATACATCTTTTCCGGATAATTAACCACTTCAGTATTCTAATGGACATAAAATTTTAAACTTCCTTCGGAAAATTAACTTGTAATATCAAAATAATTGTTTTATCATACTTCGTCTAGTGGTTTATTTATAAATTGTCTGCGATATAACTGATTCGTATCAGTTAAGCATTAGTTTAATCAAGGGACCCTCAAACAAGTTTATGGCCGCCATGAAAGTATTAATACTATTAATAAGTCTGATGTCTCTGTCAAGGATTGCCCTTTATATTTTTGACGTCCCATAGTTCAAATATCACAAAATTTTGATTATACATCTGTCGGGTGTAGCTAGCTAAACAGGAGGTGCTTACCTTTCCGGAGCACCTGGTCTCACTTCCCTGATTGAAGTTCACGTTTCTAACCTAATTTTTAGTTTCATAGTTTTTACTTTGCTTCTGGATTGCGATTCAGACACGGATTAGTATGTTTGTTTTTGATTATGTGTTGTTGCATTAGTTATTTTTCATAGTACGTTTTATTGAATCAGATCTGTGACCTTGATCTATAGCTATCAACCAATATCAGCATTATATAAACATACATTATTTTATATTTATGTGTTATACAAAAAGCATAAGTGTTTTAAGATTTAAGTCATTTCAATAATCTTATACCTCTATCATCGTTGAATCCATAACTTGAATCTAAACACAGCCATCCCTCTTTATAAAGACTAAGTTCGCTTAAAGGTGATTTTGTCGTTATCAATGCATTGCTGTTATGACAAAACACATAAACATAGTTGTCCCTCCAACTGTACATAATTTTGCTTCACAATGATTTATTAAATATTATTGTCCTTTACCTAACCTATGCTAATATCACAAGTTTTATCAAATGTATACTTAACAAATTAAAATTATAGTTAACTACTTTTTAAGTCAAAATTGCATAAGTGAATTTAGGAGAAAGTTATGTAAAATAATTGTGAAACTTAATTAGATCCTTTATTTAATTCAAATAAAAAAGTTTGTTTTGACAACGGTTGTATTGCATTTTCATGACTATAGAATATAAAATATTGAAAAATGGAACAACGCATCAGCCGTTCTTTGTTACATACATGCATATTTGTATCGCAATGTGGGTTTACTAGTACAAATAAAAAGTATTTAATTAAGTATAAGATATCTGATTTCACTTAAATTATTATTTTATTAGTCATAAAATTAGTCTTCCGGAGCACCCGGCCTCACTTCCCTGGTGGAGGTTCACGTGTCTAACCTAACTTGTCAGTTCCAAAGTTTTTACTTTGCTTCTGGATTGTGATTCGGAAATGGATAAGTATGTTTGTTTTTGATCATAGCGACTCACTGTATATTGGAATTTTCGAGTGTCATGTTTGAGGGATACAGTTAGGAACCTAAGTTAATATTCATAAATATTACTGTAATGTCACTCTTAAGATTGTACTTTCGGAGCCATGAGAAATAATAAAAAAAAATATAGAATGGTTTATAAAATATTAAGCACAGTTATAATCCCTCGTGCAAATTATTTCCTTAGCTAAATTTGGTAAAATAGGTCCTTTAGGTATCCTGAAAACAATTTTTGGTTTCATAATTTTAGTCCAAGCACTACTGATGAGTAATTGTATTCCGAAACGGCAGTGTAGTGATGTAAAAATTAAAACTGATATATGTAATTTAAACCACTGAGCCGGTATCTCTACTGGTGGCTGGTGCCCTAAGCATATCACAAACTAACTAGGCAATAATTGAGTATTATTGTTAGAAATATAGTATTGTCTAAATTGCTGCCAGTTAAAATTTTAAATTCTACAAAACAAAGGTATACCCCCTTATGCAAAGTATTTTCTTGGCTAAATTTGGTAAAATATATTTTGGTCCTTTGGGTAATTTTTCAACATCTTGAAAGCAATTTTGGTTTCATAATTTTGGTCCAAGCACTGCGGTCTAGTGCTGTAAAATTAAAACTGGTATATGTAATTGTTTTTGAAATCTGACAATCATCTGGCGATCATTTTCAAACCGATATATTTACAATATGACTGTACCTGTGTTCGATGAAATATACAGAAGCACTTGTATTTCAATTCCCAATGAAAGACTATGGGGGTCATGACCCTTGATGTGTATCAATTTTCCCGCAATATTACGTCATGGCCTATACAGGGGGTCGCGTGGTCATGTGAGACACGCCGATCTCGCATGGCTAAAAACCCTAAATCACACGAGCAAATATGGAAAAAATAGCGCCAAGGTACAAAATATTTATTAAAAAGAAAGAATTGTAAATTTAAGAAATGACATTTCTGCTCATGGTATTTCAAGGGGTAATGAAAGATAGTGTGGCGCGTGCCAAATTAAAAATGAAGGGCCCTTCATTTTAATTTGGCACGCGCCACACTATCTTTTATTACTCCTTGAAATACCATGAGCAGAAATGTCATTTTTTATTTGAAACCAAATACTTGCCTGTTTTTGAGTGGTGATGTTACGGTGTGTAAGGCACGGGCTACACGGGTATATGTTCGATTTTAAATATTTTATTGCCAATTGTACCAATATGATGTAATTAATCATAAGTTAAAATAAAGTGTTTATCTTTTTGGCATGTGTACCTAGCTAAACAGCCGAATAGGAGGTACGTATCCTTCCGGGGAACCCCGTCTCGCTTCCCTGGTGAAAGCAAGCATGTTTAATCTTAATTTGCCAGTTTCTAAGGTTTAAGTAGTTTTTTTTTGGAGAGTGATTTTGACATATACTAGTGTTTGTTTTTCATTGGCATTAGCATAAGCATATCACATTACATTGCATCAGATCACGTTGCATGTTTTATAACATGTAAACATATGATTGCGAGATAGTGTGTGTGTGTGTGTTAGAGAGAGAGGCGATTGTAGTTAGATGAATAAATGCTCCGGACGCACCTCCTGTTTAGTTGGCTGCAACCGCCTATCCCGTCCCGTCTCTGTGACTAAAGACATTTGCATCTATGACCTTAATCTATATATCGAAATCGCCTATCCCGTCCCGTCTCTGTGACTAAAGACATTTGCATCTATGACCTTAATCTATATATCGAAATGAGCGATATATTGTTATATACAAAGTTGTGTTTTACAGAAATTTACTCACTTAAGTATTCCAATGGGCATAAATTTTAAAGAGGTTATAAACCCTAATTTTAAAATAATATATATTGTTAGGATTGATAGTAAGTATCAACATTTCAACACTTGTTTATGTTTATTCTGCTCTAATTATCAGCAGTTGATAGATAAACCTGACACAGTGGAGGTCGCCATGATTGTATACAGAGCAGCCTGACTGTGACGTATATGTGGCACTATCTTATTACATACTACATACACCAGCATCTATACATAATAGTTGGACACTATCCCTAAAACACACACAAATTTTTATTCAACAATGCCTCAGTGTAAAGCAAAATTTTGTTCTGTGAAACGAGGACAGGGTATAAGCACCTTTCCAATACCCGACCCCACTAAAAATAAGGAATTATGTGAACAGAGGATTCATAAGTTGGGGATTGAAAATTTAAATATAAAAACTTTCAAGTTTTCCAGAGACAGTATTGTATGTGCCAAACACTTTGAAGAACAATGCTTTAAAGAAGATGTCCAGGCCAAGATAATGGGGTACACACCTAAATATAAATTTTTAAAAGCAGATGCCATTCCAACCATTTTCGAAGACACAGAACAAACCAAAGGAAGGGAGAGTAGCAAAAATAGATTTCAAAAGAAACAAAGGCAGAAAATGGTAGAGGAAATGTTGAAAAATGATTTTGGAGAATCAACAAATTCGTCATTTGAAGAAATAATGTCAAGAAATAAAAGAAAGCACGAAAAACAACCATCAGGAAAACAAAAACAGAAGAAAGAAATGACAAAATTTGTAGATGTAGCTGAACAGACGCAAACAGATGTTTCAAACATGGCTACATCATGCAACATTTCATCTGACTTCACTTACAATGACTGTCCAAACTGTTATGCACGGGAAAACCCAACATATGCTTTAAATGACCACTCATATACTGATACAGCAATTTTGGAGACAGAAAATAGAGTCATAGCAAAAACACCACCTAAGAAAGTTAATACAACTGAAGAAAATGTTAAAAATATGGAAGATAATGAAGTTTTTGAATTCAATACACCGGAAAAAGAATACAGAGATGACCCAACATATAAACCAGTAGGAAGTTATGATGCCTCCCCGATTGTTTCTCAGCACTCTGCAAGTCTTGCTGATGGAAATCGATCTAAAAACTTTGTAGAGGAGAAAAAATTCATTGTATTTTCAAGTTGTTTGGTCACACTATTTGGCATGGTAGTCTGTATTGATTGCAAAGATTCTATTGATATTGATGATATACGGTACCGATTCGATGGCACATGTGTTCAAAATCACTGTCATCAGACGACATTATTATGTATTTTTTTTATTTCAACATACTATTTATCAACATTAACTAAGTTGTAATAAAGTGCCACATATACGTCACGATTGCTACCGACATCTGGTCTTTGTACAGTAGGGGAGCTTATCAGACTGTTAAGATGGCGATGCCCAGCATCACAGTTATACAGTATTAAATGAACCAGTAATTACTTACACAGACCGCTAATGAGATTAAGGACTGTGAATTTGACACAGTCTATTAATATGCATTAGATAAAGAATGAGAAAAAAATAGGGTTTACTATCACTTTAAACTTCCTTCGGGAAATTAATTTGTTATATAAACAAATTGTTTTATCATACTTCTATCTTTACATAAAATATAGATGGTTTAATTGTTTGGAGGATAAAGCTGTTTGTCGCCCCTGCATACTAGAAACGTTCATTAGTAGATTTAGAGTTATCCCCCATTAAAATAAATTGTCCAACAGAGGGAGCTGTTGTTTTCCCACCATTTTAGCAACAAAGAAGAATTTTTTGGGGTAATAATTGTTAGAAATAAGAGAATTTATTAATTTTGAAAGTCTATCATGTCTCTATACTTGGCTTGTATTTCCACAAGTGTTATCATGTTATTATGCTGTCGGGATGGCAGAAATTTAATCTGATTACACCCGATTTATATTATCCGTCTTAACCCCTCCCCTTTGTCTTGTTGCTTACACGTGGCCTTTAGCCTTCATGTGCGATCAACAATAACTCTTTAAATTCTCAGAATTTACGATAATTTAATACAAGCGCCCAGCCTGTACATCTAATTTAACCCATCACACAGTCGGTATGTATTGGTCGTACCCTAAAAGCATTTCCCCAATCTGTTACTTTCTTAATTTTCCTATATGGATACTTGTTTGTATTTAAATCGGGTATGAAGCATCTACAGTACAGATTTTTACGCATAACACATGTTCCGACTCCCTTTTTTCTTTCGTTTTGGATCACCTTCAACAAACAATGCTGAGGAGAAGTTCTCGCAAGAGACGGCTGACGGCAAAGGTATATTCCAAGACAATTAACAATGCTGCTGGAAGAGGGACAACTACAGCAACTACTAACACCTGTGGGAATAAGCAGAGAACCTACTCCCAGTACTGCTTCAGCTCTTCCTCTTGCAATTGCCGGTCTAACTACTTATACAGAAATCACTCCATCAATGGCGACTTCAACATCAGGTATAAGTGGTTCTATTGTTAATGTACCAACACCGACAACAATGAAAATAGTAGTCACATGAATTTGATTCGCCCTTACATACAGCTAAGATGGAAGTTTGCATAGAAAATCAGCCTCCGCATGTCACAATGCCAATCCAAATTTCAAGTGTTCACTGTTTGCTTAATTCGAATGTCTCGCAAACTAGCAAACAGAAAAGAATTTCCGGCCAGTTTATAGATTTGGATTTTATGCTAGATAACACTATCATCCCAAGTGTGCGAAAACAGCTGATCTACATAAGGCAAGGGGAAATAGTCTTGTGTCGGATTGCGCGGCTCAAATCATTAAAATAAAATAAAATAATTATAAAGTTATAAAATAACATAAATTTTTTACTTGATCGCGCAATACCAGGATCAAGTGTTTCCAATATGATGCCATTGTAAAATTGTTTTATTGCATATTGTGGTGAAAGTAGTCATTGAAATTGCAAAAATAAAATGATACATTTCTAGTTGTTCGCTGATATACCAGGATCAACTATTTTATTTGCTTTAACTTTAGAGTTGGTGAACAGTGATAAGTGATAGTGTTGGTGAACAGTGATATAGTCTTGGTGACTAGTAATGAATAGTGATGGTGAACAGTGATAAAAAGGCTTGCCCAGTTGTATTATTGGTAGCCTTGTTGATTATATTTAGCAGTCGTGCCCAGATAAGCACTGCCAATAAAATTAAAATAAAATCAATTCTGTTCTTTTATCCTATCTTCAATTAATCATCTAGCGTTTTATTTATAAATTGTCTGTAAATTTTGAAACAAAATTAAATCCTTTATTAAACTCCAATAAGTATTTAAACACGTTTGTTCTGACAACGGTTGTATGGCATTTTCATGACTATAGATTATAAAATGTTGAAAAAAAGAACAAGGTATCGACCGTTCTTTGTTACATACATAAATAATTTAATTCCATGCATCTTTTCAATACGGTCCTTTTTAAATTTATTTGTGATAGCAAATGTTGGTCACGTGATTAATAGCCAAAATGACGGACTATTTTTTTATGTTTGGTTTTTGCGGTAGAAAAAAAAGTAACAATGTAACGCTTTTCTACATGTGGTTTGTTTTGATAGCTCAGAATACCGATTTCCTATTTTGTGACGAAATCTAACCAATTTGATCACAGAATTACATTTCTTCTGTCGTTTTCATTAAAAATAAATATCGTCTGCATTCTTACAAAAATAAAAACTTGTTACTTGTTTTCTCTTTTTTAACAAAAAAATTATTGTAATTTTGTTATGTATTCATTATATGTTGTATTTTACATGTTTTTCTTTTCAGGAAATGTGGTGACAAAATTTGATAATTGGGACCCAGAAGTCATAATATACATGGCCATTTTTGTTTATTTTTTCTCTACTGGTTACTCCATCCTGTTAGCACAGAATTACTTGTGTTAGTAGTTCAAACTTTAGTCAAAATTATAATATTTTTGCAAAAATGAAATAAAGAATTTTGACCTTGATGATGTAAACGAAATATTTTAGAAATAGAAAAAGTTGCAGATATCGATTTCACAGACAATGTAAACATAAATGCATCAACAGGAACTAATAGAGCAACGAAAGAACTGAATCTTGTTTTGGAAAACATGACAGCCAAAGAAAATGACAAGATAAAGAGTGAAATGGAAGAGAAAAAAAAATCTGAACAAAAAGAGATTTAAAACACTGTTAGAGGAAGATCTGTGCGCACCAGAAACAACTAGAAGATCCAAATCAACAATGAAAAGCACAAAATTGGGCGTTATAGTTTGCAGCGAAAACTTTAAATGAAGACATGCCCCAGGCGCATCTCTTGCATAGTTAGGTTAACACTATACGCCTCTGTGACGATTCATCAGGTTAGTCTATATATCAAATTGAAAACAAACATACTAATCCATGTCCGAATCAAAAACCAGAAGCAAACTAAAAACAAGTTAGGTTTGACAAGTTAATTTCCATCAGGGATTTAGGCTGGGTCCTTCAGAATGGTAAGCTTGATTAGCTTGATTTTGATTAAAGACGTGGCGGATGTAGCAAGCTAAACAGGAGGTGCTTACCCTTCCGGCCTCACTTCTTTGGTGAAAGTTCACGTGTCTATCCTGTTAGTTCCAAAGTTTTTACTTTGCTTCTGGATTGTGTTTCGGACATGGATTAGAATGTTTTTGTTTTTTTTATTTATTTCAAAGGCAATCCTGGACACAGAGACATTAAACTTATTAACAATTCTGTGATGACGGCCAAAAAACTTTCGAGGGGCTTCATAAGCCTAGGCTTGCAATATATCAAGATATATCGATATATTCTAATTTATAGAGAAAGTAAGGTTTTACAAATAAATAATTACTTCAGTATTCTAAAGGCAGTTGACATAAAAATTTAATTTTCCTTCGGGAAATTATTTTGTTTAATAAAATCTAATTGTTGTATTATATATCATCTGACTTGTTTGTCGTATAACCGATCTTATCAATTACGTATTGTTTATATTATCAACTTTTTTGTATTGTTTAATTAGTTTAATGTTTTCATAGTATGTTAAATTGGAATATGTTATGATATTCAAAATAATGTTTTGCGATAATTTACAATTTATTCATTCACTTTATGACTTCAGAATCTATAAATGCATGGATCAATTACATATTAATATACGATTGTTAATTTTACAGACTAAAGGGTCGTTTAGGAAATATGATCACTACACCAATATATTCAACATTCCAGTACACAAGGTAGAGTATTGTTGATAATTTTGATGTCTATGTGTCCAGGATTGCCCTGAAAATATTTGACATCCCATAATTCCATTAGCACAATTTAGATTACACACGTGGCGGGTGAAGCTAGCTAAACAGGAGGTGTTTACTCTTCCAGAGCACCCAGTCTCAAGTCCTGGTGAAAGTTCACGTGTCTTGCCCGACTTGCCTGTTCCAAAATTTTTAATTATCTTCTGGATTGTGATTAGGTCATGGGTTAGTATGTTTTTTGATAATTACGTCATTAAATGCCTTTTCTAGATCATTAGAAACACAGATATACTTGGTCCGAGTTGCTTAAAAAATACACTCGCATGAGCAAGGTACAATTTTGATATGATTGACATAGTTTATCCTGGTCATCATGTACAGTAACAAGACACTTTTGTCAAACTTTGTGTTATTATTGTATTAAATATTGGTACATGTAGGTTAGGGTAGTAGTGAAACAGGTGTAGTTCCACTGCCAGCTGGTCATTGTTGTGCAAGACTTTATGCAAATTAATTACCTTATATGGCCAATTTTTACCTGCCCATGCTGTGAGGTGAGAGTTGATAGCAGACCATGTGCTGGGAAGGTCCTGTGTGGATGGTCATTTTTAAGAGAATGGTCCGACATTTTTTTAGTTAAATACTTTGTCTGTGTGACTCTAAAATAATAGATATTTAAACATGTGTGGTTAAAACGTTTAAAATAGTGTGTGGTTAAAACATTTACGCCTGTGTGGTTCAGCTATTTTATACCTGTGTGGTAGTATGTGGATAAATTTGGTATGGAGATTTGCATTAATTGACAGCGGTAAGTTTTTTATTATGATTCCCCACCACCAAAGGCAATCACCAAATGACCATTCCACACGATACATCTAAATGCACATGATATAAAGGAATATCAGTAAATATATAAGAACTGAACATCATTCAACTATCATTGCCAGTGACATATGGTATTTGACTAAAGGCATTGAAAAAATAACCAAAATTCTCGGTAAAGAGACTAAAAGAAAAGAGGTATTAACTGGCATGAGGAGTTGGCAGACAAAGCTGGATCAATAAAAACATTTATATGGACTATGGAAATTGCAATTCAAATGCTCAACAACTGAAAGATAATCTTCTCAATCTAATACAACATTACAAAGGTAGCCATCAAAATTGTTTTGAAACTGGATGCTGTGAAACTGACGAGTTCGTTCTATGAACCATTAAAATATCTGATAACTGAGCCAAGTGCTGAAATCGGTTTCGATATTTTTAGAGTCTGAAGATATTTAAGTATGCAGAACGCTACAGATATTGTTTAGATACACATTTTGTGGAATCTTTTAACATTGCCTTATTGCAATTTCATGATAAGCGCATTGTGTACGGTAAAATTTATATTGCATGAGACGTTTAGCAATGCTGGATTGGAATGAATGTAAGCAGGGGACACACATCGATAAGACAATTTCAAGAGACTTTACACCCAAAAAAAAAATATATCGATGAAGGTCCTCTATTCGTCAGGCCCTACGTTCGCCACCATTTTTCCCGCAATATTCTCGCAATTTCACCTAATCAAAAGCCCCCTATGTTGTTTGTGGCAGTGACTGTCCACGCCAGGCTATAACAACTGACGAGTCTGGTAATATTGCCATTTTATGAAGTTACAGTGCCAGTGGGATGGCATGTATTCATTTTCTGGTAAAAAGATGATGCCAGATTTATTATTTAGTAGTGTTGTTCCTGGTGATGATAGAGCGAGTCCGGGTGGTCTACTCAGAGATATTTCACTTGTATCTTAAAAACTTAATTAAGCGATCGTATCATTTTTGAAGATTCCAACACTCATACAAATATAGTTTAAGCGTTTCAAGTAACCTTAGTGTAGTAGAATTAACTAGAAACAATTGAGATCTGTGTTACTTAAATTTCAATATATTTCTACATTAAAAAAGTATCGAAAGTATTGTCGAAATACACGGACAAGAAATTTTGAGAAGCGGGAAAAGTTGAAAAACAAAAACCAGACAAGATCAAAGGGAAGACCTAGTGACATATTCGTTACGTTTGGTGGAATTATCAAAAACAAAACATTCTAATCCGTGTCCGAACCACAATCCAGCAGCAAAGTAAAAACTTTGGAACTGACAAGTTAGGTTAGACACGTGAACTTCCACCAGGGAAGTGAGGCCGGGTGCTCCGGAAGGGTAAGCACCTCCTGTTTAGCTAGCTACACCCGCCAAGCGTTTAATCAAAATTGTGTGAAATAATACGCTATGGTAAAGCTCGTCCAAATACAGGGGCTCTATACAACGAAGATATTTTGTATTAATACAAATTATGCATTACCTCATTATATATCACAACCGGTCATTATTACCTTTAATGAAACAATGAATAAAATGAATAGTTGTGCTGCTTATAAACTATTTATCCAGAGATATGGCAAGCCAAGCTTATCGGGGCCTTCAAAGTTTTAGGACACAATAATGTTGACGAGATTTTACCGCGGGTGGCGACTTTAATAAATCTTCTTGTATGAACAATGTTTTATTCAGCAAAATTAATGTAGAAAACTTGTGAAAAGAAAACCCGAAGAACGCTATGAGAAGAAGATGGTGAAATTTCTAAATATAAGTTTTCCAATTGATTTTGCCACGGTAAATACATAGTACAACGGAAAAGGACTTAAAAAGTACTACCAGAAACTGCGACGGCTAGTGTTATACTTTAAAAACCCAGTGATTACTAAATACAAACAATTTTTCAAAAGACTGTTATTCATTTAATCATTTCATTTTATTGATTAAATCTTATGCGTTGAGTTTAAAGAGAATACATGTACATTTGTATATATATTTGTATATTAAGATAAATATTTATTATTGTCTTTGTTCATTTAAAATTAATTGATATTTGAATACAAATAACTTTCTATTTACTCGATTTTATATTCTACGGTTCGATGTTTCACAAGAAGAAAACACCCGGTCAAGATAATTCACTTATATTAATACACGTGTGGATTCTTAATAACCATCAGAAAAAACAATTCACGTATTTATTTAGCAGATACACAAATATCCAGTCGGGATAATTATCTTGTGTATTGATAAACATGAGGAAATCCTATGTATATATAACCCAGTCAAGATTTTAGCATATATTTGTATATTAATGCACATTTTATCACATCATACTTAATTGAAACCTAGACAAATTCACTTATTTTTTTAGCAGATATTTTGTATTAATACAAATTATGCATTGCCCCATTATATATCACAACCGGTCAATGTTACCTTTTAATGAAATAATGAATGAAATGAATAGTTGTGTATTGACACACATCTATCAAACAGAAAATGGCCGTGTTTGTTATTATATTTAGTAACTCATTAGGAAGATTTGAAACATTTTGTAAGGGTAATATAAGTAGGAAAATTCAAGTGAAAACCGTTTGGTTAAAATGCGTGAAAGAGGGATATAA
Source organism: Anadara kagoshimensis (assembly GCA_021292105.1). Taxonomy (NCBI): domain Eukaryota; kingdom Metazoa; phylum Mollusca; class Bivalvia; order Arcoida; family Arcidae; genus Anadara; species Anadara kagoshimensis. Next base: position 8,417,164 of record CM037869.1, read on the forward strand.
TTAAGAAATTACCTACACAAGAGTGAAAATTTATAAATAAAAATAAAGTAGGAGTTTAAGAGTTTATAAAATATTTGTTGCATTTTTAAAGAAAATTGTACAAAAATACACGTGTTGGGAAAAGCAGCTTACACCTTGAATAAGGAATTAATTTTAAAAAATGAGTTTGTTAAAGAATACGAGGTTTTTGAAAACTTGACAATTTACGGTGGAGGTTTCCTATGATTTGTTTTCCTTTTAAAAATGCGTGTACCAGGCGTGATAGTTCATATTCAATGGCTACCAACGATCTGAGGAAGGATTATAAAAGCTAAATTTGTATATTACTAGATTATTGTTGAGGCATATTCGGCTTTATATAGTTTAACATTGTTCACACCAAACAATATCCACCTCAATTCAAATAGAACAGTATTGTGTGACCGTGCACTTTTAGTGACCTGTTGTATTTTGGATTATAAGTGGCCTTAGAATATAAATATCACGCCTGGTACACGCATTTTTAAAAGGAAAACAAATCATAGAAAACCTCCACCGTAAATTGTAGAGTTTTCAAAAAACCTCGTATTTCTTTAACAAACTCTGGTCCCTTTGCACTGCTGTATAACGTTGACTATCTTAATATCTTTTCATTTTTTTAAAATTAATTCGTTATACAAGGAGGTGTAAGCTGTTTTCCCCAACACATGTATTTTTGCACAATTTTCTTTAAAAAATGCAACAAATATTTTATAAACTCTTAAATTAACAATTCCTACTTAATTTTTATTGATAAATTATCACACTTGTGTAGGTAATTTCATAATTATATCCCTCTTTCATGCTTTTCAACCAAATGGTTTTCACTTGAATTTTCCTACTTACATTACCCTTAAAATAATTTCAAAATTAATTCAAATATGATTGATAGGTATACAAAGGAATTAAGTATCTAGCATGCACACAAACTTCCGTGGCACATTTCATTTTCTATGGCATGAAATTTCCCATATTTTGAGTAGAACAAATGGGATTACAGACGTTTCGTCCCATAGGACTTTTCGTCCCATGCCATTTCGTACCATATTCAGGACTTTTCGTCCCATATTTGTAAGACGTTTCGTACCATAGGACTTTTCGTCCCAAGACATTTCGTAACATTGTTATATTATCTAAAAGAGATAAATAAATATTATTTATTCATTTGTTTTTTGTTTTATTATTATATTATTATTTTGTGAATAAAATTTAATTATTTTTATATTAAGTCAAACACAGCTTGGAGATATTTATTTTATTTTATTATTTTTTTAAATAAAATTTAATTATTTTCATATTAAGTGAAGTTGAATAAACTTTAAAGCCATAAACAGATAAACTGATCGGAATACTGATTTTTTTTTTTCACGAAAAATGAAAACAAACCATTTTTCCACAAGCTTTTGTTGTTCGGTATGTTTGTTAAGCAGTGTGGGTTAAGATGCAAAATATTGGGATAGTCATTTCACAGGGAACATTCTACAAACACAAAGAAGCGTGGGCATCAAAAGAGACATACTTCAAATAAATCTTATGAAAAGGGTATTGTATATGTAAATATAGCAATAATAGTTTATTTGCATAAAATATTAACAACTTGTAGCAATATTACAAAAAATATATAAAGATAGATAGCGACAGAATACAATTAACCTCAAATACATATATTAGGTACAGTGTGTTATACTTAATTAAACTGTTGAATATAATTTTGTCTTGCATGAAATAAATACTTTGATAATTTTAAAATAAGAGACTCTGAATTACAAATAATAAGATTATAAAGTTTATATATACTAGGCCAATGATTATAATATTTTGGTAAAAACTGTTTCCTTATTTCTTGATATAGTGGACATGAGTATAGAATGGTATTCGTCTTCTAAAAAGTTCATGTTGCAGCATCTACAAATTCTCTGCTCTCTCGGAATATTTAGGTATCTACCCGATTCTATAGATAATTTTAAAGACCCACATCTAAGTTGTGCTATTAAAGAAGAATGGTCTATACACAATAAGTCTAAATACGATTCAAATTTAAAATTACGTTTAACATTTTGGTATAACAATAACTGTGATTTGGTACTAATAGAATAATGCCAGTGTTGAATGTACTGGTCATGTAAACGCTGTATTATTAATTCCACACTAATCAAAGGGCTAAATTCGTTTTGCGCCTGTATCGGCCTAAATTTTAGTAAAAAATAAAGACAGAATAATCACCAAAATATCTTTCGTTTTATATTAAGTAATATCAGTACTTGCACCCTGTGTGGTTTTTTTTCAGCAAAATATTACCCAGGATTATGATAAATCGCCATAAAGTTGGTTAGAAACGCACAAAATTGAGAAAATGTGCATTTTTGTTGCACACATTTCAAAAATTTGATATGTGCGCATTCGTTAACCACCACCATTTTTTCAGTATTAAATGGTTTTTGTAATATCTTTCGATCTATATACAACATTTTGTGGTTAATGGCTGCGCACACCCTTCATTTTAACAAAATGTGTGTGAAAAATTGTCAAGAATTCAATAATGGAAGCTGTCAGACCACAAACCTCCAAAAAGTCAAAAAATTAAAATGGGGGTTTAGTGGGCTGATTAGTCGGACTAGTATTAACTTGTTCCAACTAAAATACCAACTCGTATTGATCAACTTATTTAAAGTTTGTCAGTATTAAATTGTTCAATGTTTTAGTCACGCGGCTGGTAAATTAGACAAAATGTACTTAAATATATAATTCAACATTTCCTAAGACGCATATGAAAAGTTTTGGTTATATATTCCTAGTTAGGTTTTGTTATATAACACTAAAATATACTCTTTCACATCGGAAGCTAAAGCTCGTAATTGGCAAAGTTGGGAAAATATTCACTATGCGAGGGTACCTTTAAATATCAAACTATTAGAAAAAGGGTATTTTTGAACCAACCCCGGAAGGGAATTAAATACCTACTTTTAAAATTTCCCGGATGATTAATTTTATAGGATAAGTAGTCAAATATGAAATATACTTCCCTCGGTTAAGGCATTTAAAATAATGTTAATGCAGCGTTCGGTAAAAGTGTCTCACCGACGAGTGTTGTACCCTTACAGATCATGTCACATATTTGTACAAGTACCTTCTTGATGCGTTAATGTCACAAGTAATTTTGCGACATATGTATAGCGTGTAGATATTGGAAACATTTTTAAAAACTCGACCAACACTAGTGATGCGCGGAATATATACCTATGTAAATACAAAACTCGCGTCCCCGAATTTACGGTAAGTTAGTTGACGCTAGTTTTTATCCCGCATTGTTGCTGGTGTCCCCACTACTTTAAGAATGTGATGTAGCTAAAATTGCCTCAATATCAACATTTTGACCATCTCTCTCATCATCATCAGCAGCAGCAGCAGCATCACCCACATCAGCATTTGTGATTGAATGAGGGCCGATGGTTCACTGCTAATTTATTAATCCGTGTCAGTAGAGTTTTTGAAAATATGGGGGAGTCTATACAATGCAAATAGGGATCATACTTGATAAATGAACACATTCAGGCGTGAATATACGCATACAATAACACGGTTTGAATAGATTTGCCCCTGTTTATAAACACTATGCCAAAATATCGTATTTTTGTAATTTTTTTAAAAAAAAAGTCTAAAAGCAAACGTCTTATATGAAGCAAGTACACCCTGTACTTCATAATCGAGCATTCTTAATAAATATTTAAATTGAAGGTCAAGTGACAGGGTCAAACTTGAGCCAAAGGATCCATATGCCGCTGCTACTGCATATGAAATATTATCGTTATTGCCAAGTTTACTATTTCTTAGATTGATTGAATGTGGGTTTAACGTCGCAGTCAAGAATAATTCACTTATATCGATACGTCACTAGGTAAAAGTGAAGTGACATTTGACATGTGCTCAGGGCAGTGTACAGGGGTGATGGTTCTTTGGCGTGTCAAGCCTACAGTGACACGAGGCATCGGTGTTAAGGTCCCTGTGGTGGCTTGCATTTTTAAATGCCAGTGTTTGTCGAAATAACGGTCTCTAAATACTTCAAAGTTTTTGTCATTACCGGTCGCGACCTCCCACATATAGAATGAGCTACCGTTGTGTTTAAATTGTTATGAACATTGAACATTCTGCAGTTTAAATAGGATGATTATATCAATATTTATGTACAGTCAGTTTTTCATTTACACCATGTCGATCAGTACCTGGATGAAGTAAGACACCAGCGTATCCGGATAAATGTGATCCGCGAACCGACAGACGAAATTGACCTTTTGTTTTAAATTGGTTAGTGGCTATTACTATAGCAACTAGTGTTTTTTTCTAAAAAGACCTTTTCATCAAAAGAAAAAAAGAAAATGTTAAAAAGAATATGCATGCTTGGTAATATTGTTTAAACCTCACACTATGCCAATAAAACGAAAAGTCAAACTTCATTATTAACATGGTCATAATATATTGCACCCGCATCGTTGCTATGGATACGTATTATTTTTTTTTTTACCTAAAATGTTGTATTTTGTTTTTAAAGGAAATCGCATTATCATAGAATTCTGTAATAATGATTTTTTGAGAACACGTCCTCTAAATTGATATAAAACTATGTGTGTGTTAAGGCATTGGAAAAATAAAACAAAGATGTTTCATAGTACTGAAACTAGTATTTTGGTTGCCATGACAACAAATAAAAATATTATTTTATCAAATTATGTATTTTTTTTGATTGAGTAATAAGTTAATCCTATTCATGCAATTTTGGATTGTTTCAAAACGATTTTTATAAATATAACAATGATATGTATGCAAATGTCATTGTTTCAAAAGCACCAAGTTCAGATTTTACCTGAAACAAGGGGTCTGTTTTTGATCGGTTGCCATGGTAACCAACGAGGAAAATTATCTGTATAAAATACATTTTGTGTTTCTATACTACTTATAAAATCATAAGAGTGAATTCGGGCCAAATCCGAGATTAGGCCAAATATGCCCCTTCGTGAACCTAGTCCTTTGGGTTTTGACAATTCCAAAATTCTGGAAATCCGAGACTACATATAAGATTTTTTACATTATACACCCAGTTAATTTTACCATTGTTAGCATCAAACAATAATACACTATAAATCTTAAAAATTATACTATCATGGTTTTGTAAAATTTTAAACTAATATTTAATAATACGTTCTTGTTGTTTAATAAACATAGGATAACGACCCAGTTCGCCAAGCATTGCATCAACAGGCGTTGATTTACTAACATTTAGAACATTTCTGCAAAATTTATTATGAATAATATCATTATTTTCAGATTTGTGGAAGCCTCAAATTTCTGATGCATAACAAAGTATTGAAACACACATAGAATCGAACAACTCACATTTTTGTTTCACGGACATGGGAAAATTATTGAACACTTTAAATAAACTAAATAATGCATCGTCAAATTTCCATTAAAAATCGCACAATAACACCAAGATAAACGTTAAAACGAATGTAACGGTACGAAAAACCAAGGACAAGCTACGAAATGTTATGGTTAATCTTAAAATTATGGAACGAAAAGTCCTGAAAATGTTACGAAATATCATGGGACGAAAAGTCCTATGGTACGAAATGTCTTACGAGTATGGGACGAAAAGTCCTGAATATGGTACGAAATGTCCTGAATATGGTACGAAATGGCATGGGACGAAAAGTCCTATGGGACGAAACGTCTTGCACCCAACAAATGTTACATTTGCGTTTCACTGTGATGTATCAATTGTTCGATCCCATCACATTTTGTTCCCAATATGTAGACCTCTTAAACATAATTTTTGGTCTTCTTTCACCGAGTCACAGTTCCCATTACGTTATTATCATTATACAGTACATGATAAGGGCGAGTTGACAAAGGCGTGGTTAGGACTGAATTTGTTAGGGTGTTGTTTTCTGTAACTTGATCTTGTAGAAATGACCTTCACATGTAACTCCCGGTCATAATTTACAATGGGGTAATATTTCTTAACGTTATTCAATCTTGTATTGAAGATGATTAAGTAGGTAATATTTCAAATGAAACAACTAGCAACCAGCCTGTTGGAATTCTGTCGGATCTATTCAATAGGAGAAAACCTTCCGGATGATCAATCACTCAAATCTTCGGTCAGGTGAGCTAATTTTTGAGTAGGTAATGACTAGTTTTTCGTTCATTTGACTAAAGCTAGCATGAGATTATGGCATGATGCGGTGTGTGTTTTTGCACAATTTCCATAAAAATGCAAAATATTTTTAAAAATCTTAAATTATCTTCATTTATAAATCTTCGCACTGGTGTAGGTAGTTTCATAATTGTACCCCTTCTTTCACGATTTTCAACCAAATGGATTTCACTTGAATTTTCCTACTTATATGACCCGTAAACAACATCTCCTGAACCAGTTGACATGTTTTGATGATCATCCACGAGAAATGACATTTAAAAATTGCGAAAATCGCTGACCCTGACCTTCGTAAAAATACCCAAAATGACTTCTCATGAATCGCATACCTGCCAACCCTATTTGAAAGTTTGGAGGAACACAGCGCCGAAGGCTCTGTATCGAGACACCGAAGGTGTCGAGGGGGGGTCTGCCTAAATCATGCCAAGGATGATTTCATGCCAAGGTAGACGCCAAGGGAAATGAAACGCGCCAAGGAAGTTTGTGTGCAAGCTAGAAACTTATTTTTTTGTATACTGAATTATTAATGAATAAAGAATATATTCTGTATTCTATTAGTCATTTTGTTGATTAATAATTGAATATTTAAATATTTCTTATTGCACTGTTGACTGGTTACAATATGGCCGTTATTCTGTGCTGTTCTTGGTAATCCCTCCTTATAATGGAGCACGTTCTTGGTAAATCCTTCCTAATAAAGGAGCTGTTTATGTGCTTTAAGACTGCTGTTATTTAATAACACATTAAGAAGAAATCAAACGGTTGTGTTCATAATATTATTTGATTTAATTTTGAAATAAGTGTTTCAAATCTTCCTAATGAGTTATTAAATTTTCTTTTTGATAGAGATGGGTCAATACACAGCAATACATTTCATTACTGCGTTCATATAATTTTCTAGACCGGTTTTACAATCATTCCTTAGCTAAGATTTTTCTTAACTTAAATTAAGCAAATTTCTGGAACTATTGATGAATATTTTTATCAAAACTAAATGCAAATGTTTTAATCTTGATGCGATCTTAAAATTTTGCCAGATTTAAGTTCAGGAAAATCTTAGCTAAGGAATGATTGTGAAACCGGTGCCGGGTGTTATATAAAAGTGAATTATCTTGAGCGGGTTGTGTGTGTTAATACACAAATATAAGTGAATTATCTTGACATGGGTGTTATAAGAATCCATGTGTGTATTATACACAAATAAGTGAATTATCTTGACGGGGTGTTATAAGAATCCATGTGTGTATTAATACACAAATAAGTGAATTATCTTGACGGGGTGTTATAAGAATCCATGTGTATTAATACAAAAATATAAGTGAATTATCTTGTGAAACCGTCATTTTTACCAAATACCGTAGTACAATAAAAAAATATGACAATCCAGTAAATAGAAAATTGTTTATATTCAAATATCATTTAATTATACAAATATAGTAAGACAGTCCTTTGATGGTACGTTAATGACACCAATTATCGGATTCAATACCATCTGATTAGTAACCAAGTGTTTTGAAAAGATCAGTCCGTGTACTTGCCGGTCAATGACTGGGTTTAAAGAATCTTTTGACCATCAATTATCGGATTAACACCTGTTTATAAACCATGTGTTCTCACGCGACAGGTAATTACAGTTAATTAGCCAATTATGGGATTAACTTCGGTATACACACGTGCGGCCTGAAACCATACCAACTCTTATGAGTCCCATTTTCCTGTTTAAATATGTTACGAAATACTCAATTTTTTGGCGAAATAATTACAATAATTTTTTTTCCATTTAATAATATAATAATTTTTTTATGAAAATGTGACGGTAGAGTTTAATAGCCTAAAACGTAATTGATGATCCCCATTTTTAGGGCCCAAAACAGTAAAAATTGTAAATGTAATAGGCTAAAAATACGATATAATAATAATTTAATAAAATTAGAAATATATTTTCAATATAACATACACTGAAAACTACTGATAAAAAATCACGGTAAATACAATAACAGATTCTCTTCTTTTAATTGCATGAGTTAATAATAATGTTCATTATTAGAAGACAACGAAGAAACAACATTTTTTTTATTATTTATTAACAATAATAATAATATTAATAATAATAATAATAATAATAATTATAATTTGAACAATGAAATTCCATTGTTAAACCAGTTCGACTATATACATATATGTAGAAAAACTAGAGTTACCTCTCTTTCGTCATAGAATTTACACGGGCAAGGTCAAAGTTGGAATAACTCGGCTTTTTACCAAAAAATTATTTCCATTTTTTCAGAACATATTCTTTATTCATTAATAATTCAGTATACAAAAAAATAAGTTTCTAGTTTGCACACAAACTTCCTTGGCGCATTTTATTTCCCTTGGCGTCTACCTTGGCATGAAATCCTCCCTTGACATGATTTAGGCAGACCGTCGAGGGGAGAGTGCGGGAGGGGTGTCCCCTCCCGTTCTGGGGGGGGGGGCCTCCCCTAGAAATTTTTTTTAAATTTTGATGTAAAATGGTGCATTCTAGTGACTTTAAATTGTAAAATTCAATGCTATATTTTTTGTGAAATAATCAAATTTAATTCTTTTAAATCAACAATGAACCAAATACCAAATTGATATGAACATAACATAAAATTGTGTAACATTAAAATGCATTTATGTACAAAATCTGAGCAAATTAAAATGACTAGAATAAAATTTAATTAACTCAATTTGATAAAACATGACTAGAATCAAAGTCAATTAACTCAATTTGATAGAACATGTTAAATGCTACTTGGCACATATAAATTGTATGAGCTAAAAATGCTCCGCAATACTAATTGGCAAAGAATGTTCAATGATAAATTCTGAAAACAATACTTCCGCGCATAGCTGAAAGATTGAAAAAGGTATTACCGTTTATTATTTCAGAAGATCAGACAGGATTTATCAGTGGAAGATATATTGGTGAAAACACTAGACTAATTTATGACCTTATGCAATATACAGAGGAAAAAAATATACCAGGGCTACTTTTAATGATTGATTTTGAAAAGGCATTTGATTCAGTGTCCTGGGATTATATTGATAAAGTGCTTGATTTTTTCAATTTTGGTGAATCTTTTATAAAATGGATTAAAATATTTCGACAAGATATTATGTCAGCAGTCCTACAAAATGGAATTATTTCTGAATTTTTTAGTATAACAAGAGGTTGTCGTCAAGGGGACCCTATTTCACCCTACATATTCTTAATGTGTGCTGAGATTCTGTCTGTTCTTCTGAAAAATAATAAAAATATCAAAGGTACTAAAATTGATGATGAAGAATTTAAACTGTCACTTTTTGCAGATGACACTACTGTCATACTGGATGGAGCAGAGTCATCATTACAAGAAACTTTACATGTCCTAGATGACTTTGCCTTGCTTTCCGGTTTAAAATTATAATAATAAAACAAGAGCAGTGTGGATTGGATGTAATAAATATAATGGCGAAACTTTTAATCATCGTTTTAAATTAGATTGGAACCAAGGTCCATTTACACTGCTTGGAATAAATTTTTCTGTTGATTTAGACAGAATGATAAAAATAAATTATGATATTAAAATACAAGAAATAGAAAAAAGCTTAAAACAGTGGTCAAAAAGAATTTTAACTCCTTTAGGTAGAATAACCATTTTGAAAACACTGATAATTTCCAAACTAAACCATTTATTTATTGCTATTCCAAATCCACCACTGGAAATAATAACAAAACTTAATAAAATGTTTTTTAACTTTATTTGGCAACATAAAAATGATCGCATAAAAAGAGAGTTAATGTCACAGAGCTATGAAAAAGGAGGCTTAAAAATGATAGACATCAAACATTTTATAGCATCACTCAAAATAACATGGATTAGAAGACTACTTCAAATTGAATCCAAATACAGAAAGTTATTTGAGATTTCATATTCTAAAATTGATAATTTCTTAAAGTATGGAAATGATTATTTTAATAAAATAAAACAAAATAATCCTAATAATTGTTTTTGGAATAATGTTTTTGAAGCCTGGAATTTCTTGTCTATGAGACAAAAACCTGAAAATATAAAATGTTAAAGATGTAAGTATCTGGTACAATAAAGATATCTGTATAAATAAAAGTCCAGTATTCTACAAGTCTTGGTCTAACTGTGGCATATATTTCATAAAAGATTTACTTAACGAAGATGGAAATATAATTTCATATAGAGAATTTAATAGAAGATATGCTGCTGTCAGGTCAAACTTTGTTGAATATAATGGTATAAAGTCCACCATTGAATCATATATTAAAAGATTAAATATACAAAACCAACCAGTTAATTTATTACAAATTGATATGCCATATTTTTTCAGAATAGTTTTTAAAAGTAAAAAAGGGAGTAAGGACTTTTACAATCTATTTAATAATAATAACAGAATTGTCAAAAGTCAAGAAAAATGGAAATCCATTCTAGACCTTGATATTGACTGGAAATCACTATATAATATCCCCTTTAAAACTTGTAAAAATACCAAACTACAATGGTTTCAATACAGGATAAACCAACGAATAATTTCTACAAATGATTTTTTATTCAAAATTAAACTAAGGGATAATAATCTCTGTACATTCTGTAACAATACAGCTGAAAAAATAGAACATCTGTTTTGGTATTGTGAGATAACTAATAACTTTTGGATAGAAGTGGAAGATTATATATATAAAAAAATAAACCGCTACATCAATATTTATAGGGAAAGTGCTATCTTTGGACTTATTGACCAAAAACAGAAATATAAACCTCAAAATTTTCTACTTTTAACTACCAGACTTTACATATATAAGTGTAGAATTGATAAAAAACTACCAAATTTAGATACATGGAAAATGAGTCTTAAATATCAGATTGGTATTGAGAAAATCATTGCAATAAAAAATAATCTTTATGCCAAATTTCTGGAATTTTGGGACCCATGGATCAATATCTTTGACGAATGATATACTTTCTTTATCTGATGTGACTGTGTTGTTAGTACTGCAGAAGTGGTAGTAGAAATAAATCATCAACATTTATAGTTTATAAAATGTTTCCTGATGCTTAGAACTATACCTTTATCATGAAAATTGTTTGTATCTGAATCTCATAGGGGTTGACACACACACACACACACACACACACACACACACGCATAAACAAAAACCCATACAAAACTGAAAAGAATATACAAGTAAAATACCAAAGGAAATATACAGTATAACCTGCTTTAGAGTCCACCTCTGTATAAAGTTCACCTGTCTATAGCAACCAGTATGAAGTATCCCCAATGGATTTTACTATATAATGACCCGCCATATAAAGTCCACCTGTCTTATGTGAATGGAGTCCCTTTTTAGTAATCAGGTGTACTGTCCATTAAGATTATAATAAGCTTTTCAAATATCTTCTATAAGAAATAATAAATAATAATTTATTTTTTGAAAATATCATAAAAATAATTTTAACAATATTAAACAAAAGGATATTTTAATAGGTATCATAATAGCTATTGTTTTCATTTCTTTGTATACCAGTAATAACAATACATTTTTACTCCTTCATAAGACGAACCTCTATATAAAGTCCACCTGTCTATTAAGTCCACTCTTGATCAGTCCCCTGGGTGGTCTTTATACACAGGTTATACTGTAATAGATAAAATGTTGAAAATATAGGAAACAAAACTATATATTTGTTATTTTCTTAGGTACTTTATGGTGTGTTGTATATATATATAGATGTGTTGTATTTGTAAAATTGTCCTTTTGTTACCCGGCAAGTGAACCCAGTGGCCCCAACCCTGGCACTTGACCATCCCTAGTTTATGTATGGGACAATAAAAACATGAATTACAAAAAAATACTTCCGCGTTGATAACACCATTGTCGTCATTTGAAGTTTGGAAAAAAGATGAAATTTTCGAACTTTCTGCTACTGCTCCATTGTTTTTATGTTTCACGGTTTCAATATGTCTCTTTATGTCTGTCAAGCCTCCATGTGGAATAGTAAAGTCCAAGCGACAGAGTTTACAATGAGCAAAATAGCAACTACGTGTCGAACTCGCGATGATTCCATTGAATTCTTTTGAATAAGAATCCCTAAATTTTTGCCTTCGTTTCAACGATTGATCGGCATCCATAAAGATAAACAACTTCTGTTTAATCACCACCGTCGTGTATAAATTTGCAATTGATCAGTCTGGATCCGATCGTTCAGAAGATTTACAGTTAAATAATAAACTTATAAAAGCATAAAACGTTTTAATGAGCTAGCACAACAAAGATGTAAACCATTAGTTTTCTCCGAATTTTATGGAAGAGCTCGTTTGTTTTACATCAGTTAATATAGGCTTAAGTGGATCTTCTAGACAACTTAAAATAGTTAGTTGGATATGACGAATGTATTCACAAGATGCAGTGCATTTCGTCGAGCAAGGTCTTAAGTAAAGTTCAAAATGAAAACAAAAAGAGGAAAAACAGGAAATGTAACATTTTTACGGAAAACGGAACAATTAGGCACAAATCCGGAACGCGGAATTAGAGTCTCAAAATCGGAAAGTTCCGCGAAAATCGGAATGGTTGGCAGGTATGGAATCGAAATACCTAGGATTATACATAATTAACATGTCAAGCTCTACAAATTTGGGAATAGATTTGACCTTGACCCAAGTTCACAGTGACTTTGTATAAACGCTATAGATGACTTCTCATGAAGCAAATGGGCTATGGACAACAGACATCAGATATAGAATCAGTGTGTCGAGTTCTACAAACTTTGCAAATAGATTTGACCTTAGTTTAAGGTCACAGCGACCTTGTGCCGCAAAAAGAATCAAGTCACCATTGAGAAGTAGTCTCTCCTGCATTTTACAGGTTTCTCTAAATGAACCACCAAAAGAATCCACTGAATGCAAAGCTTTGCCGGAGGAGGCATCAACAATTTGGAGACGCACACATGTTAGAAACATACCACCACTAAAACCATTATCAGAAACTGAAGGAACTTACTTTTTGAAGAGTTCGGGCAGATGTGTCAATTTTAAAGTAGATTGTGGGGTCCAGGTAAATTTGAAAGAAATTGAAGGTATGATGATAATTCATAATCTTATGAGAGAAGACATGCCATTAAATATAGCTTCATAAGTTAGATGACCATCTCTAGTAAAAATCAAATAATGAGTTTTGTATGATATAAATATTATTCTTTATAATCATATTTCTTGAGAGCATACATACCTGTTATCATTAAAATAACTTCACAAATCAGATGGTCATTTAAAAATACCCAGGTTAATTTTTTTTAAAGAAAACCTGCTTCATTAAGTAATTCATGTTAAAATGAAGACAAACATTGTTTTACAATTTATGTTACTAGCTAATTGCCTATTCTGGGGATTTGATCAGTACGGACAGTATGTTATATGCTGGATTTTTGACTGCTAATGAACGTATTTAAGTGTTAAAGTTTTTACTATGTTTCTCAAAACATCTTTCCTCAATAAATCTGTTTCAGATGATGATGCAGCTGATAACACATAAGAAGAACTTGATAAGAATGATTATGTAATGGTTGGGGATAAAATGAAGATAGAGAAAATGAAATTGTTCATTCAGCAGAGGCCGCTTAATTGATATTCACAATTACATCTGACAATCTTGACTCGCTACGAGTAAGATTTTCAGGATGAATTTTGAGCAATTTTTTCTGATATAAATCTCACTTCATTGATTTATATGATGAATTTGGAATTAAACTGATAACAAAATTTTGACGATTCTTGTATGCAGATAAGACAAGATCAAAACAGAACCAGAACAAATATTTATATCACTTCTTGACTTTACGACATATGCAGTATTGCATGCGTTTCTTATCAGTAAGATCAACTTCAAACATATACATGTTGTACTGTTCAAAAACGCTAGGTGCAGGGAAATCTGTCTTTGAACCAAATTTTTGTTTTCTCTTGACCTCATGTGTTGTATCACAACATGTACTTGTGTATGTCACGAATTTTTTCTATCTTGGTTTTAATTGTGCAGCTTTTATTGTCTCTGACAACCCTTTCCTGTTAGCGCTCTTGATACTCGAAAGTTCAGCGACTTCGAAATAGTTGCTATAGTAGTCAACAAGATAGTCCCTACTGTTCCATAGAAATAAATCGGTGGCAACCGTTTGCCAAGGATACTCTGGGGTATCGTGCGGCACCATGGGTTCTTTTTTATTCAAGTTACGGTTCTCGAGACAAATGTCACAACTATTTACCAACTTGGTTATGTCAGTGGTCATTCCAGGCCAGAATAAGACGTCACGTGCCCTAGACAAACATTTCTCGATGCCCATATGCCCAGAATGTGCAAAATCTAACATACAAGAACGCATGACTTGCGGTACAACCACACGAATTCCTTTCAGAATGACGCCGTCAATGACTGACAATTCATCGCGGTAGTTCCAATAATCTGAATCTTGTGGTGAACAATCGCTTCTTAGACAAGGCCACCCACCCGTTCATGATTACAGTCGATAACTGTACAAGTACTTAATCGGCAGCAGTTTCAGACTTAATCTCCTGGAGACTGATGACACCGATAGAAATACTTGACATGATGCATGTACTTGCGCATCGATATTTTTCGACAACTCTAAGAATCGCTTGCAAAATGTATCGGCCAGTGGAATGCATTTGCCCGTTTTGTCAAGATCATATTTCTAAATTTGTAGTAACATACGCTGAATACGCGGTGGTGCAACGTAAAGTGGTTTTCTTGTGATAATCTCGAAAGAACGGTGATCAGTCTCTACCGTGACTGGACGACCATATATATATATTGATGGTATCGCTTGCAACCAAATACAATCCCGAACATTTCTTTCTTGATTTGAGCGTAATTTATTTCAGATGGTATAAGCGACTTTGACGCATATGCGATAGGTTTGCCTTCCTGGATTAAGGTGGCTTCCAGCCCATATTTTGAATCATCTACTTGTAGTGTCAACGGTTTGATGTGATCGTAGAAAGCTAAAACCGGTGTGTCGGTTATCATAGGTTTAACCTTCTCAAAAGCCTGTACTTTGGGAGCGTCCCATATAAATTCTGAATCTTTATTTAGAACATCACGCATAGAATTTGATAAATCACTAAGATTTGGCGCGAATTTGGCCAAGTAATTGACCGTGCCTAATATCGTTTTAAGTTGGTTCGTGTCCTTATGTGCTTTCATGTCTTTAATAGCGGATATTTTCGCGGGGTCTTGTTTCAAACCTTCAGCGGATAAGACATGTCCAAAGTACTCAACTTCAGTGAGACCAACCTCTAGTTTTTCATCATTAAGACGTATACCTCTCTCTCTCTCGAGTTCTAGCCAGTACGTTGCGGAGGTTTCGGTCGTATTCTGCTCCATCGCGACCATAGACAGGAATATCATCAACTATCGCGGCTACGTCATCCAATCTTGGGAACACTTAAGGCCAAATGGTAGTCGGAGTTACCGGTACCGACCAAAGGGGGTGTTAAAGGTACATGTAGTTAAAATCGAAGACTTGTCGTCTTATATAATGCCCCAGTAACCCGATCGAGCGTCTAGTTTAGTGAAATATTTTGCACCCGTGAGCTGTGGTAGTACATCGTCTAAAGTACGCATAGGATAGTGCGGGCTCAAAGTCGCTCGGTTCAGATCCTTTTCTCCATGCGATCGAGCTCGGTTTTTAATTTATCGCGAAAAGCTACCGGTACGCGACGCGGCGCATGAACAACAGGTGTAACGCTTTCGTCAACGCAAATAGTACATGCACCAGGAAACGTACCGATTCCTTTAAATACATCTGAATAGTCTTGCAAGACACTGTGTTTAGTCAAAATAGTATTATTACAATTAGTGGGGGCAGGTGTGACAACGGGGGTTGTTGGCCTTGGTTCACTATATTGCAACTTAGGTGGGAGTTTTGTATCAACTGAGGTGGGAGTTTTGTATCAACTGAGTAAACAATTTGAATCAATTCTAAATCCATGCATGATTTAAGACCAAATATGGGTGGGTAATTAGTATCAACAATATAAAACTCAGCCTCATACTTTGTATCTCTGCATATACATACAAGGTTACAGACACCAGATACTTTAAGGGTATTGCCACTGTATGATGACAATGTGCGGCTTTGCTTCCTAAGTACATTGGTAGTACCAAGTGTGCGAAAAATAGAAAGGGGAACAATATTGACCTGTGACCTTGTGTCAAGTTTAAACTTGAGTGTGGTTAGGACCTATCTGGAGATTACCGAATGCTTGGTCACATTGGGTAGAATTAATATAATCAATAAACAGTTCAGGGTCACTATCTGAATTGTCCGGCAGTGTGTGACACTCAATGTTAATCTCATTCACTTCCTTTGACGTACAAACAGAAGCACAATGATTCAATTTATGACACAAATTACATGTTTTGCCTTTGGCAGAATAATTGTCCGATTTAGAATGTTTATTTCCACAGTGGCCACACATTTGTTTATTTTGGGAATTCTGTCCATTTTTGCCACTTCCGGTTCTTGTGTGTGAATCCTGACGAGTTCCGTTTCCATGTCGACGCTTTCCTTGTCCCGGGAATCCTGATGATTTGTCCTTATATCTCGTGTTCTCCAATGAATGTACCTCAGATATCGTAGTTTTAAGCTGCTTCATATGACTAGGCAATGTCAATACATTTTTTGAGTGTCAACTTCTCGCCCTCGTTGATAAGTTTCTCTCTCACACGCGAGTTATTTGTCCCAAACACAATTCTATCACGAATCATCTCTTCCGGATCCTTAAAAGTAATCTGAGTTTTGTGATAATTGTTCAAGTCATTGACTTGTACCTTGTTGAATCTGAATCTAGCAAATATGGGATTCAGTTTTGGTTGGACATGGTCCTGAAATCTATCATAATATGTTTGCAATTTGTTTATGTCCTCTTTGGGAATTGTCCAAGTATTAAATATATCACGACCAGTGTCGCCAATCCATAATAGCAAATAGTTGACGAGAACGTCCTCGTTCTTACTTTCCAGAGGCCCTTTGGACACCAAGTCCTCGTATGTGCAAATTTTTTTCCACGCTTCTGGCAGATTTTGAAGTTTTCCAGACAGATTTGCCATATTGTTTCTTCTGACACCATGTAATAGTTTATGGTTACGATGTGGACATGTTCTTTCTTTTATTTCCGCTCATCTGCGGGGTTTACATAAATTAAAGCAGAACATCTAAGAGAGATAACTCTATAATCATGGCACTTCGATTAAAGAAAGATAAATCCCTCAAGAATGCACATTATTATTAGTAATAATGTTACATATGCGTTATTTAATTGTTGTTTGGACATGAAAAGAAACTTTATTAGGGACCACTTGCAACAAATTAAGTAATATGCTCTATACATAAAACATTTGTGATTTACACATAGTAAGGTGCTAAATAAATAAGACCTCTCTTTCTCAAAACGCGAACAAAAGATTATGATACAAATACGCCTATTTGGGCAGTGCACAGACTATAACAACATTAAAACTTTAAATATGTAATGTTTACCGATGGAATGCATTTATAATGCAAAGAATCAACAAAAACGGTACAATATTTATATACTATTAAAATGTATCAAATTTGACTATGTAATATGAAGGGTCTTAAGTCTATTGGCTCTTACTGTAAACGTTATTTATAAACCTTGCAACTGCGGTGGGGCCTTCCGCATTAGAATTTTTTTAAAGGTGTATAAAACGTTCCTGTCTATACGGTGCGTTTTTTACCTGAGCCGTTGCACAAATTGCAGATACGCAATGGAACAAGACTTTTTTTGTGTCGACCTTGTTCAAAATTTAAGTCTATGTAGACTTGGCCTAAGTTTAGTCAAACAAATACGGTAAGAGATATTTTTAATATTATTTGGATATGGAGCGAATTCCATGTATGGGTTTAATTTATAGTAAGTTCTTAATTTGCTGGAGGGGTTTAACTTTTCGGAAGCCAAAAGTTCGTAGTATTGTAAAAAGAAAATGTTTTTGTACATCGTTTTCAAATTGATTGTTTAGACTTAATGGCTAAATAGCCCACAATATTTGTCATTGTAGATGTAGTGGAATACTTCACTCCTGCTAATAATACCTTATATAAAAGCTTTGTTTTGTCCATATTTGTTTTTTACAAAGCCAGTATTTTTGTAGCTGGTTACCTACATACAGGAATAAAGGGAATATAATACCCAGTTCTGCAACTGCTCCTATATTGGAGCATCTCTTTGTTACTTGTAAAATTGATTTACTTATTTTGTAAATGGTGTCATCGCAAATATTTTTGTCCCAATTTTGGAATAAATAAATTTTAACCTCTTTTACTATTGATACATATATAATAATATTGGTATTATTAGAGTTTGATACACTTTAGTAAGTACTAACAGAGGTAGAATTGTTAGTGCCGAGTTTATGTTTGATATTAAACCATGCACGGATGCCTTTATTTTTGAATGCTGTTTTGCCAACTTTAAAAGTTCCATCACAACAAAAGTGGAAACCAAGATAGGGATATGGCTGAACCAGTTCAATTGGATTATTTTAAAATGGTATTTGAATTTGCGTACGCTTTTGTTAAATGATGAGCCAAAGATAACAATTTTACTATTAATTGTTAATTTCCAATCATCACAGAATTTACTTAAAGGATTTACACTTTCCTATGTATTGGATTCCTATGTATTGGAAATAAAATTGGGACGAGTTTGACAAGTATAGGGCGTGGTAATGGTATGGATCGACAACTCGCACATGTTCACTAGTACCAACTTGGAGAAGGGACAACTTGATAGTGCTAACTGGTTAAGAAATGCGATGTGGAAAGAAATTCTATACAAGATAGTGAAATGCAGTTGACTTTACACCGTATTAAGACTGTTTTAATTATCTTGATTGTCGGATCAATTTAACTCGTGTAGTCATTTCGGACTTATAGACATGGTAATGATTTGAGGAACTGTTATGGTGTTTCGTAGTGCCACGTGGAACAATATATCACATTCCTTTGTGAATTATTTTTGGCGTTATTAGTCAAGACCACCACGATTACGAAGAAACCCAAGTTCTCATCTGCCGGACCGGCCTTCGATTTTCCAGATCGGTCCTTATATTATATGTTGTATGGTCACATAGATGGTATTATAATGTTGACATCTTTAATAACTTGTATAGTGTAGAAACCACAGGCACTTGTTAACAACACTATACTAAACATAACACAAGGTATCTATCTTTCGGTTAACGTTCTGATTGGCTAAATCAATCTTTTGAGTGTTTGAATCTGTTATCCCTATGTACTCTAACTTTTATCCAGTCAGAACGTTTACCGGAAGTTCAGTACGGGATCACCATTCCCAGTTGACTGGCCATTTCAGAAAGTGCAATTTAGAGACGACAATGATGGACATATTATATACATAAATCTTTAGAAGTAGAAAAGAATGGTATATGTTGTGCTTTTGAATTTCCAAGCATTACGTTAAAAAAAAAACAAAGAAAAACCAAAGGGGGGGGGTCAACGTTTTGGATAGACCCCCTCAACGTTTTGGATAGCGTGAAGATGGATACCTTGTATTATGTTTAAGTATAGAGTGTTATTTTTTTAATATCAGAAACAAGTGCTTGTGGTAGCAACATCAATACTTAAATAATCTTATTATATATATTTTTTTAACTTGATAGAAGTAGTCAAGGGGAGATAAATCTTAGGATAAATGAATTCTCGGAGACTAGGTTGTGGTGTGAAGAGGAGATGGACTATTGTGCTGCAGATTGTTTTTTGTTTTTAAAAATTCATAGTTTCATGTTCTTTTCACACAATTTTGATTACACACGTGGCGGATGTACAATTAGATGAGCCTGCTATATATCTTTCCGTGTATGGATTTTATGGAGTTAAGAATCCAATGCAAGTAAGGAAGGTCAAGTTCTTCCTCTTTAAAAATGATAAAGAAAGACTTGAAACTCATCTATGGTTGGACAAAAATTATCATTGGTAAAATAACTGACTAAAGTTTAACGTCAGTCAACATATTTGTTATTAAAATGACTATTTGCTGTTAGCTCAGGATAATCATTATGCAGTTATAAACTTGTCGGCAATTTGCATATTTCACGATATGATGTAACATTCATTTATTCTACAAGGGTTTAAACGTGGGGTTTAAGTCATTGGAACTGAGGATGGATATGTGAGGAGGGATGGATACTTTTGCAGTGATGTTTATTAGTGCTAGGGTTTCGGAAAAGTCCAGGAACGTTATTGGTGTTCCCATTCCAATTCTGGATATAATCCATTCCAAAATTGGATATATTCATCTGACAGTGTTCTATTCGTTGATCTATATAAATGTTTAATTTCCCTACATCATTATTGAAGGACTTTTTGACCATCTCATGCACTTACTTTTATGATACCTAGGTTGTTGGTGTTTATTTTTTCAATCTATTACTTATTCAATCTGTTTCGTGTTTGTGAGTTTAATTGCGATTATCAGTAATATATAGACAAAAAATATGAAGTACAGTATAGCAATCGAACACGTCTATCAGTATTTTATCACGCGAGTGGTAGATTGTTGCGTAACCATAAGTTCTTTCCTTAATGTAATAATAATGTAACATCTTGCACAAATTGTTCACTTGTCAAACGCTACGCCGTGATGCAAGTATCAAGTGTTGATCAGAGATTCTGGTTATTAAGTCCAGTATAATACAGATTCCAAACAAAAATATACTATATTTGTTGTGTTTGGTAATACCTGTTCACTTTATAACGTAAGAGTGTAACTTTGGTAACAAGGTGTTATATTGTATACATTTCGTATAATTTAGTACAATACAGAAAAGATTAAGTTTGAACATATTTCATTCACTTCCATTTGAAAAAAAATGTTGCAAAAATGATCGATCTTTGTAGTGTTTATTGTTTTGTAAATTATTTAATTTTACCATTCCCACTTATTTCAATAAATATGTGGTGTCTTGATACGTCCTTACGTTTGATCCGATTTCGACAAAGTTTGGTTTCAGCATTCCCAGGAAACCGAGCTACCGTCAATGTAACCACTTCTTACTTGGAGTAAATAGGTAATTTTCTTTATAAACTGAAAAAAGAAAATATATGTCAACTGAAAGTTTAGTTATTTACATATTTTTCAGGCAAGCTTAAAATACAAATTTTTAATTAACTTGTTCACATTAGATATTTAAAAACACAGTTATGTTGCAATGGATGCATTTGCCATTATTTTTACGAACATAACATTCAAAATATTAATATTAATGCCTATTAAAATTTCTTATTTTTAATGTTGCAGTCAAAACTCTCTGTCCTTTGATTTGCTAATTTATGGAACACCCATATTTATACGCTACAGGAAATGCGTATGCCTCCCTGGTTGGTCATAACCCGTTAAGACAAAATTGACATTGCTGGATTGATGATCAATAATGCTAGTACCATTTTAAGTTTAAAAAAGTAACCTTATTCAGTATTCGCTATATTTATGGTACACTAGGCCTACTAATTGAATCGAGTGATATTTTCAACAAAGAAAAGAGAAAAAAAAAAAACAAACAAAAAAACTTCTATAGTGTGACAAGCACGACCACATTAAAGGGACTGGTACCGGAAGATCGGACAGACGTTTTTATGATGCCTATTTTAATATGTATTCTTCTAATTCATTGTTGAAGTAAAAGTCTCTGTCCTTTGATTGGCTAATTGATGAATCGCCGATATCTATACGCTACAGGGAACCCATATGCTTCCATGGTTGATCCAAAGCCGTTAAGCCAAAATTGGCATTGCTGGATATATGTTCAATATTGCTGGTACCATTTTTAATTTGAAAAGTTATACTGGTTCAGTCTTCGATATATTTATGGTATACTAGGCGCACTTATTTTATCAAGAGGATTGGGATGCAATATGAAAAAAAATCTTTATTTCACTTGTCCCATTGCATATCTTAAAAACACATTACTCTTATAACGAACGAATGAACAATTATTTTAATGAACATAATATTCAAAAATATAAATACTGATTATGCCTATTCAACTTTTCTTTTGTGCTATAATCCATTATTGCAGTAAAAACTTTCCTTTGATTGGCTAATTTATGGAACACTCATATCTATACGCTACAGGAAACACGTATGCCTCCCTGGTTGATCCAAAACCGTTCAGCCAAAATTGGCATTGCTGGATATATGTTCAATATTGCTGGTACCATTTTTAATTTGAAAAGTTATACTGGTTAAGTCGGACGAACATTATCATAACGCCTATTTATATTCCCTTTCCTATATTCTATTATTGCAGTAAAAGGTCTCTGTCCTGTGATTGGCTAATTTATGGAACACTAATATCTACGCCACAGGAAACACGTATGCCTCCTCGGTGGGTCCAAACCCGTTAAGCCGAAATTTGCATTGCTGGTTAGATGTTTAAAAATGCTGGTACCATTTTTAATTTAAAAAGTTATACTGGTTCAGCCTTCGATATATTTATGGTATACTAGGCGCACTTATTTTATCAAGTGGATTGGGATGCAATATGAAAAAAATCTTTATTTCACTTGTCCCATTGCATATCTAAAAACACATTACTCTTATAACGAACGAATGAACAATTATTTTAATGAACATAATATTTAAAAATATAAATACTGATTATGCCTATTCACCTTTTCTTTAGTTTTATATGTTGTGTTATAATCCATTATTGCAGTAAAAACTTTCCTTTGATTGGCTAATTGATGGAACGAACACTTATATCTATACGCTACAGGAAACACGAATGCCTTCCTGGTTGATCCAAAACCGTTCAGCCAAAATTGGCATTGCTGGATAGATGTTCAATAATGCTGGTACCATTTTTAATTTTAAAAGTTATACTGGTTCAGTCTTCGATATATTTATGGTACACTAGGCCTACTAATTGAATCGAGTGATATTTTCAACAAAAAAAGAGAGAGAAAAAAACCCAAAAAAACTTGTCTAGTGTGACAAGCACGACCACATTAAAGGGACTGGTACCGGAAGATCGGACAGACGTTTTTATAATGCCTATTTTAATATGTATGCTTCTAATTCATTGTTGAAGTAAAAGTCTCTGTCCTTTGATTGGCTAATTGATGGATCGCCGATATCTATACGCTACAGGGAACCCATATGCTTCCATGGTTGATCCAAAGCCGTTAAGCCAAAATTGGCATTGCTGGATATATGTTCAATAATGCTTATACCATTTTTAATTTGAAAAATTATACTACTTCAGTTTTCGCTAAATTTATGGTACACTAGGTTCTTATTGAATTGAGTGAATTGTGACAACGAAAGTTGAATTTTCCAAAGAAATAATAAAAAAACCACTTCTCTAGTCGGACAAGCACGGCCACAATTTTTACGGACTGGTACTGGTCGGACAAACATTATTATGATGGTCATATTTCCGTTATTCTTAACATGTGGTATAATCCATTGTTGCTGTAAAAACTCTGTCCTTTGGTTGCGTTATTTATGGAGCACCCATATCTATATACGCTACAAGAAATGTGTATGCCTCCCTGGTTGGTCCAAACCCGTTAGTCAAAATTGACATTACTGGATAGATGAAAAATAGTACTAGTACCACTTTAAATTTGAAAAGTTATACTAGTTCAGTCTTAGCTATATTTATGGTAAACTAGGCCTATTTAGTTTATCGAGTGAATTATGAAAATGAAAGAGAATATTTGTCAACTAAAGTTTAGTAAAGTTTAGTTATTTACATATTTTTAGACGAGGAAATTAAAAAATATTTCAAAGATAATTGCTATAAAATACAAATTTTAAATTCATTTGATGTTTAATTCATTTGACGTTTACATTGTATATCTAAACATAGTATTGTTATGACAGGTGCATGTGCCATTATTTTTATGAACATAATATTCAAAATATTTATACTGATGATACTTATTCATATTTCCTTTATTTTAATATGCTTTGCTATGAACCATTGTTTCAGTAAAATGTTTTTGTCCTTTGATTGCCTAATAGATGAAACACCCATACCTATACGCTACAAGAAATACACGTATGCCTCCCTGTTTGGTCCAAACCCGTTAAGCCAAAATTGGCATTGCTGGATAGATGTTCAATAATGCTGATACCATTTTTAATTTAAAAGTTATACTGGTTCAGTCTTCGATATATTTATGGTACACTAGGCCTACTAATTGAATCGAGTGATATTTTCAACAAAAAAAAGAGAGAAAAAACCAAAAAAACTTCTCTAGTGTGACAAGCACGACCACATTAAAGGGACTGGTACCGGAAGATCGGACAGACGTTTTTATGGTGCCTATTTTAATAGGTATGCTTCTAATTCATTGTTGCAGTAAAAAGTCTCTGTCCTTTGATTGGCTAATTGATTGATCGCCCATATCTATACGCTACAGGGAACCCTTATGCTTTCATGGTTGATCCAAATTGGCATTGCTGGATATATGTTCAATATTGCTGGTATCATTTTTAATTAAAAGTTATACTGGTTCAGTCTTCGATATATTTATGATATACTAGGCGCACTTATTTTATCAAGTGGATTAGGATGCATTAGGAAAAAAATCTTTATTTCACTTGTCTTATTGCATATCTTAAAAACACATTACTCTTATA
This sequence comes from Anadara kagoshimensis, assembly GCA_021292105.1. Classification (NCBI taxonomy): domain Eukaryota; kingdom Metazoa; phylum Mollusca; class Bivalvia; order Arcoida; family Arcidae; genus Anadara; species Anadara kagoshimensis. Next base: position 8,442,140 of record CM037869.1, read on the forward strand.
ACGAACGAATGGATAATTATTTTAATGAACATAATACTGATTCTGCCTATTCACCTTTTCTTTAGTTTTATATGTTGTGCTATAATCCATTATTGCAGTAAAAACTTTCCTTTGATTGGCTAATTGATGGAACACTCATATCTATACGCTACAGGAAACACGTATGCCTCCCTGGTTGGTCCAAACCCGTTCAGCCAAAATTGGCATTGTTTGATAGATGTTCAATAATGCTGGTACCATTTTTAATTTTAAAAGTTATACTGGTTCAGTTTTTGCTTTATGTATGACAAACAATGTCTCCTTATTCAAAAGAGTGAATTGTTATGAATTGTGAACACGAAACTGGACTTTTCAGAAAATAAACTATAGTCGGACAAGCACACTGTACGGAGACTGGTATCGGACGAACATTTTCATAACGCCTATTTATATTCTCTTTCCTTTAATCTATTGTTGCAGTAAAAGGTCTCTGTCCTTTGATTGGCTAATTTATGGAACACTCATATCTACGCTACAGGAAACACGTATGCCTCCTCGGTGGGTCCAAACCCGTTAAGCCAAAATTGGCATTGCAGCATAGATGTTCAATAATGCTGGTACCATTTTTAATTTAAAAGTTATACTGGTTCAGTCTTCGATATATTTATGGTACACTAGGCCTACTAATTGTATCGAGTGATATTTTCAACAAAAAAAGAGAAAGAAAAACCAAAAAAACTTCTCTAGTGTGACAAGCATGACCACATTAAAGGGACTGGTACCGGAAGATCGGACAAACGTTTTTATGATGCCTATTTTAATATGTATGGTTCTAATTCATTGTTGCAGTAAAAATTCTCTGTCCTTTGATTGGCTAATTGACGGATCGCCGATATCTATACGCTACAGGGAACCCTTATGCTTCCATGGTTGATCCAAATTGGCATTGCTGGATATATGTTCAATATTGCTGGTATCATTTTTAATTAAAAGTTATACTGGTTCAGTCTTCGATATATTTATGGTATACTAGGCGCACTTATTTTATCAAGTGGATTGTGATGCATTATGAAAATAAATATCGTTAATTAACTTGTCCCATTGCATATCTAAAAACACATTACTTTTATAACGAACGAATGAACAATTATTTTAATGAACATAATATTCAAAAACTTAAATACTGATTATGCCTATTCAACTTTTCTTTAGTGTTATATGTTGTGCTATAATCCATTATTGCAGTAAAAACTTTCCTTTGATTGGCTAATTGATGGAACACTCATATCTATACGCTACAGGAAACACGTATGCCTCCCTGGTTGGTCCAAAACCGTTCAGCCAAAATTGGCATCGCTGGATAGATTTTCAATAATGCTGATACCATTTTTAATTTGAAAAGTTATACTGGTTCAGTCTTCGCTATATTTATGATATAAAAGGTGCACTTATTTTATCAAGTGGATTGTGATAATTTGTGCAATTTGAAAATAAAAATCTTTTAATCCACTTGTCCCATTGCATATCTAAAAACACATTACTCTAATAAAGGACGAATAAACAATTACAAATAAACATAATATTCAAAATATAAATACTGATAATGCCTTTTCACATTTTGTTTATATGTTGTGCTACGAGTATAATCCATTGTTGCAGTAAAAAGTCTCCTTTGATTTGCTTATGGATGGATCACCCATATCTATACGCTACAGGGCACGTATATGCCTCCCTGGTTGATCCAAATTGACATTGGTGAATGGATGAGCAATACTACTAGTACCATTGTTAATTTGAAAAATTATAGTAGTTCAGTCTTCGCTATGTTTTTTTCGAGTGAATTGTGATGAATTATGAAAAAAGAAAAAAGCTTCTCCCGTCGATCAAACCTTCACGTGTCCGGACTGGAACCGGACAAACGTTATTGTCGAGCACTGATGTATGCTCAGTTGGTAGAGTGCTTGCTCCGTGTATCGGCAGCCCTGGGTTCGAACTCCGACCGGATCTGTCCAATATTTGAAAATATATTTCATCATAATCAAACATTGTAGTGTATGAACTTTCATAATTTAATAATTTATATTAACATGAACCCTATTAAATTAGTAAAAGCGATAATTGATTGAAGTTAGAAACATTTTATTATGAAATCATTTTTCTGTTTCTAATTCTAAATGCAATATTTAATATTTAAGACTGTCAATGTCGTTCCATTGGTAGTGACGTGACTTTCCTACCCTGGATCTGGTGTCAGTAATCATGTATATCTTTTAAAGTCATTCGTCTATCGGTGGACAATTCCAAAAAACAAATTTCATTTTTAATGTTAATTAAAATTCGAGAATAAATATGTGGAACTTTCTGTGTATGGCACTTTTTCACCAAGGAATGAGACTACGCATTCAAAACGCTTATCACTAACATCTATGTAGATGAGACCTACCGAGTTTTGGACATGGATTGTATAAATTCAATTCGCAATGCTCCTTAAATAGTCTAAAATATGCAACCGTTGCATGAAAACCATCCGAGACATAATTTTTCTATTGGTGGCATTTTTCACCTGTCCAAGTAACCAAGGAATCCAGACTGTACCCGTTCCAAACGCTTATCACTAACATCAACATATGTGAGTAAATCTGAATTTTGTTTGTTCTGTCTCTAATTCAGATTTTAAATCAACATCAGTCAAAAAGAAAATTGGAATCCCTAAAATAGTTGACGGTTTCAAAAACAATCATAATTTATTTCCTCCGGACAACTGTTCCAGTCAGTACTTGTGCTGCTGAATGAACTTTCATGTAAATAAATGAGAAAAGATCTAGACGAGACCTGCTGAGCTTCGGACATGGATTGTATAAAATCAATTCGCAATGCTCCTTAAATAGTCTCAAAATATGCATGCAGCTGATATTTTTTCCATTTTTCCAAAGGCGATGGATCGTTTTGTGCGAATATGATTTGCTCAAAAGATGCGGTACCTAAGAAATAAAGAAAATATTTGCATCATATGTGTTTATTATAATTAAAATACATCAACATCAGATGTTTATGGCACTTGGCACTTTTATTCAATAACACTTTCTAATGTGGTAAAAAAAATTTCTACACGATCGAGTTCAAAAACTCATCTAACATAAACTTAATACATATTTTAAATAACTCGTAGTGTCAATCCATATATAAACGATGGCCGAGTAGCATAGAAACTTTCTGAGACGTACTCCAATACCTATTTCGTAAATCTGGATTTCGTTGTTCCGTTCCTTACAATTTTTACATCAAGATCAGTCAAAAAAATCGATTGGAATTCCTATTTAAATTGACGGTTTCAAAAACAACCACAATACATTAGCAACTGTTCTACTCAGTACGTGTGCTGTTAAATTCACTTTCATGTAACATCTAGACGAGACCTTACTGACTCTCTGGCATGGATTGAAAATTTAATTTGATATGCTCCTTAAATAATCTTAATATATATATATATATGCAACCATCTGATACCTGTATTAAAATGTATTAGTGGTTTTCATATTAAACAAAGTTCAGTACATAAAGTTAAAAATATAGCCAATGTTCATATACTACAAACAATAGATTTATATTTATAATATTCATGTAACTAGTAAAAGTAAAAACATATACAACTCAAAGTAAAACAACAACTCAATAATTCACATATTATTTATATTTATATTAGCGAAACATGGTCACGGCTTAATTTTCGGAGCATCGACCAACATGTAATGGCAGCTCCCAACAAATTCAACAATTCAACATTCTTTTGTTTACCAAATTGTTAATTAATTACACGTGACCCTGGGAACAAAGGTCAAGTGCCAACAAAAAATGTCTTTTTACATATGATTTTGAATTTGGCGCACTATGCCATATGACCTGGAATCGTGACTTTACTTTTTCATGTCACATTTCCAGGTCACCGCCACAAACGGGGGCATGGCTGATTGTGGGGAACGAAAGGGCGTCCTTGCAATCCCGCAGATCAGCATTGAATGGGGCCTACTGCATTTAATACATGTATAATTGTACCAACATGGGTGTTTAGAGTATGTTTCTTTGAAGTTAAAGTCGTAACACTTATTGAAGTTATTAGATGTTGAACTAGCCACAATAGAGGAAGTTGGCTGACTGCTGACCATATAAAATAACCAAAGTTCGTTGTCAACTGTTGCCCAAGAACTAGCCGGGTCAAAACTCTTTTTAGACGATACTGTTCGTCATATGATCGAACAAACCCCGGGTAACGGGAAGCACCTAAACGAACAGTACATATGTATTTCAATAATTCAGATGCTTTATCTGGATGTGCCGAAATATAAAGATAGCATCCGTCCACTTTTCGATTGAGGATATTTTAGTAGATTTAGTTTCTTTTAGAAACAACTCTTTATTTTTTATATAAAGCTGTTGCCCGTTTGGAGAGGGCGTTGTTGAATTGTCCAACAATGTGGCCAAGTCGATGTATTGACCGCTTATAATTATTTGTTTAATGGCGGTTGAAACGCCAAAACTTTAGGGGTTAAATATGGGTGTTGGTTGAGTTAGCACGCACCGGAATAATATTTTGTACCGGAAGAGGCAGCGTTCTCCACCGCAGCATCCTTCGTATTTGGCTCCGCCGTTTGCTTGGCCTGGCTACTAGCAGACCTTTTCTTTGCCTTTTATTTTGCTTGGGTATGGAATTCCGATCGGATATAAAAAAGAAATTAGCTTGATTTTTATATCTTTATATATGAAGTTGCAGTAGTATTATATGATTGGTAAGGGTGCTGCAATGTAAATGTTCAATGTGGCTTCGAAAGGAAAAACACGTGTTTATTTTTAACGTACCTACCAACAAAAAATAAAAAAATAAAGGGGTAACTTATAATCTATTTGAATCGCATATACCAAAGAAGTTGTGAAGACATCCTATGCGCAAAGTGAAAAACAAAACATAGCATGACTGAAATTAATATGATTTAAAATTAAAAATACGTTAATTATAACAAATATCACGATTAACAACAGATTGGGTGATTTCTCACCTTGCAAATGGCTGAACGAAGAAAAGAGGGGGATAACCGGTACTTTTATGTGACAAACTACGTGTAAAGGGAGATAAACCTAATAGACTAACTGTAATATGTAAGGCACACAGTTAACTTTCCTTTAATTAATGCAACTATATTATAAGAAATAGTTGCTATTATCATAATAACTACTATGATTATTTAAAAAAAGTTTGATTGATGTAATGAACTCTATATGGACGCGGTTGACGTCTAGCAGATATAATGGCATCAACATTCTGTTTTGGGATATATATGTTTTGTTTTTTAACGGCCCGGCCCGTTTAATAGTGCTGTAGATGGTTTGTTTTTAACAACTCGTTCAATAGTGCCGTGGATGCTATCGGACCAAACCGTTCTAAATATTTTTGTTCAATGTGTATTTTGTATTTGTCGGAGAGCATTTCATTCCTGTTTTGGTTACTAGTAGTACATCCGTCACTGTACAGTATTATATTCTTAATACCTTCTAAATTCTGGTGCTCGATGTAATCAAATACACACGAGGCGAATGTATTAGCGATTAAATCTGTTGCAGTTTAACTATTAATAATATAACATGTTGAACAGGTTCCATTCAGGAAGTTAGACTCTAGACTTAAAATTAAATGTTGTCTGTCCAGCAACATCATTTAAAATTATTGCTGTTATATTTCAGAAGCAGTGTAGAAGGAATAATGATAATTGTTTGAACAAGGTAACTATCATAGCTTCTAGTTTCAACAAATCTGCTGTATTCTTAATGATGTCATGAATGTTTAGCGCCATTCAATTCGTTGGGAATTGTCTCAAACTACTAACAAAAACTCACTACTATGCAAATTGTCAGACTAATAAAAATTATCATACTGATGTAACCATGGAATGTGATTAAGTGGACCACTTACCCATATCAAACACATGACAGATTGTAGGTAAAAACAATATGACAAATAAATGCCAATCTCCGTTTTAAATGCCTTACTTTTTCAAGACAGGATCCATTGATTATTTTTGAGACAAAACTTTTGGTATATTATCCAGATGACATTATATCCCCAAATCTAGAACTAGTCGGCCTTCCTTTATGGAAGGTAAACCACATACTGCAATTTCTGTTCCCTTGTAGTTTTATATGACATTTACTAATCTTGATCAATCGTCTGTGTTGGCCCTAGTTTATTTTTTTTATTCAATTTTAAGACCATGTACCTACACATTTTCAACAGATGTAGGTTTTTTTCGCAAGTTATATCATGCCCATTTCTGTTAATTTTGATATATATGTATTAATGTAATTGAAATACAAAAGATTATTGTTGAATTGTTAAACTAAATTACAACTTACAAGCAATTTACATTTATTTGTTGACATGCAAGTTTACTATATTTTGAGATATATTGAAATAACCTCTTGTGATTTGCATCAATAGAAATTGGATATTTGCATGGTTTTTGTGACATATACAAATCACAAGAATAATTTAATATTTTTAATTATTGAAGTCATTTTACAATGAGAATTTGTAAGATAGCAAATAAAATAAAGGAAAGTTTTATATACAGATACTCAAGTATTGTGGTGCAATGAGGTACATGTGGTTTGGTATACTATGAAGTTTCTGCTCTATCTTGTACTAGCATGCACGTTGAGCAACGTAGTCGCAAGTTTACTGGAACAGTAGCTAAAAACTAACATATCATTAAATACGGTTTATTATATGGACAATGGCTAACCGGTCACCATCTGAACGCCGATGGTAAGGTGAGAAAATAGTTTTCTATTTGACGCGGCCCACAACCTCCTGGTCTCAAGGTGGATGCTCTACCACAAGACACCCGGGCGATCGTTCACCTGGTAACAAGGATTTTACACTAAAACGGAAATTTAAGGTTCTAGTGATTGTATGTATTTCATTTGTATCATGAAATACATACAAGGATATTAAATGGCTTTTACATTAATTGGTAATATTTACATTCAAACAAATATAGTACCCGTTTTAGGAAATATCTCCTTCAGTTCTATCAAATTTTGCGGGTTTTATGATGATCTGGTTCAATGTCTGTCATTTGTGTGGCGAGGATCAAATTCAAAAGATGTAGATTTTACTGGCTTTGGATTAACAGTTGACAATTTTTGTTTGGTAAATTCCAGTCGGTTGATGGGTTTCGGGTCAAGGTGCATTTTTCTTGGTTTCTTCTAAACTGCCAGGTTTGATATTCATGCCAGTTGCATATCTTTGAGCTTTTTGTCTAGTGTAGTCATTTAGGGCAAATAAAACACCACTAACATGACTACAACACTGTGCAAGTGTGTGACAGTACTCCGCGTAAAAGCGTGAGTGTCACCACCCAGGTATTGTTTAAAATCATAAGTCCATGTAAATTTATTTAACATTTACTATTATACCAAAAACAATAATTATTTCCACGTTGTGTTTTCAAAGTGCTTCTAATTATTAATTTAATTAATTTTAATCCAATTATGTTAATTTCTTGTTAACTCGTGTTGCGCAAGGAGAAGTCTTATCTACATAGTCCAAAACCGCACACACAAAACTCTCGGATTCCTCTTTTTATACTCAGATAAGTTAATACATATTCATGATTCCAGGTGTTTCATATCACTTTAATTTCCAACAGTATGTTTGTAAATATTTATCATGATGAGGCATATGGAAGGGAACTTTGTTACAAGTCTGCAAAATATAAATAAGATTTAAATAAACTTATAGTAGCTAATCCTAATTACTAAATGGAATTCTAGACATTAATCAATCGGTCATTGAGTTATTTAAGAATATGCTAATTGCAGCAGCTAAACTGCAGAATGCACGATTGAGTGAGGTTATACATGTTTGTTATGTCTGCTAATACATAGCCTTGGCCATGAATACTAGCTAGTATGTAATTGAAAATTAAATTAATATCAGGAATACTTTGATCAGTCATTCACTATTTGAGTAATTGTTGGAAACCAGTTTGAGTAAATACATTAATTACCGTGTTTACAGATTTAGATAGTAGACTTTGAAAATACTGATATTGACAAACAATGTTATCATTAAGATGCATGATACAATCTTGGAGAATGAGAACCTTTGGTAATAATAATATAAATAACACTGTGTTATCTATTACAATTATTTTTTTTATTTAAAAAAGTAATAATAATATAAATAATAAATAAATAAATATTAAAAAACATATTTTGCCTTGGGTCTTCAGAAAATGACGTTTTTAAATTTGTAATGATCAAGTAAGCATAGTAAAATCACGTGATACATGAAAACTTTCAGTTGTACTTTCAAATTTGGGAGACCAAAAACACTAAGATATGGAAACATTTTTCAAATTATTTAATTCTTTACGAACTGGGGATTTCCCCGAGTATATCGCAAACTCAATTGGCAATACAAACATGTTGTTGTGTATTTTTATCTGAATTTGCTGCTAGTTAAAATTTGAAATTCTTAAAAAAAAAACTTGGGTACACACTCTCATGCAAAGCATTTACTCAGCTAGATTGGGTAAAATATATTTTAGTTCTTTGGGCATCTCTTTAACATAAAAAACAACTGATTTCACTATTTTGGTCAAAGCACCACTGATGAGGAAATGTATCCAAAAACGGCCGTCTAGTACTGTAAATTTCAAACTGATATGAAAATGTAATGACGTTTAAATATTACAAAAACACATTTTGTCAAATGTTTGCGAGCCAGTTAATAGATATTTCCAAATTAATTGTTTAGGTATGAACTTAAATGCATATTTGTGTTGTAGTAAATGTCTGAAATACTTGCAAGCTGAATATCTACAGCTGAGTTTTATATATTTCATGATGTAGAAAATAAGGTATTGGAAGAACAAAGTTGGAGTGTGTTGCGTTTCAGGGAAACGAAATGTAGTTGATAATGAAAATACATTGATGCACTCTCTAGAAAGAGCTTTACTATTACAAGAAGAGTATTCGGAAGCCAAATTTAATTTATGTTGCAACTACAAACGAGAGTTCTAAGAAACTCTAAACACAGTTTCAGTTGAAACTGTTGTGTTTTATCTACGAACATAGTCACTGTAACAACATCAATTCTGTCGAGTGAAATGTTTAAGACAGACATCTGAAGAAACTAGGTAGTAAAAGTACATATGTAGTAGATCATAAACAGATTGCAAAATAAATTTCCTCTTTACAACAGAAATAGGCTTAAGAAATTCGGTATATCAGCTGTGGTTCTGATGAAAATATTTTCATCGTCACTAAAACTGAATTGACTTGAACAAATTCCTTAACACCCATGGGTGTTGTAATGGATTTCCAAGAGTCCACACCAGCGAATTTTATTTGCAACAAAGTTTTTGTCGTATTCGTTTGTAGCTGTTTGCCTTTACAAGTCTTTCATAATTGAATTTGTTTCGTCTCTTATATTTGCTTTTGAATATCCTCGCTCTGCAACCAATGTTTAGAGGTTGCATTTGATGGTCGACAAAAGTGTTATAACTTGCAGAAATTCTTGCTTTAACGAATCTCGTTTCTGTCCGAGATCAGTGAAAACTTTTCCAGCCATAGCATCCATACATGTCGGTATAGCCGACTTGTACAGTTCACTTACATCTGTGCGGTTGGTTGCTCTCGTTAAGTATCTCAGCAGTTTCTCATATTGGAATGACACCTTTAACGAGCAGTTTCTGTGTGTTGGAAATGTGTAAATCTCTCTCTGAAATATTATTAAAGAGAAAGATAACAAATCCATAATATATATTTACAATTGTTTATATCAAAGTCAAACTTATTTACATAAAATTTCTAGTAAAACATGAAACTATAATTCTTTATATTGTAGTATTTAAATGTTATTGGCGAAAAACTTGATAACGGCTTAATTTGGAGCGCCGACCAACATGTATGGCAGCTATCAACAACATACAACCAATCAACATCAAAGCACAGAAATTACAAATTAACAAAAAGTTTCAAGTAAATGCACATGACCCTGGGAACAGAGGTCAAGTGCCAACAAAATGTTTATTACAAAAAGTATAAATTTTTGCAAATCTCCTTCAATTTGAGAATTTGACTTGTCTCTCAAAAGTACAAAAATCCTTACTTTTCTATCAATTTTTGACAATGTCGCTATTTTCCTAGTGTTTCATGCATGTTTCGTCTACAATGGCATAATCATTGCTAAAAACGTTCTGATGTTAAAATGCAGTGTATTTATATTGCTGTATTAATTATACCACACAAATCAGTCTTTGATTAAATTTAATCTGATGTGGTCTTAAGCAGAATGAATTTTGTTTTTGAATTTGACCAATAACACATTGCCTCAACATTAATAAAATTAATACTCTCAAGATAATTTTCTATCGTACAGCATAACACCTGATCAAAATTTCCTTGATTAAATTTAATCCCAACATAACCACAACTCGATGCATATTGTAGTAAGTAAAATCATCTAAGATTAAATTTAATCCATATCTTGTTAACAGTTTACGAAGATTAAATTTAATCCATGTCTTGTTGACAATTTACAAAGATTAAATTTAATCCACACAGGCACTCCAGATGGGATCGCCAGATTACCTACACCTTAAAATAAACAATACTTAACATTCAACACATTAGTATGATAAAATTTAATCCAACATGCACATCCGAAATCTAAGACTAAGGGAAATAAAAAAGTATAAAAACATTTGATTTTTCTACACTATACACCACAATTCCTCATTCTAAATTGAAAGAACGTCTTAAAGAAATTATTCACTTGTCTTTCTTCTACAAAAACAGTAAGCCAAGATACAAATATCTGGTGCTGAACAGGGATTCTGGTTATTTTGTCAAGCATCATACGGATTCCAAACAAAAATATACTGAAGATACCATTAACAAAATGTTGGAGTTTTTGATAGATAACATATTTGTTGTGTTTGGTAATATAGTTTTTCAGCAAACAATCGGTATACCAATGGGTACAAACTGTGCACCATTGCTTGCTGATTTGTTTCTTTATTCTTACGAAGCAGAATTTATGCAGAACCTTGTTAAATCTGGAGAGAAAACTGTCGCCAAATCATTCAACTCAACATACAGATACATAGATGACGTTCTGTCTCTTAACAATCCTACATTTGGAGACTATGTAAATGTCATCTATCCTAGTGAGCTTGAAATAAAAGACACGACTGATTCCTCAAGTTCTGCTTCGTATTTAGACTTATACCTGAATTATGACGCACAAGAAAGGCTACATTTGAAACTGTATGACAAACGTGATGACTTCAATTTTTCTATTGTCAACTTTCCTTTTTTATGCAGCAATATACCTGCTTCTCCTGCTTATGGTGTATTAGTTTCCCAATTAATACGCTATGGTAGAGCCTGTTCCCACTACGGGGAATTCGTACAACGAAGTAGGCTGCTTGCAAATAAATTGTTGACTCGGGGATATTGCAAGCCTAGGCTTGTCGAGGCCCTCAAAAAGTTTTATGCCCGTCATCACAGTATCGTTGGTAAGTTTGATGTCTCTGTGTCCAGGATTGCCTTGGATATATTTGACGTCTCATAGTTCCATGTTCCTTTCACACAATTTTGATTACACACGTGACAGGTGTAGCTAGCTAAACAGGAGGTGCTTACCCTTCCGGAGCACCCGGCCTCACTTCCCTGGTGGAAGTTCACGTGTCTAACCTAACTTGTCAGTTCCAAAGTTTTTACTTTGCTTCTGGATTGTGATTCGGAAATGGATAAGTATGTTTGTTTTTGATTATATAAATAGATATGTTTGAATTTGGCGCACTATGCCATATGAACTAGAAATGCTTTCATCTTGTTGATTATGCATTTCTAGGTCACCGCCACATAGTGGGGGAGTGCAACCAAATTCACTACAGCCCTGCCAAAGTTTTCCACCAAATAAAAATTATGAGGGGGGAGGATATACAGACCCTCTGTAATATGAAAATGCTCTAATGCCCCCTGCAAAGTGTTTAAGAATAAAGCATAGTGAAAATCCGCAGTTATGCGCTGCAGCAGTTTTAACTTTAACTTGATCTGTGTGAATTGCAATCCACTGTAACCCTGTCACCATAACTTAAGACCAAACCTTTCTAAGCCCAAATTGGTACCTCCTGGTCTGTTTCTTGAATGAGAAAATGCGTGTTTGGTGATAGAGGAACCGACACACCATACAGCAGATAAATCTGGTATACTTAACAACCCTGTTAGTATATATCTAACACAGTACAATGTATTCACTGGATTAAATCTGCGGGTATATGTGTCAATGGACAGCGTATGTACGATTTATAGACCTGAGATTTCCACCTGCCGGCACATTGTATAATGTCTGGGGGGTGACCAGCCATTGCAGCAGTTGTTGCCGCCCCTATTCTAAAGGAATGACATCTGAACCTTGATAAAACGATTCCCAAGAATCTCAATGACTTCTGTAGAAAACTGATAACGGGTGAGGGGTTGGCCTCCGTAATGACAAAACAAGGGACCCTTAAAACTAGGCCGAACTAGCAACAAAGTTTGAATTTTTGTAACTGGACAGATAGATACGTTAACAGAGGGGATTATCATTGTAATTCCTGTGTTTAATTGATCAGTTTTGGAATGGCGTAAATGAAGTTTGATTGCTTTACTTGGAGCCCAGTCAGAAATGAGAACATCATGGATTGCTATGATATCGTTTTGACTGGTGCCTTTTGTCGGTGACAATTCCCCGACGCGGAGAAATCCAAAGAAAGCTAATGAAATTGCTGCACTAAAGAGCTTAGCTTCATACAAATTTGAACAGGTTTGAAGTAGCACTGTCATTAACTTAGATAATAATTTTGCCGTGATTGGTAAACGGGCATCTGCTTTGTGCTTTGTTCTCTTAATTCCCTCTAGTAATTTTGTTACAATAAATTTTTTTGTTATATCCAACACCCCCAACAATTTGCATTGGTTCGATATTGATGAAATATACAAACGAACTGTGTTATGGGTCAAACCTCGCATTGACAATGATGCAATGAAACTAACTACCTGGTCTAAGCGAGGTGGCCAAGAATTGGGAAAGCCCTGTTCAATCCTAAATGATGAAAATGCTGCAAGCGCAGTTGCATATGCGTCATGCCTATTTTTTTAATATGCTGCCTCCAGAAGTCTGGTCACTTCAGACTGGAAATCAGGTCTAGACAATTCCAGGGGATGACATCTGGTTTGGCCCGTGCTGTCGGTGCCAAGTTGCGAAAACGTTCCCATTGCTGTCGAGAAATAGAGTCAGCAATATTATTTGAGATACCGTATATGTGTTTTGCTCTGAATAGAATGTTCTCTTCCATTGTTAGGAGAATTAGTGGGCGCATAAGGGACATAACTCTTTGAGATTTGGAAGTTTGTTTATTAATGATGGAAACTAAAGCGAGGTTGTCTATTTGCAACAAAAGTTTTTTATTTTTGAAATATTTGCCCCACACAGTAAAAGCTAGGAAATGGGTACCAGCTCTAGGAAGGTCATATCAAGGAATATATCTGTTTCAGATGTTTTCCATACTTCTGGCCACATCCCAACTGGGGGGAACCCGCACTAACCGTGAAACGCTGGAGAAAGTTATTGGACAACCAAATGCTTTCTGGAAAGCAGGACACTCCATTGTATTTGTCCAAACATTGAAGCCATGTGACTAAATCTAATTTGATTTCTTTTGTAATCCGAATAAAATGATAATGCCTGATTGCTCTACAGACAAAATTTAGGGACCCAATTAACGACTGGAGTTCACGAAGGGTTATTTTGTTCTTGTTAGACACATGGTTAAGGAGGGCCTTTAATTGAGTGAGCTTTTCAGGTGGTACACGAACCAACATGTTTCCAAATCCAAAAATGTCAAACACTTTTTAGGGCCTGTGGTTTCTTCCTCTTTAATTGGGACCCCCCAATTTATTACAAATTGATCTAAAAGATGACATTAAGATTTTGCAACCCTCATACGACTAGGAATAAAAAATAAAGTCATCAAGGTAGTGAGACAAGATAGTACTTTCAGAATCAAATGTTACCGCCCATTCAAAGAACTATGAAAACTTCTCGAACAGTTGACATGAGACGGAACACCCCATTGCTAAGCAGTTATCAATATAGAACTGATTATCAAATTTTACTCCCATCAGGTCAAAATCACCTGGGTATATTGGTAAAAGTCGAAAGGCATTTTTTAAGTCCATTTTAGCTAAGTAGGTTCCTGGACCCATTTCTGACATTTTGTCAACAACTTGATCAAATAAAGTACATTGAACTGTGGAATACGCTGGGTCAATATAATCATTTATGCCATGGGAAATGGGGTAAGACAAATGAGTTATAAGCCTCCATCCCCATCTGACTTGGGAACAACGCCAATGGGGGAAACTTGTAGATGAGAAATTGGTTTGTTTTTAAATGGGCCACACATTCGTCCTTCTAACATTTCAGTATTGATTTTTTTCTAACTTCATCAGTATGTTGCCGAGCAGATAACAAGTTTTCACTATAACGGCTAATACGAGGACCAATATAATGTAATCTAAAACCACTAGAAAAACCCCTCAATAATTCATCTGCTTCAGTTTTTATTGGGTAATGCATCATTAATTTTTCAAGCTCGGAAATTTTGATTGGAGATTGCCCTGGGGCCCAAATATCTAGTTGCTGGCTGCCTGGTAGTGCGGCTTTGGATGGGCTGTCGCTGAGCCGCATTGGCTGTGTGTGGGGAATTGAACCGCAGGCGAAAGAATTGCAAGTTGGAACGAAAAGGCATTTTAGTTATCCCACATGACTGCATAGAGTGCAAACCACCGCACCTAAGACAAATGTGTTGGTATTGACACGGGTTTCTGATACAGGCACCCTGAAAGTTAAAACCATAACACTTGTTATAATTGGTGTTTGATTCGGATGTAGAGGGTGTCAGTGGTTGACTGCTGACCATGTAAAACAGCCACAACTCATTGTCAACCACTGCCCAAGAGCTAGCTGGGTCTAGGCTTGTTCTGAGCCTGTACTGTTCATCATAATTTTTAAAACCAAGCCCGGGATACCTGGATGCCCAAAGTCAAACTGTGGACATGTATTTTAGAAGTTCGGAGGCCTTATGTGGATGGGCAGATATATAAATACTCATAAAATTATAAATGCATCTGTCCACTTTTCGATGGTATTGATTTTTGTGGATACCTTTTCTTTTGTCACCAGTTCCCCATTATGAATAAAGATGTTTTGCTCTCTGGTAAAAGTAATACAGGAGTTTTCCAACATCGAGGACATCAATATACTGGCCACTGATAATTTTTTTGTTTAATTGATGGGGAAATATTGTTCCCTAATGAATCTGTTACACTAGGGAGAGGTGTCGTTATGGAATCTCCAGATGTAATTGGAGGGGGTGTACTATGTATCAAGCCCTGGCCAGAAGGGGTAGAATCAATACTCAAATTGCTGTGCAGTATTTGTTGTTCTGTACCTGGTGGACAACTTGATGATGATGGCGGCTCTGGTATCGTGGCCTCTTTCCTTGTGGTTTCTTCCTCCCTGTTTGTGACCGCATAAGGTCTTGTTGATTTTCTTTGCGATTTCCTTCCTTTTAGCTAGCTTATAACTTTTTCTTCCCTCGGGATATAGAAATTCAATATGAAAATAAACAAATTATCAATTAACTACTTTATAAATAATTATAGTTTATTTATAATCATTATTTTTGTATTATAATTATATATATATAGATCTATATTAAAAAAGAATTATTATATATTTAATGCCAAATAATGTTTTCTCTTTTTTTTATTGTTTGAAGTACTTATTAAATTTATTTATTTATTTGCAATTGTTATTCATTACTTAAGCATTTACTTTGAATTATGACCAGACACAAAGATGACCACATGGAGCATCTAAGAACAAAGAAAATATTGAAAATAAAATCCAGCTGCATCAAGCTTTTTGACACAAAAAATATTAGATCAAAATGTGGCATCTGTAAAATATATCACTTAATAGATACAAAATCTATTATTTTAAATCAGATGTGTGAAAATATAAAAGATATCCATTTTTAGCATATGGCATAGCGTAGCGTGTGTATGTGCGTGCGTGCGTGCGTGTGTGCGTCGTTAACACCTATTTTCGACTTCTCCTCTGAAACTACTGGACAGTTTTTAATGAAACTTTGTCAGAAGTATATATGGGCCGGTGCAATTCAGATTTGTTTGTGGCGTTGCTATGGCTACCATAACTAGGTCAAGTTGACCTACGGGTGCCAGAATCTTAAAAAATCTTCTTCTCCGAAAGTACTGATTGGAGAAAAAATCTGATGTGATATTTGGCTTCTCTAGGGTCTTAAGCCTTTAGTTTATTCATTTTGTGAAATTCCGATAAAAAATAGGTTACGCGTTTTTGCGTTAAATTTTGAAAAAATCGTTAAATAGCTTCAAATTGTTATAACTTGACTATTTGACCAGATAATGACATGGGGTTTTCAGTTTTGACATCTTCTTTTTAGTATCTTCAAAATAATGTCAAGGTCAATTGTGAAGGTCGTAACCTAATTTTTTTTTACCTCTGATTAAAATAATTATTTCGAAAACCATAAACTTATAATTATTTCGAAAACCATAAACTTTTTGTATAGGCATGTATATTAGAATGTTGTAGGTATCGATACAACGATCATTTTGATGTATAGAAAAGTCATTGGTTCAAAGGTCACAGATGCAAAACAATACTGAAATGTTTAATTATCTCGAAAACTATAAACATGTATATTAGAATGCTGTAGGCATTGATACAACGATCACTTTGATGTATAGTAAAAGGTCATGGGTTCAAAGGCCAAGGTCACAGATGTGAAACAATAATGAAATGGTTAGTTATCTCAAAATCTATAAACTTTTAGTATAGGCATGTATATTAGAATGATGTAGGTATTGATACAGCGATCATTTTGATGTATAGAAAATGGTCATGGGTTCGAAGGTTAAGGTCACAGATGCAAAACAATACCGCAATGGTTAATTATCTCCAAAACTATAAACTTTTTGTATAGGCGTGTATGAGGTATTGATACAACGATTATTTTGATGTATAGAAAAAGGTTATGGGTTCAAAGGTCAAGGTCACAGATGCAAAACAATACTGAAATGGCAAATTATCTTGAAAACTATAAACCTTTTGTATAGACATGTATATTAGTATGTTGTAGGTATTAGTACAACGATCATTTTGATGTATAGAAAAAGGTCATGGGTTCAGGTGTGAAACAATACTGAAATGTTTAATTATTTCGAAAACTATAAACTTTTTGTATAGGCTTGTATAATAGAATGTTGTAGGTATTGATACAACAATCATTTTGATGTATAGAAAAAGGTCATTGGTTGAAAGGTCAAGGTCACAGATGCAAAACAATACCGAAATGTTTTATTACCTCGAAAACTATAAACTTTTTGTATGGGTATGTATAATAGAATGTTGTAGGTATTGATACAACAATCATTTTGATGTATAGAAAAAGGTTATTGGTTTAAAGGTCACATATGCAAAACAATACCGAAATGTTTTATTATCTAGAAAACTATAATTTTTTTGTATAGGCATGTATATTAGAATGTTGAAGGTATCGATACAACGATCATTTTGATGTATAGATAAAGGTCATGGGTTCAAAGGTCAAGGTCACAGATGTGAAACAATACTGAAATGGTTAATTATCTTGAAAACTTAACTTTTTGTATAGGCATGTATATTAGAATGTTGTAGGTATTGATACAATGATCATTTTGATGTAAAGAAAAAAGTCATTGGGGTTTAGTATTTATGTTTTCTTTAAATCTATCAACTAGCCATTAGTTATCAGGTGAGCGTCTTATCAGGACCTCTTGTTATAAAACTGATAAACAAATGTGCTTACCACTTAGACAATGGCTGCTGGAACAAGGGGCAGATAATTAGCAGCATCTTCAGAGATGACAGGCAAAGGGGAGATAAGACTGACAGGATCAGTGAATTTCCTGACAAATAAGCACAACAGAGTTATCTCTCCTCAAATAACTGCAACTATTCTCTAGCAATAGTTGCTAATATTTACTTTAGGGACTGTTAAATTATTAAAGTTCCCAGGTCTACCATATTTTAGCTCACCCGAGCCATAGTCTCAGATGAACTATTGCCATCTATCTCCGTCCGTTTTGTGTAAACGTTTCACATTTTATTCAACAACTCCAAAACTACAAAGCCAAATAAAATATTTGGCAGTAATGATGGGTAGGTGAGGGGCTTCAGATTTGCACAAATGAAAGGATTTTGTCCCCTTGGGCCTCATAGATGGGAAACTTTAAAAATCATCTCCTCTGATAGTAACAAGAGATATAGTTTTGATAGTTTATCTTAAACATACTTAGGGCACCTAGTTTCAGATTTGCACACATCGTAACTCTAGGGGCCAAAATGAGGAAATGGCAAGGTACTTAAGGGGGAAATTGTTTTAATTAATGTATTAGTCAAAATATATCTTGAAAACTATAAACTTTCTGTATAGAATCTTGTAGGTATTTGCACAACGATCGCTTTTATATATGAATCAAGGTTGGTTTCAAAGGTCAAGGTCATAGATGCGAACAAATACTGAAATGGTAAATTATCTCAAAAACTATCAACTTTTGTATAAGCATATATATTGGAATATTGTAGGCATTGGCCCCACAGCATTTTGAGACATGAATGAATGTCATAAGTTCAAAGGTCAAGGTCACAGATGCAAATAAATACCGAAATGGTTAATAGTCTCAAAAACTATAAACTTTTTGTATAGGAATATATATTGGAATATTGTAGGCATTTGCACAACTATCATTTTGATGTATGAATGAAGGTTATAGGTTCAAAGGTCAAAGTCATAGATGAAAACGAATACTGAAATAGTTAATTATCTTAAAAACTATCAACTTTTTGTATAGGCTTATATTTTGGAATATTGTAGGCATTGGCCGCACATCATTTTTATACATGAATGATATTTAAAGATCAAGGTCACAGATGCAAACGGATACTGAAATGGTTATTTACCTAAAAAACTATAACTTTTTGTAAAGACATGTATGTAATAGGCATTTGCACAACGATCATTTTGATATATGAAAGGTCAAGGCCATAGATGCGAACGAATACTTAAATATCTCAAAAAACTATAAATGTTTTGTATAGGCGTGTATATTAGAATATTGTATAAACGATCATTTTGATATATAGACGTCTTAGCTGTTTATAAATACTATATTGTAGCTAGACTTTAGATGTGTTATATTTAGTATTCTTAGGACAAGTTATAATTAATTTGCAAAAATCCTTGCATATAATTGGCACTTACTGCTGAAAATTTGGACATTTTTTTAATTAATATCATTGACCATTTAACCTTACTATGAGATATGTACTCAGCCTCAGATAAGCGTTAAGGCCGATGGGCCTCTTGTTGTAATAAGGCCCTTCTTTATGTAGTTTCTTCCGAAAACACAAGATTATCAATGTCAGACAGCTAATCAAAATGTTATTTTTTTATGTTCTCTTCATCACTTAATGTTTCCGAAAAAGTCGGACATTAAACTGCCAATATCAAGGCCATTATCTAACTAATCGTTGGAATTAGATAATACTTTTGACATACCCGACGACCAATTTTCATCCAGATCATCAAGATGACTTGGTTTTTGCCCTGCCTATTTTCTGCTGTTGAATCTGAAAAAAAAACGGCTGTCTGCATTCACATGCACGTTTTTCTCATTGTTTTGCTGGCTTTATGTAACTAACATCACTTGCAATTGTTCCTAAACTATTTTCGAATTCAAATGAAAGAAAGTATACAAATTTACCATGGTAATATCTCATGCAAGTTCGAATTACGGTTTTTGGAGTGAAATAGATTTTAAAGAATTTCTGAGGGAAAGTGGAATTTCAACAACAAATTCCAGCAAATCAGCGCAAGTGCAATTATTTAAGAGGACGATACAAAGATATATATCTCTTAATTGCAGGACGGCTGTAGGTACATACGGTTTCGATTTAACATTGCTTAAGTTTATGACAACGTAATTCGCTCATAAATGAATGATAAATCGGGGACTCACAAAATACAAAACGTGGAATAAGCTATTTGTTTCAGTATAGATTTTTAGGTTCTCTCCAAAATAGTTACACAAGTTGCATATGAATCAGTAACCAATGGTGAATTTCATATACCAGAGTTGTGAAACTGCTTCTATATGCTTTCTGCGTTTAACTAATTTTTTTATCATCCTCTATACCAATTGTAGAGTGCACATATTACATTATCAAGAAAAGCTGGAACATGAGTATGTGAAATATTACTCTTCATTTTTGCCTGGCTGTATGGACATTTATCTTTGCCACCGATAATAGCAGATGCACATGTTCTTATGAGGCTGAATATCTATGCAAAGTTTTAAAAAATTGGACCATATATAATTAACACAAGAAGAAAAGTCACCTTTAAGGATCCTTAAAGCCCCCTTAAAGACTGATTAAATGGGCTTTAAGGATCTTTAAGGACCTTAAATGTGTCTTTAAGGTCTCTTTTAGGACATCCTTAAAGATCCTTAATGGAACTGAAATTTCATTTCATAAATTAGAGACTTACCTGACATATATAACGTTAGGATTTCAATCTCGTTCCCATATAACGCCCGGAAGTAAAAATCACGCTACTAACTGGACAGTTATACTACTTCCGGTTAGTAGCGCCCTCGTCAGTTTTCTTTCTCGGCGCAAGAAAAGCCACACGTGCTCGCTCGTTACTCTCCGAGAATTTGTTTTTGGATATTTTGTCCATAGTTTTTTATTGTGGAATAGACTTCTTTCATTAGTATTTGCAATGAATGAAGACCACCACACTTCGGAAATAGCAGAAGATGGTTTTTCGTCTACTCATGAAACACGTGGTCAGGAAAATCTCGTAATAAGCGTAAGTCTAAATACAAAGCTCTTGAAGAAAAATGGGAGCAAAAATTTGATAGTTTGACTGGTAAATTGTCAGATATCTTTAATTTCATTCAAAATCAGCAGTCGACAAGTGCCGAAAATGACGAAAATCTCCACCCCGGGCACAGAGCTCAAATGTGGATTCTGACGGAGATGAAGAAATTTATCTCCAACCAGGTCAAGAGGAATCTTTGGACACAGAGTCCATTAATGATGGTAACGATTTCGACACAAAGTCGGATAGTGACACTGAACAAGTACATGTATCAGAAAAAACTAAAAAGTGTCTTTTTGAACTTTTTGGGGATGATGCTGAAGCGAAAAAAACTGAAAAGAAAAATGGTATTGTCATGGATAAATCCCACAAAGAAGTCCTTCTAGGTCACTGGCGGTCAGATAAACCAAATTTAATAACCGCATTCAGTGAGGAAACTAAAGATGAGTTATACAATATAAAACATCCGACTGTAATCAATTATAGATGACCAGTAGATAATGAAATTTTAGAAAAAGCTGTTGGCATTTTTTCCAATGATTTTGTACATGATGCAAATGCATTTAACCATTTCTTGAAAGTAATACATAGCCATTTGACAAAGAATATAGATTTTGTACATGATGCAAATGCATTTAACAATTTCTTGAAAGTAATACATAGACATTGAGGAGTCATTTGTCATTAGTGACGACTGTACATCACAATACAAATTTAAGACAGCATTAATGGAAACTAGCACCGACATAGAAAGTTAAGTTGTAGCTATAGAAAGAGATTATCAAGGCACGGGAAGAAGTGAGTGAGTGAGTGAGTTATTGTTTAAAGCCGAATCAGCATTAATGCAGCTATTCGCGGCTGGAAAAAGTAAAAGATACAATAGTATCAATAACACAAAGTATTAAAATGTAAAGTTAAAAATAACAACAAATACATTTTTTAATAAAACTATTGCTAAACTGATAAAAACCAGTTATATCACAGACAATTTAGAAATAAAACATTGGCTTATATATGATAAAACAATTATATTTTATGATACAAGTTAATTTCCCGAAGGAAGTTTAAAATTTGATGTCCACTGACATTACTAAAAAGATCTTGCATTGATAATGCTGAATAAAAAGTATCCCTTGTATGTGCAAAGTCAACACAATCCAGCAAAATGTGCTGGATAGATTGTTGACCTTGACAAGGGATACACTGGGGAGGTTGTTCTCCTTTCAATATAAAAGAATGTGTAAAATAACTATGGCCGATTCTACAGCGCCGAAGAACAATACTTTCATGCCTATTGTACTGGGACAAAGGTGTAAATCCCAGACAAGGCTGAATTGAAAATAATGTATTACGTTCTTGGCTATTCCAATGACTTGACCATTGATCATTGATATAATTGTATATCAATGGTTTTAAATCAGTATGCGGAATTGCGCAAGAAGTTATATTTTTAGACAATGCTGCTTTAGCAGCTGAATCGGCTTTTGTGTTGCCTTTAATACCAACATGGTTAGGCAACCAACAATAATGTATTATTTTATTAAAGTCTGAAACTGCATATGTAATTGAAGTATGCAATTCCAGAATTTCACTGATTAGAGGGTGATCAAAATTTCTGCTCTTTATTGCCCGAAGGACAGATAGAGTCGGAGCATATAATAAAATTGTTATGAGGCGATTTTGAAATAAACTGTAAAGCAAGCAATATTGCTTTAGCCTCAGCTGTGAATATGGAGCTTTCATTTGGAAGGCGAATACTTATTGTTTCGTCTCCAATAACTGCGGCTGCTGATACCCGACCAGCAGTTTTGGATCCATCAGTATAAATTGGATGCCACTGTCGTAGTTCCTCTCTAATAATTGGAGGAATTAAACGACTATATCCATCTTTAATAAAAGCAAATTCCTGTTAATAAACGTCTTGGCTTGTTTCTGACTTTTTATAGTTTGTTAAATCCAAATTGACTTCTGGTTTATCAAGAAGCCAAGGTGGATCATCTGTTAATTTGTGTTTTTTAATACGATTTAGTTGTAAATTACATTCCTCCAAATGTGGTTTTAAACGTATTCCTAAAGGTGCAATAGCATTAACCTTTTTATTGTATAGCTCTTGATAAGGAGGATTAAAAACACAGTGAAATGCCGGATTTGATGGATTTGCAAATAATTTTGTGGCATATTGCAGAGATAATTTAGTACGCCTTAAATGCAGTGGAGGTTCATTAGCTTCCACGTACAATCTATCAATTAGAGACGTTTTAAAAGCTCCCAAACATATTCGTAGACCTTGGTGATGAATTGTATCAAGGTCTTTTAAATATGATTTACGGGCAGATCCATACATAATAGACCCGTAATCCAGTTTAGATCTGATAAGTGACCTGTATAAATGAAGTAACGTTGGTTGATCACCACCCCAGTGTGTATTGGATAAAACCTTTAAAATATCCAATGCCTTAAGACATTTAGCCTTGAGACTTTTAATATGGGGAATAAAAGATAATTTGGAATCAAATAAGATTCCTAAAAACTTAGCTTCTTTTACGACTTTAATAATACTGCCATTGATATAAAGTTCAGGGTCATTATGCATTTTGCGTTTATTACAGAAATGGATACATGAAGTTTTAGTTTTTGAAAACTTAAACCCGTTTTCTAATGACCATTTTTGTATTTTGTTGAGGCAAAGTTGAAGTTGCCTTTCAATAGCATGCATATGTGTCCCTCTACAGGAGATGCCAAAGTCATCAACAAAGAGAGATCCATCTATGCTATTGTTTAAAACTTTAGCTAAGCTATTTATTTTAATGCTAAAAAGAGTTACAGATAAAATACTACCTTGCGGGACACCCATCTCTTGATCGAAGACATCAGAGAGGGTTGACACCAACCGAACTTTGAATTCTCGATTTTCGAGAAAGTTTTTAATAAAATTAGGAGTATGACCCCTAAGACCCATATCATGAAGATCTGGCACGGGAAGAAGCGTTGTGACAGAGAAGGGAGATCTTAAATTCTAAGGTTTCTAGAGCCATACGAAATAGAGAAGGTATTGGTAATGATGCAATGTTTGCAGTGTACTGTTGAGAATCTTTTTTGAGCGAAAGGAAATGTTGAAAGTGGAAAATGTAACCATAAAAGGCGCACAATTATATCTGTTGATCAAGATATAAAGTCGAAAATTTATAACTGGATTTTTGGATACGGTTGTGCATATATCAAAAACAAACATACTTATCCATTTCCGAATCACAATCCAGAAGCAAAGTAAAAACTTTGGAACTGACAAGTTAGGTTAGACACGTGAACTTCCACCAGGGAAGTGAGGCCGGGTGCTCCGGAAGGGTAAGCACCTCCTGTTTAGCTAGCTACACCCGTCACGTGTGTAATCAAAATTGTGTGAAAGGAACATGGAACTATGAGACGTCAAATATATCCAAGGCAATCCTGGACACAGAGACATCAAACCTATCAACAATACTGTGATGACGACCATAAAACTTTTTGAGGGCCATGATAAGCCTAGGCTTGCAATATTCCCGAGTCAACAATATAATTTGCAATCAGCCTACTTCGTTGTACAAAGTCCCCGTAGTGGGAACAAGCTCTACCATAGCGTATTAATTGGGAAACAAATACACCATAAGCAGGAGAAGCGGGTTTATTGCTGCATAAAAAAGGAAAGTTGACAATAGAAAAATTGAAGTCATCACGTTTGTCATAAAGTTTCAAATGTAGCCTTTCTTGTGCGTCATAATTCAGGTATAAGTCTTAATATGAAGCAGAACTTGAGGAATCAGTCGTGTCTTTTATTTCAAGCTCACTAGGATAGATGACATTTACATAGTCTCCAAATTTATTCAGGAATATTTTCAATTGTTAAATTTGAACTTTAAATTTTGTTAAAGATGAGTTTTGATTGGCATAAATTTCATGATAAATTCGGTTGGAAAACTTATTACCTATAGAAGTAAGTAATGTATTTAAAACTCGACATATATTACAGGATAACTTGCGTGCAATTTATCAAAGACTAGTACAGTATATACAACTTGCAACACGTATAGATGAAATTAAAGCCGATATATATACTGTAATACCCAGCAACAACAAGCATGCAAGATTTTATCCAGACAACTGTCCAGGACAAAACCGGAACCAATTTATTGCCACTGTTACATTTTTACCAAACATAGAAACGATAGATTACATTTTAAGAGCAAGGACACACTCAGATGGAATATGACAGGATGCATTCCGCTATTGGGTTAGCTTAAAAACATGCAGAGATGTATGTACCACAGGAGTAGGCATGCAAAACATACCCATACTTGGTTGTGGCATTAAAACACGTTGACATCTGGGATTTTAAAGCTTCCAGACACAGTGCATGGAATAAAGCACAGTTGAAGCAAGTGGCTTCTAGATCAACTGTCTAAAAATGAAATGGCTGAGGTTTGTAAAAGAAGACCCAGATACCATCCAGTTAAAATACAATTATGATGAGGATTTTAGGAAAATGAAAATATCTGCGGCTGGAAAAAGGGGACTGCCTGCTGAAACAACGAAAGGACTCTCAAAGTAATACACGAAGTAGCAATCAATTTCAGCAGCAAAAAAAGAAAGATATCATTATGTTCAACGGAGGTCATTCCATCGTTTTGTCATCTACCTCCAATGTTCGAGATAAATTGCCTGATTCAGACATGGAAGACTGAGTGTTAACAGTTTATACAAGTGCCATTCGTAAAGACACTTTATTGAGAAGTAGAATTAAACATGGAATAACTAGTAATTTACATTTAATTAATTAATGACTTCAATGTAATTTTTTAGGTTAAGTTCATTTTATTTGGTCTATTAAATAGTTATCATATAATCAAAAACAAACATACTTATCCATTTCCGAATGTCCATAACTGTTAAGGAAATGATACATGACAATCTGTTATCTCATAAAACAGTTTTATAAAATTAATATTGAAATGCTAAAACTGGTTATTTGTCTGTGTTGTTTGGCAGAAATATACATGTCTGTTTAAAAACAACCCGCTGTATTGTGTGTAGAGGTTTATATATTTTTTACAGATGATATTTAATTTCTAAAAAGCCAAACTCTAGCATATTCAGATAATGCTTAATGGCACTAATGTACATACTCATTTTATAATGGTAGTGAATGCCATATTATGCATGCTATAAATATAAAGACTTTCACAATAAATACAGCTACTATGCAGGTTTCAATTGGAAAATAAAAGTAATAATTTAAAATTTATGATTCTTTTTTTATTATTCAATCTATTGATACAGGACATTATTTGTGTATAGATAACGCGTTTTTCTGTTTCATACTCATCTGTATTTTTATTATCTTTTCAAACTTTATTCCTCTAATTGTGCATAATGTAAGTTGTTGGAGATACTAGGTTGTGGCTTTAACCCATCGATATATACATGTATATTATTCTATAACGGGACTGAAACAGCTGTTGTACGTATTTGAAAATGTTCGAAAATATGATATACATTGTAGTTAAATTATCTTTGATAATGTATTTATTAAGCTTCACCATTTTTCAGCTTCAAACAACTGAGACATTTATTTGTATATAAACTAGTTGCGAGAAAATTCTGTTTTTGAATATTACTAAATAAGACATTGACAAATTATCTGTATCGGCCTTGCTTATGATTCATTTAATTTAAAACCGGTCTATATGTCTTATGTATATTAATTTGTTGAACTAGAGATAGTAAGAACGATGTTTCAGGACTTGAATTTAACTGAAATTATGTTAAATGGATTGAAAACAGAAGATCTTGAATATTTAAGAAACAATTTTGTTTAAAAATAGAGGATGTTCTGTTTTCGACAAGAAAACATTTTTAAAAGGTGACTATGTAATGGAATAAAAAGGTATTTGTAAACAATATTTGCAAAAAAGAATTGTATTCGTCACAGAAGTTTTACCAGATGAATGAGGAATTGACTTACTGTTTTGAATTTAACTTTAAGAATCAAAAATGTTATATAGATCCCACGAGAGAGTACGAATATGGTTTTGCAAGATTGATTAACCATGCAAGAAACCCTTAAATAAAAGTTGTTTAAATCTTTGTTGGTAGATAAAGAACAGATGTCAATAATAGCTAAGAATGCCTCTTCCAACATAGCAGAAGGCGAAGAGTTCTTTTTTGGAATATTTATTAACACTCAACCCTGCCAGTTGTCAGTTCGACATACAGGATAAGATTGTTCCACAAACTATGTGTTGTGTCTATTCAAGAAGGTCTAAAAAGGTGGAATTAGTTATTGCATTCCTCAAAAAAGCAAATCAAATAGAGATTTCTTTCAACCAAACAAAGGTTAGCTATGATTAAGGATGGTATGTCAAATTAGTTAACAATCTGCAAGGAGGAAGATCACTGCCTTGTCCATACTGTGGTCGATATTACAAGTAACTACCAGTCCATCATTCAGGATTTCATATGTAAAAGGAGGCAAAAAAAAGGGAAATGGTTAAATCCAGTAAATGTGTTGATGTGTTGTAGGTTATTTTCGGATTAACTAGAAATTATTTACCATTTTGTTTAAATGCGACTAAATAAGATAAAAAATTACAACAGTAACTTGAAGGAAATTATGATATATCATTGTTTTTGATTATGTGATATTATAATCATAAAGATGTTAACTTATTTTAGTAATTTTAAGTGATTGTTAGCAAATATCGGGTAAGTCTACGAACCACCTATTTATAAGTAAAACATGGGAGTGAAAATGGTCAATGCTTCAGTTGATGGCTACTCCCCTGATGGAACTTTTTACTTTGCATTTGGATTGTGATTTGATAGGAACGAGTTGACCTTAATAGGGTGTGGTCGTTTACGGATTGACTTATTGCATGAGTGTCAACTCGTCCCAAATAAAATGCAGGCCGAATTGATAGTGCTACAGGCTGACAGGAGAGGTGGTGAAAAGCATTTTGCTACCCTTAGTTATCTTGATTATTTACATATTTAGGGTGGATTCCGACTAACGTAATTTGACTCGTGCTGCCATTTCGGACCATAAATAATTCGTCTCACCGTTATGGAGTTTCGTAGATCCTTCGACAAGATAAACAATTTGTAGCGTTATTCGAGCAATAGCACTTAAAACACGAATTTGGCCAGAGAACCGAATTTTTGGTTCAATGCGTAAACCCATGACATTTCAATCCCAGTCTTAATTTTAATGTCCACGAGAAATGTCAAAGTATCTTGGTATCAACTCATGATTTAGAAATGTTGTTTTATTGTTAGTAGTACTACATGTATTAATAAAAATAAGTTCTTCATGAATTACAATTACGACAACCTTTAGTTGAACAAAATAATGTCGAAGTAAGTGGCTAAAAACTGGAAAAATTCAATTGAATGTTCCATCAACATCCGGTTTGTCATGTCCAATTGACGTGCTGATAGAAACAGATTCTAATCGGGATGCTGTGACAACATAAGAGGCAAATGTTAAAGTAGAACCACTAATTAAACAGACAATAAAAGAAAGAGGGGGTGATACGTATATTACAATGAGACTAAGCTGTGCCATTGACAATGGAGTTGCATTTATATCCAGAAAATTCAGCATAGAATTAGAGAAAAATATCAGTAAAACTGCCGTTCGCAGCATGACAGACAACTTCATTAAATCCTGCTAAGTTTTTGATAAAAATATATCAGTACGAGTTAGGCTTAACAGAGGAGTAATAAATACTCGAATAGTCATGGCTAGGGCTAAAACCATTATGACAAAATGATGTAAACAAAAAGGAGAAAAGTTCGGACATGTAGTAATGACCAAACATTTTGTAAGCTCTTTCTTGTCAAAGATGGGATTTGTTAACCGAAAGGGTGCGAAAAGTGCTAAAACGCTCAGGACTGTCTGATTTTGAAGACGTGTTAAAACAAAATTTGATGAGAAATTTAACAGGATTGTGAAAAGTATAATGTGCTATATACTTTGGTATTAAAATGGGATCAGACAGGTAATGAAATATAATTGTTTTATCATATATAACACATTTAAAACAATTCACACCAGCCTTGAAATACACCCGTTGTGGAAATCCGTCATTTACCACCCAGAATACAGAGATGATGTGCATTTTGTAATGCACTTGTTGGTAAAAATCCGTGACATGAATGAAGAAGAACTGTGCCATAAATGTGGTTATATGTACAATGATGTGATAACACATATACTATTTTCTTGTTCCTACACAGAAGAGTTAAGGGATGAATTCTGGTGCTTCATTATTAATGAATTTGAACTCGAATTTAGTGTACACCTTCACAGTTTTAGTGACACAGAATTTCTTTCAATTTTGTTAGGTCGACCGATCGCGTACAATATCAGTTTAAAAGACAGAGACAGGTTCTTGGTAAATGCTGCACGGTACATCCATAAAGCCGCGAAATCTTACTACGCGCAAAAACAGGTTTCATAGGTACGTTGCCCATAGCCTTCACTCTACTCATATATATCTTTTGCGTTTATAACATGATTTAAATGTGACTATTTTACAGTTGTCTTGTAAATATGTTTATATGTTTTATTTATATGTTATATATATGTTTAAGTATATAATATACTTTCAATTATGAGGCAATAAAGAATATAATAATAATAATATAACACAGTGTTTTAATTTATGAGTTGTCTGTGATATAACTGTTTTTTCAGTAGAGCAATATTTTTATTAAAAACTTATTTATTGTTATTTTTAGTTATACATATTAATAGTTTGTTTTATTGATACTATTGTATCTTAATTTTTGTAGCCGCGAATAGTTGCAATATTGCTGATGCGGCTTTAAACAATAATTCACTCGCTTACTCCACCTGAATGGTATGTTTATTATACTGTATCACATTGGAGTAATTAGGATTCTATGTTTAGATTTGTCAAGAAAGTTGTGATACCCTATGTTAATACAATACGAGAGTTACCCCTCCCCCCTTAGTACAGATTGATCAGACGGCGGTTGCGCTCTTCGACGCGTACAAAGCTGACGGTAGTGATAACCTGTTGTCATTATTGAAAGACAATGGAATTATTCCATTATTTGTACCAGCCGCATGTACAGGCTAACTACAAGCCTTAGATTTTTCTACTAATTACGACTGTCATATACCATTTTTTGATTTTAATCATAAAATACATTCAATAAATGGTATATGTTGAATGTAATTTATGATTAAATTCAAAAAATGGTATATGACATGCCTATAAAGAAGAACTTAAACTAAAATCTCATACCCATGACTGGTACGCCTCACAAAACATTAACTAAGTCGGAGATGACCATGATGAAGTTTCTAATATTTTTGTTGATATGAAAACATCTACCATTAGGCCGATCCACGCCAAATGGCTAATTGATAGAAACAAACGGTATTCAAACTGGATTCCGCAAAGCTGGTTTACTTTGAATCGGAACATACTTGATCTGTGCGTGTACATTTTTACAAGTTCACGTGTATGCGCCTAAATTTTAATTAATCTATTTTTATGAGGATTTTAATATTTGATTCGAGGATTTTAACTTTAAGTGACATATATATCATTAATATTTTGTATCTTGTCAGATTAATAAAGTGAACCGCATGCTGTGAAAATTAAACATCGTCTTGTGTGTTCAGTGTAACCGGATTGCTCTACTCATTTCAACATATATTAAACCATTTCGTTGAGCTGTAAATTCTTAGGTCGAGGTGTCAACGGAAATCGATGATTTCACGGTACGTTAAAACTGCAATTCAAAACTCTTTAACCAAAAACTTTTACATGAATAAAGATGACCTTTAAATTATGTAACAGTGTCGTCAGATGGAAATAATCATCGACAAGTAAATGACTGTGAATTATGTATTAGATCATGTTGATATTCATTGGTGGTACAATTACAACAATAAGAATAATAAATACAGTTTGTATACGAACGCACTCATAACAAATACTACTTCAGCCAGGTGGCGTATTTGTCACATGACTAATTCAACCATTACAGTATCAACTAAAATTACGATACACAATATTTCTAACACTGAAAATGATATTTATAGGAATTAAACACTGGATTAAATTGTACTACGGAATATAAAAATATATTGACTTTTGAAAACAATATAAAAATGTATTGACTTTTGAAAACAATAATTCACGTGAAATGTTTAAGTATAAAATCAAATAAAAGCGTTTACAAAGGCACCTACTATCACGTGATCAGTATTGGAATGTGATAGCACGGAATATTCATTACTTTGATGGCTTTATAAAAATGACAAATATAACCTACCCAGGATATGGTCGCAGTAACTCTAGAAAATATATTGACACTTACGACAATGGCAGATAACTACACCAAGACAATAGACAAACACAATGCATTTACATATTACATGACATACAAGTAAACAATACAACACCTGAAAAACTAAAGTAAAACATTACTGCAATCTAAAAACAAAACAAAATATTTCATTATTAAAATTTAGAGATGAAAAAGTAAAAAACAATCAATATTAATAATCTTTATTTTTAAAATAACATACTACCACAATTAGACCCTCAGACTCTGCAAAGTTATATGACAACACATGATATGAAATAAAAAATTAACTTGAATCAGTAATGTCCAGGACAACATCTGAACAATCACAAAGTCAAGGACCATTTCATTTAGACTGTTTATTGTACATTGATTTGAACTGCATTGTTAACTTTTGTATTACTCCATGGAGTTTGCATGAACAAACCATTAGATGCAGAATGTCCAAGGACGTCAACTTTTTCCATCCACAGATTTAGAGAAGTGGCACCAAGTGGACTCTTGGTTTCAAAAAGTCTCCACATTCTGTTTCTGGATTTAGGTTAGATATCACTTGGTCAACTGCTTCATCTGGTAGCTGCTCAATGTAACGGATGGCAGCGTGATTGATTTGAGGCACCTTCAAGCAGACTGAAACCACATCATGTTTGCTGTCTTGTTGTTTTCAGTGCGCAATTTATGTTAATTGTTGGTTTTCTCCTACTCTTCTAAATGCGGAGTCTATCCTTCGAGTAAACGCATATTATTTTAGGGCCCATTTGTATGTAACATCAGATTTAAGGACTTGATGTTCTTCTACATACAAAAATAGTTTAGTATAAATCCAAGACATCGAAGAACACATCTCGCCAGAGACTCTCTATCCTCTGACTATGTACAGATGGTCCTGTAATGAAAAATCCCCTATTTTCTTCATTAATTTCCTGCATTATACGTGCAACATCTACAAATTCACGGCCGTGGTCTGCCCTAACTCGACTGGGAACACCATAGCTTTTTCACAAACTCGATGAACAACATCAAGCTGCTGCCTTTGCATTATTGTAAGTTGATGCTCTAATGAAAGGAACAAGCCTTGAATGGTCGTCAATACAACCACGAACTATAATACCCCATCTGAAAATTAATATATAGAAAAAAGCATTATCAGTATATTCAGCTTTAGTTAAAAACATATATGAACACAAGTAAAATAATATAGTTTCATGAAAAAAGGTATATTTTTATTGACATAGAACAATCACAATCAATATTGTTATTTAACACAAAATACAAAAACAATAAATATATCAACATAGCCAATAATGCAGAAATAAATAATACAAATATAAACGAATAATATTTATTCTAATATGAAATTTAATATTAAACTTTTTTGTAATAATTGTAGTATAATTGTCATTGCTACCTCTGACTTTTTTATAAAGCAATGCATTCAAAAGTAGCACATTTGAGTGTATTATTTTATAAAAATTCAAAAGTAGCACGTGACATAATTGATGCTGACAGAGGACAGGGGTGATGTAAAAAAAAAAACAAAAAACAAACTCGAACAGCTGTCCAAAAGGTCTCCAAAATTGTTCAAACTCCTCGTTTCATGAAAAAAGGTACTATAGTAAATGAGAAATGGTCAAATGTGCAATCGTAACATGTATAATTTTACTGGTATGCCATTCCATTCCATTCAGATTCACATAAAACCCTGAACATAAAATTTCATTAAAAACGGAAGACTTTTAATTTCAACCAATCAAAAGTCTAGGCTCTGTCAATTGTTCAATAAAAACGACTGCAACATCTACTATTCCATTCGGATATAACCCTTATCAAAATAGATGGATATTTAAATTTCAACCCAACAGACATCAAATGTTTGACGAGTGTAATCTTAACACGATTTCAATTTGTATAGCAGGATTCAATGAGTGCTATTATGATATATTCCATTCTAATCGGGTTGACAGAATACACATCCATGCTAATTTATTGATATAGGGGTTACAATCCTGAATAAAAATCAATATAAATTACATCATATAGCATATACTGGAATTATCTGTTGCACTTGTCGCATACTTAATAATCATAATGCAAATTAGAAAGTTTTTGATTAAATGATATTTAAAATCACTTGTGAATAGTAGTTAGTCCTATAGTGTTTAAAGTGTGACCTTTATGATTCAGAGCTAAATAATCGTTCCAGAGTACTAATTGTCCCCTGTTGATAAACTAAACTATGGATTACTTCAGTTATAGAATTTGGTTACTTAACAGCCGGAAAATGTTTTTCTTCACAACAGCAATAAAAGGGTATGTTCTGCAATGCTGGGGTATTCCTAATGCCAAAACA
The DNA here is from genome assembly GCA_021292105.1 of Anadara kagoshimensis. NCBI lineage: Eukaryota > Metazoa > Mollusca > Bivalvia > Arcoida > Arcidae > Anadara > Anadara kagoshimensis. The sequence continues at coordinate 8,475,929 of CM037869.1, forward strand.
AGAATCATGTAGCTATGAATGGCAGCGATTGCATTTAATTATCTCATTTGAATTCTCTGCTGCCTTACAAAACGGCACCATAACTAACCAAGTCTGAGTATTTTGGTTTACTAAAATAAATTAAAACAATATAAATATATACACAAAAAGAAAACCTTACTCAATAACAGGAAATCCAGAAATTGTTCGAATGTCTTCTCAGCAACAATTACATGGTATATCGGCCAACGAAGAAGGATTATTTCTGATGCAAAAACAAACATGAATGACAACGTTAGCATTTAATCATCCGATTGGAATCCTCTCTACTGCATTGCACCAATTATACATATACAGGACAACACAACAACGAATCACAGTTTGATGCGACAAAGTCTAGAGTATTTTCTTTTACTGTTATATTCTAAATCAATAAAAATAATACAATATAAATATATACACAAAAGAATAACATTGCTCAACAACTGGAAATCCAGAAAATGTTTAGTTGTCTTCCCAAGAACAATTAAATGGTGTATCATCAAATGAAGAGGATTTCTGATGCCGAAACAAGAATCGTGCATCCATGAATGGCAACGTTCGCATTTATTCATTTCATTTGAATCCTTTATTGCATTGCACCAATTATATAAGGCAGTAACACAACTAAAATCATCTATCCATAAATGGCTACGTTCGCATTTAACCATCTGATTGGAATCCTCTGCTGCATTGCAGCAATGATACAGAGCAGCAGCATAACTCGGCAGTGTTTGATGTCCCAATAATGTGACTCAAGTCCGAATATTTTCTCTTACGGTTATATTCTGTATTAACTTTAAAGATCATAAAATGCCGAGGTTAATCTTGATCGATACTGGATGGGCAAATTCAACAGACTATAATAAAACACGCTTACTTTTTCCACGAGGATTATACATTACAATATCAACAAAATACAGCATAGTTTGAAGATGATTGTTGATTGCTTTTCATTAAATTTATAACAGAATTAACAGGCTTTGTGGTGGTAATATAAAATCATTATTACAGATCTGTATGTATGTATCTTTAAAGCCCGTTTCTCGATTTTTATATAATGCAAGTGAATTAACTTAGTTTTTTCTCTATATGACAAGTAAATTTATGAAAAAACAAATGTTTTCCTTTCGATTTTCGTAACACTCAAACGTATTTATTACCATTTTTAAATATATAATTCCAACGTAATGCTTTAAGATACTTCCTGATTTATCTGAAATGACAGATGATTGTACTTATGTTTCAGAACTGAGGTGTGAAAATAAATCAAGGAACCGTCATAGTGTGTGAAAGCAAACAATACTGTGTTTGCAATTACCGCTGATGTTTTTATCGGAAAACAAATGTATGGAACCGTCATAATGTGAAATATATTTTTATCACTATTAACATTCGAAACTGATTCTGGTGAACAAATGCAATCAAAACGTTCACAAGAGCATGATTCTTAAGTTCTGCTCTTGTATTTGAATAGGGAGAAATAATGATGAATTTGTTATAGATAATGGGCATAATGTTACAAAATCATAATAAGAAGGAACTCCTATGGTCAAATGATCTAGACTGTCGCTGAAATAAAAACCCCAGCTATTTTAAATTATCTTGTAAACTATACGTTTGTGACTTGTCATTATGTATTGTACTAAGTTTGTAAATAAGTAAAACCATGTACCATTTACAAGGTTTACCTGTGCATGTTGCATCTTAGTTATAATCACTTTTAACATACTTGTTTAAAAACAGCAGCATGATCACGTATTTTTATAAAACAGTGAGTAGTATGTCCTTAATAGTCGGCCTAGTGCCAAGTAGATTGTATTCAAAACTAAATTATCAAAGTCTTGAAAATGTATTCAACTACTAAATTGTTAGAAAAAAACTAAATGTGTACCAGGTTATTCAAATGTGTCAACTCTTTAACCCTGAATGAAAAAAATCTAAGTAGAACTGATTATTTGTATTTATCATTTGAAAGTATAGACTATGTATCTCTCTTTTGAAAATTATAAGAAACCTGATGTGATAGTTAATATCAATAATAGAAACCAGTGATTATCTCTGACCTGAAAACATATTTGGCATGCTTGATGGACAGGTGTGCAAAGTTCCGTTAAGCTTGTTGGTAAGGGAATAATTATCAGACTGCATCTTATATAGTTCATCAACAGTTCTTTTATCTTCAAAGCACCACATACGTCTGTTGGAGGGAGGTGGAAACATATTTATTTTCACACAATTTATATATGTGGTCCTCGTGTCCACTTTGACACGGATGTAGATACTTTACCAAGGCCCAGTTAGTATATTCAACTGTTATCACCAATCCTTATAAGCAAGTGCATAATCACGATTTTCCTGGTATTCGCCACAATTTTCCGAATCTGCAAGATAAAATCAAATTGTAAACAAATCTATAAAACTGATTTGCAATAGTCATAATAATATAAATTGCAATTAAAATGTCTGAAAGTAAGATTTCATAAGCAATCTAATCCGTTTTATCAAATAGAAGATATTGAATGATACTAAAGAACATTTATTCATTGTGATTTAATATTGTTTAAAAGCCGCATCAGCACTATTGCAGCTGTTGGCGGCTAAAAATGTAAAAGATATGATAGTATCAATAAAACAACCTATGGAAATGTTAAATTATAACAACACATTACACTTTTAAATAAAACTATTGCTTAACTGAAAAAACAGTTATGCCAATATAACACTAGACTGTATATGATAAAATGGTATAATTATTCAAAGCCAAAGGAACATATGTTTTCGACTATTCCAGCGACATTACCATTGATTATTGATGTAGACATACTAATCCATGTACGAACGGGAAGTGAGGCCGGGTGCTCCGGAAGGGTAAGCACCTCCTGTTTAGCTAGCTACACCCGCCACGTGTGTAAACAATAACATATAGAGTGATATATATTAAGGAATTTGATTCTGTTGAACATGCAGACTAAAAGATTCCATAATAAATACAGTTTGCAAAACTTTTGTGATCAGGGGACTTTAACACCTCTTATATCATTATTAATTGAGAATTGTTAAATTCTGTTAAAATTACATATTATACTATTTTTTTATTTAACAGCACTAGACGGTTGTTTTGGAAAACAATTCCAATTAATTAAGTAGTGCTTAAGATAGTGTTAAATAGTAATTATGATGAAGACTCATTAGGACATCAAGTAACAATAGTTCTACAGGTCTAGTTTTGTTACTAGCATCAGTTTATGAATTCTTTTAATTGTAAAAAAGCGTGAGCTAAGGATGCAGTTATACGCCCTATTCTATGTTGTTTCCAAAAAGCATCATCTACCTGATATCTTGTAATTTCTTTCAATTTTTTAATGTATTAATTATGGGTACAAACTGTGCACCATTGCTTGCTGATTTGTTTCTTTATTCTTACGAAGCAGAATTTATGCAGAACCTTGTTAAATCTGATTATACTTTAATTTTCATACTGTTACTTATATTACTCATCAATATTATTTTTATCTTCCACACACCACATACGTCCATTGGAGATGGAAACCATTTTTATTTTTTTTAAAACATCCTTTATATGGACTTTCTGTACGTCTCTTTGTGGCCACTTTGACATGGGTGCAAAAATTTTAACACAGCCCAGTTGATTGATTTCACTTCTAAAACTAAACCAGGATACCATCTATCCTCATAAGTCACTGCTTAGTAGCTATTGGCCTGCCTTTCTCCACAATCTGAATCTGTAAAGCTGAAATAAAAACCCCAGCTATTTTAAATTATCTTGTAAACTATACGTTTGTGACTTGTCATTATGTATTGTACTAAGTTTGTAAATAAGTAAAACCATGTACCATTTACAAGGTTTACCTGTGCATGTTGCATCTTAGTTATAATCACTTTTAACATACTTGTTTAAAAACAGCAGCATGATCACGTATTTTTATAAAACAGTGAGTGGTATGTCCTTAATAGTCGGCCTAGTGCCAAGTAGATTGTATTCAAAACTAAATTATCAAAGTCTTGAAAATGTATTCAACTACTAAATTGTTAGAAAAAAACTAAATGTGTACCAGGTTATTCAAATGTGTCAACTCTTTAACCCTGAATGAAAAAAATCTAAGTAGAACTGATTATTTGTATTTATCATTTGAAAGTATAGACTATGTATCTCTCTTTTGAAAATTATAAGAAACCTGATGTGATAGTTAATATCAATAATAGAAACCAGTGATTATCTCTGACCTGAAAACATATTTGGCATGCTTGATGGACAGGTGTGCAAAGTTCCGTTAAGCTTGTTGGTAAGGGAATAATTATCAGACTGCATCTTATATAGTTCATCAACAGTTCTTTTATCTTCAAAGCACCACATACGTCTGTTGGAGGGAGGTGGAAACATATTTATTTTCACACAATTTATATATGTGGTCCTCGTGTCCACTTTGACACGGATGTAGATACTTTACCAAGGCCCAGTTAGTATATTCAACTGTTATCACCAATCCTTATAAGCAAGTGCATAATCACGATTTTCCTGGTATTCGCCACAATTTTCCGAATCTGCAAGATAAAATCAAATTGTAAACAAATCTATAAAACTGATTTGCAATAGTCATAATAATATAAATTGCAATTAAAATGTCTGAAAGTAAGATTTCATAAGCAATCTAATCCGTTTTATCAAATAGAAGATATTGAATGATACTAAAGAACATTTATTCATTGTGATTTAATATTGTTTAAAAGCCGCATCAGCACTATTGCAGCTGTTGGCGGCTAAAAATGTAAAAGATATGATAGTATCAATAAAACAACCTATGGAAATGTTAAATTATAACAACACATTACACTTTTAAATAAAACTATTGCTAAACTGAAAAAACAGTTATGCCAATATAACACTAGACTGTATATGATAAAATGGTATAATTATTCAAAGCCAAAGGAACATATGTTTTCGACTATTCCAGCGACATTACCATTGATTATTGATGTAGACATACTAATCCATGTACGAACGGGAAATGAGGCCGGGTGCTCCGGAAGGGTAAGCACCTCCTGTTTAGCTAGCTACACCCGCCACGTGTGTAAACAATAACATATAGAGTGATATATATTAAGGAATTTGATTCTGTTGAACATGCAGACTAAAAGATTCCATAATAAATACAGTTTGCAAAACTTTTGTGATCAGGGGACTTTAACACCTCTTATATCATTATTAATTGAGAATTGTTAAATTCTGTTAAAATTACATATTATACTATTTTTTTATTTAACAGCACTAGACGGTTGTTTTGGAAAACAATTCCAATTAATTAAGTAGTGCTTAAGATAGTGTTAAATAGTAATTATGATGAAGACTCATTAGGACATCAAGTAACAATAGTTCTACAGGTCTAGTTTTGTTACTAGCATCAGTTTATGAATTCTTTTAATTGTAAAAAAGCGTGAGCTAAGGATGCAGTTATACGCCCTATTCTATGTTGTTTCCAAAAAGCATCATCTACCTGATATCTTGTAATTTCTTTCAATTTTTTAATGTATTAATTATGGGTACAAACTGTGCACCATTGCTTGCTGATTTGTTTCTTTATTCTTACGAAGCAGAATTTATGCAGAACCTTGTTAAATCTGGAGAGAAAACTGTCGCCAAATCATTCAACTCGACATACAGATACATAGATGACGTTCTGTCTCTTAACAATCCTAAATTTGAATTTGGAGACTATGTAAATGTCATCTATCCTAGTGAGCTTGAAATAAAAGACACGACTGATTCCTCAAGTTCTGCTTCATATTTAGACTTATACCTGAATTATGACACACAAGAAAGGCTACATTTGAAACTTTATGACAAACGTGATGACTTCAATTTTTCTATTGTCAACTTTCCTTTTTTATGCAGCAATATACCTGCTTCTCCTGCTTATGGTGTATTTGTTTCCCAATTAATACGCTATGGTAGAGCTTGTTCCCACTACGGGGACTTTGTGCAGCGAAGTAGGCTGCTTGCAAATAAATTGTTGACTCAGGGATATTGCAAGCCTAGGCTTGTCAAGGCCCTCAAAAAGTTTTATGGCCGTCATCACAGTATTGTTGATAAGTTTGATGTCTCTGTGTCCAGGATTGCCTTGGATATATTTGACGTCTCATAGTTCTATGTTCCTTTCACACACTTTTGATTACACACGTGACGGGTGTAGCTAGCTAAACAGGAAGTGCTTACCCTTCCGGAGCACCCGGCCTCACTTCCCTGGTGGAAGTTCACGTGTCTAAACTAACTTTTCAGTTCCAAAGTTTTTACTTTGCTTCTGGATTGTGATTCGGAAATGGATTAGTATGTTTGTTTTTGATTACTATGCTTTACCTGGAAACGATTTAAAATACTACCAGTGTCAAGTTATCATTTTTGCCATCCATATCATATCGGTGAATGTTTGTAATTTCTGTTCACTATCCTCTGAAGTATCGGACTCGTCAAATGGTGGTTCAACACATTGAAGGAATAATGCATTAGTTCCCTTAAATAGCTTGTAGATATTTTTCCAGATCACGCTAATCCATCCCGGTGATGTTTGATTTATACTATTCCCTATTCTGTTTATTATTTTAGACAGTAAATTTGTTCCTTGAAACAAATGAGGGTCAAATGGAACCCCTTGATTGAAATTGTGTTCATTTGCCCATACCCACATAACCACTAACAAACAAAATAGATAAAATAATAAGTAGGAAATTAATGCCTTGACATCAACTTATTAGCTCACCCGAGCCTTGCCCTGATCAGATAATATTGCCATCTATCATCGTCCGTCATCCGTCTTATGTAAACTTTTCACATTTTATCATTTCCAAAACTATTAAGCCAAATTGGATGAAAAGCAGTAATGATGTCTAGATGAAGGGTTTTCAGGTTTACAGAATGCCAACCGTCCTTTTAGGTAAAGTGATGTTGGGCCAGGAAAACCCGCAGTTCACGATGCCCTCAATCATCAGGTTTGGTAGTCTCCATCTTTTCTGGCTGATTAATAATGGTTTTCTTATCACAAGTTTTGCAGTAGTACAATCTTGATCAGATCTCTAATGTAAGCACAATGTAACCAACTTGATCAAACCTTTGTTGATCAGTGACATAACACATTTCGTAGAAGATATGTTGACTATTTGTTTGTTTCTATATAATATCAAGCGCTATTTATTGTCTCCTCTACATATTGCACTTCCACTCATCTAACATTGTTACAGCACACAAAAGTAAAACCGAAACACCACAGATAAATAGACATGTTTTGAATGGTGTTGCTGACATGCATTTAAATTTTATTTCAATGATGGAACATGTTAGTTGCATTTCTATAAACTAGTCTTTTCAATTCGGCAACTGCAGAACAAATGCCTTCATGCTAAATTCTCAGGTGAATCAGGATAAATTAGATCTGTAAGGTTTGATAGAAATGTCATATATGCCCAGTGACTTTCACATTTATCAGATACCTAACCTTACCATCTGGACTTTTGTATCTCCTCAGATAAAAAGTCCCGTGTTAGCTATTTTAGATGATGCACAATATATACAATTTTTTCTAACTGCTTATTTAGAATTTTTACCGTTGTTTGGAAATCAATCTGTTGCACATCAATTATGTCGGTTCATAAAGATTCTGCCTCTATAAGTGCCGAAAGGGCTTTTGTTCAATGTTGCATTTAAATAATCTTCATTTGGCGTATTGCTGGGATCGTTGGCTCTTGTGTTGTCTTTTTTTCCATTTCGATTTGTGTGTATATTTTCGTTTCATTTACTCCTATCGAGGCAATACATCCATAATTCTTTGACAAAACATTTATCGTTTACACTCATTTGTTGATGGGACAAAATCGGCCAATGAGAAAAAGTGTAACAAATAAATTACAGAGATAAAGGATGTACTCGATTATGTTCTATGGAAGTTGCGTGTTGACTTTGGGGTGTACTGAATTACTCTGCAGTATGTACTCCGTTTATCAGAGATATTTCTAGTAATAATTTTTACAGATAAAAAACTGAGCGGTATCCATTTCTGATTATACTTTAATTTTCATACTGTTACTTATATTACTCATCAATATTATTTTTATCTTCCACACACCACATACGTCCATTGGAGATGGAAACCATTTTTATTTTTTTTAAAACATCCTTTATATGGACTTTCTGTACGTCTCTTTGTGGCCACTTTGACATGGGTGCAAAAATTTTAACACAGCCCAGTTGATTGATTTCACTTCTAAAACTAAACCAGGATACCATCTATCCTCATAAGTCACTGCTTAGTAGCTATTGGCCTGCCTTTCTCCACAATCTGAATCTGTAATATAAAATGTTTTTTGTACAGCGTGAAAACGCGTACATTGTTGTCACTTTCTTCCAAGATATCGAGCTTCTTTGCTATGGAATTATAAGATATGAGTACACCTGGAAATAGTGCGCCTGGTAAATGAGCGTGAAAGAAGTATATCTGTTTTATCGTGAGATATGTATTCTGAGACGGGTAATGCATTTGGTTACATATGCACATTTGGAATAAATTTTCGGAATACATTTCGGAATCTAGTAAAATATTGCGACGGGATGCACCTAATAATTTCTGCAATTTGGCGAACTGATCTCATGTTTACAATAAAAAGTAGTTCGAGAAGTTTGCGTCCTACGATGTAAAATCATAACTTTTTATGAAATGAACAGCAACGGCAGGTTGTTTAATTAATTCTTCGCGAAATCTACGGAAATTTAAATTTATTTTGAAGGCTATGATAACGTATTTTGATGTTGAAGCAATTGTGTCATATTTTAAAATGTTTATCGATTAGATTTTACTTTCGTGAAAGGGAGATAATTCGTACAGTGTTGTGTACAGTCGTTTTACCAGTTCCGAACAGGGTTTCATATAAGCGCTGCTGCAGACGTCGTCCACAAGCAGAGGAAATAAAATTTATGTTGTGTAATAATACAAATGTTAACTGATTCCAAAATATCGACACCTGTCCTCAAAAACACGTGGTAGTATGTTTTCTTGAAAAAAGCATTTCCGTGATCACGATTTGTTTACATCGTTAAACTAGGTCACCAACAATCTGTCGACCTTTTAGGAAGCGGTTGAAGTTTAATATTATTTAAACAATTAATGCCCATACATTCAAGTAGAAGCAAATTTAGAAAGTTATTTTGCGATTCCTTTAATTGAACGGGATTGAAATTTTAGATTATTCGGTAGTAAAAATTCGGAACTGGTAAAACAACTGTACTTCACCATTAACATGAAACGGGAATATTGTGAGTGATAATCAGCAGTTAATTAAAACCCAGATTAACAGCAAATGATCCAGTTACATACAACCGCTAGAATGTACCCCCTCATAGCGACGGTAGGATCTGCAAAACTCTTTCTCTCTATCCGAAATGACAAAACGATCGGGTACAACTTTTTTAAATTTTAATTACCGATTGTCTTTTTCATATATTTATGAAATTATTATTTTCTACCATTTAATTCAGCAATACATGGTTGGGTACATTGTTTCTTTTAAAAAAAAAAAAAAAAAAAAAAAAAAAAAAAAGACCATCCGTCGGACTATGCATTGATCGACACCCCCCCCCCGAATTTTCGGTTATATTCTGTCTTGCCACAACACAATTTTCCCAACTACTGTACGCTGTACAACAGCACAACAGTGCTATGTTTATAAAACTTAAAAAAAACTCAAATTAGGAATAACAATCTATAAAACTGACTGAACTTAAATACAAAATATTCATTTAATATACAGTATTCATTTACATATACTGAAAAACAGCATTAAAAAAAGTCTGATGGAATTGTTGACATAGACAAGATTCCATCTGAAAATCTATTTAACAGGTTTTATCAAATACAAAATATTAAACAAACTGACGAATAGCCATTACTTTTTACAAATAAAGTGGTGACTTTTTATTAAAATTGATTACAAATAAATTGGTGACATTTTAATAAAATTGATTCTGCTGAACATCATTACAAACGTAAAATTTCCCAAAACTTCTGTGACCAGGAGACGTTAATACTGCATATATTAATTGAAAATAGTAAAATGTTGTTAAAATTACATGTAATACTAGTGTTAATTTAACAGCACTAGACCGTCATTTTGGAATACAAAATATCATTAATCTACGAGAATTTAAACCAAAATTGTCTACCCAATTTTTTTCAAGGGGTTATTTAATTTTTTAAATATATAGATGTTGACACACACTTGCACATCGCGTGTTTACATGAACTTTTTCTTGGATTATTCTTTATAATCAATGTTAAAAAAAACAATTGCCTGTTTTAATTTCTGTTTAACAATAGGAAAATATTATATTCATCTAGGATGTGAAAAACATTCTCTTATCAACCTTGTACCAAGACAATCAAAAGAAAAATATAGATATCTACTTTAAAACATCTTTTATTTGTATGCGATAAACTTTTGCCCGTTTCGCGGAAAAATCGTTTTATAAATAGCAAATATTCAGCCATAGTCCATATTGTAAAAATTAAGTTACAAAACCGTTTTGGCAAGAGAATCACAAACATTAATATCCGTGACTAAAAGTTGGTTTACATTTCTCTATTTATATATGAAAGGCCCATTAAATCAGAAATAAATGGCAAATACTCCAGTTATAGACGTTAAGTTATTTAGTGTACACCATCTTATTTAGATAATATTGATTTTCTATATTAAGATTTTATAATATACATGTATGTACATATATGTAAAAATGCGACGTTAGGACGTTTTTCCCACATGTTAATTACATATGTTCATATATGAAAAAAGAAAGTAATGGTGCAATATTAACACTGGTATATGTTAATTAAAAAATGCCGACCTTTGTAATTGGACGGAATGGACACGAAATTTCCAAAAGAGCCATTCGGTCGAAATATCGCTAACAAGCATATCATCGAGACTACCTGATACAATGTTGAAAGAGGAGGATCAAAATGATAAGGAAACGCAAGACAGAAGGCCATTAATGGATCTAGATCATGGGCCAAGAACACAGATATGGTCAATTTCAGAGACAGAATCCTGTGGTATCAGATGAAATGCCAATGAAACAATTAAAACAGCGAGCAAAATCAGATGGTTAAATTAAGCACAACTATCATTACATGTTCTTAATGAAATTATTGTAATAAATTTGTTAGACCACACCAGTTATGTATTAGGCATTGCTAAACGAGTATGTCGTTAAAATTACGCAAAAATAAAATGATTCGGGCATTTCCTGCTTTACAATTTCAAATTTAGAAGACAAAGAGGTAAAATCTGGGGTTTATTAATAACATATCATATGACTTTCCAAGAGAGAATGGAATATAAAACTAAAACTTCCATCTTTCTTTGCATCTGTGCTATCTTGTTAAGAGTAATTTTCCCAAACTATGTAGTACAATTTTTCAAAACTTGATGCAACTTATCAACATCAATAGAAGATCCACATATCATTATCCCTACTGTATTTTCAGGGACACGCTATAGTTAATCTTTAATTTTTTACTTAATTATAACGATACATTTTTCTTTCAGATTATGAAAATTAGGAATTTTTGTTTTTCAGTTAAATGATTTCATGTTTGCCCCTCATATAGAAAAAAATAGTTATTTTTGCATGTTTATATGATCTTATGTTGCCTCTAACAATTGATTGTTAATGCCAAAGAATTCCAATAGTGTATGCTCCCTAATTCTCTTGTAAAAGGTATAGCTATATATAGTAAACACCTGGAGTGAAAGATTCAAATATCAATGACAGGTTAATTCTTCCCCTTTCATTTGAAAAGAGGCTCTGACGGGGCTCTATGTAAGGCATAATTAACTGAAAAAGGTCTTTTTTCTCTATAAAACATAGTTGGACTGCTTGTAAAACAAAATAAAAAAATATTGGTTGGGTACAGATATTTTGAACACATGAACATCAAATTAATTTAATTTTTCCTGATATTAAACTTTGCGGGCAAATACATCGACTATTTATTGTCAGCAACAGGTTTTGCTTAAGTATAATTTTGATCTGATTTCTTTTGTATTTCATTTGAAAGCACTTTGTTTTTTCAACTTTTATTACACGTTTGCTGATCCGTGACATAACACATTTTCGTCGATACTGAGTATTTGTTGGGTACTTTATAACATCAAGTGTTATTAATTGTTTTTTGTTTTTTTTTTTGTCTTCTGTACATAATGTACTTTCAATCCACATCTAACAAATATACAGCACACAAATGTAAGGGAGAAGCACCATAGATACATGAACATTTTAAATGTTTCTGCCGACTTGTATTTGATGGGACGTGAATCTTGGATTTTCATACTAATCTTATCAATTCGGCAACCGCAGAAAAAATTTGCGTCCATGCTCTGTAGTAAGTTCTCAGGCAAATTCAAAAATTTGTATTCAAGTTCAAATTTTATGAATAAATTATACTTACCTGACATATATAACGTTAGGATTTCAATCTCGTTCCCATATAACTAAAATCACGCTACTAACTGGACAGTTATACTACTTCCGGTTAGTAGCGCCCTCGTCAGTTCTCTCACGGCGCAAGAAAAGCACCTTAAGAAGACTGAATTATCTGGGGAGGTAGGGTGGGATCGTTATATATGTCAGGCAAGTATAATTTATTCATAACATTTGAACTTGAATACAAATTTTTGAATTTCATTTCATAAATTAGAGACTTACCTGACATATATAACGTTAGGATTTATCCAGATTCCAAAGCAATGTCTTTGGCAGATAATTCCACCCGGAAATCAAAATAGGCACAAACTATATACAACATATATCAACAATACCTATTTACAGTCTGTAACTCTGACCATAAACACAGTCCACTCTATATACAGTCTGTAATTCAGACAATATCTACCATATTTACAGTCTGTATCTCAGACGTCCATATATACAGTGAGTATTTCCGGTAACTACTATATCCCCAATAACAAGATAGGACTACCTGTCATCTATCTATCAAATCCTTTATTTACACAGAACCAACTCGCCACATGTGGAAAAGTGAAAATTCCTTGTAAGAGTGAATTTTCCTTGCCGTTGGCCTTTACTGATTCATCTGGTATCAGTATAATGGACTGGGGGAGTGGTACGCTTGTCTGCGGTGTACTGACTCTGTGAGCTGGCACGGTAAAGTCGCCCTGAGTGCGCGCTAGTACAAGGCAGACCATACAACACACTCGCACTTCACATGCATACACAAAATTGTTCATAGATTAATCCAGAGATTAATTAAATACTTCTCGTCGCGAATAGCTGAAAAATTGCTGATGCGACGTTAAGCAACAAACATTCAACCAACCAACCTTACCTTTCTAATATTTTTGTCATTCCTACTGTAAGTCATTTTTATGGTCTTCACTATCCATTTAGAGATCATCTGAGACGACACTGGAGTATGTGGCTTATTGATAGAGAGAAAAAGCTTTGTCTCAGCTTTACCAAGCTTCGATCGAAATTCCTCAGTTCTCTTCAAACATATGAAGAGCGTTCTTTTGGGGTCAAGCAATTTATTGTCTGGTAAAGATGGAACAAATATTTTGTAATTGGTATGATTTGCTCTATCCTGTTTAGATAGGCCATGTCTAATAAATGTTATACCCCGTTTTTGAAGGTTAACAGAATCTTCACCTAGTCTGAGAGATTGCAGATCACTGCACCTTCTAAAAGTGGTTATTGCTAATAAAAAGGCAGTTTCCCATGTGACATGCTCAAGACGTGCCAATTTGAGTGGGACAAAAGGAGGTTTCTTCAACATGTCAAGCACCAATGGTAAATCCCACGCAGGAAGAAGTTTCCTTTCTGGAGGTCTAGAATTGAAGATGCCCTTAAATAGTCGGATTATATAGGGATGTTGTCCTACAGGTTTGTTATCAATTGGAGATAAAACTGAGGACAACATTGACCTATATCCTGCTATTGTTCTATATTTAAGACCTTTGTCATTTAAAAATGCCAAAAAATTTGCAGAGTTATCTAAAGAGGCCTCATAGGGATCAATTTCATGTTCTTTACTTCAGCTATGGAATTGTTTAAATTTGCTTTTGTAATCGTTCTGCGTACCTGACCGCCATGAAGCTGAGAGCAGTTTTCTAGCGTTTTCAGAAAATCCCTTTGTCTCAAAACGTTTGTTGAAAGACGCCATGCAGTCAGGTTGAAAACTTCTGGGTTTGGTGCATTACTTTTAGCCTTCCCTGACCCTGTGTTAACAGATTCTCCAGAAGTGGAAGACTTCTTGGATAATCCACTAGAAGTTGTGGATACCAAGGTTGTCTCGGCCAGAATGGAGCTATCAGTATCATTTCGCAAGGGAACATCTCCATGTGTTGCAACACCTTCGGAATAAGTGGCAGAGGAGGGAAAGCATACACAAACATTTTGTCCCATGGAACTGACAGTGAATCCTGAGCCCATGCTCGATTGTCCTGTGTCCATGAACAAAATATTTGGCAATTCCGATTCTCCGCCGTTGCAAACAAGTCTATTAATGGAGTTCCCCACAGACTGAAAATTGTCTGTGATACTTAAGTGTTTAGTGACCATTCTGTCGGTTTGACCTTGATCCTGCTCAAATGATCCGCAAGCACATTTTTCTTGCCCGCAATGTGAGCAGATTTCAATACAATATTATATTTCAAAGCCAGGTTCCACAAATTCCAGGATTGAACACAAAGTTGAGGGGATCTTGTCCCCACCCTGTTTGTTGATATACTGGACCACTGATGTGTTGTCTGTTCTGACCAACACATGTTTGTTTTGAAAAAACTGGGTAAAAAATGTTTCACTGTCAAGTATACAGCTTCCAGTTCTAGACTGTTGATGTGCAGAAATTTTTGTTGGTTGGACCACAACCCTTGTATCGTTTGATTCCCTACATGACCCCTCCCAGCCCGTCTTTAAAGCATCGGTAGTAACTGTGACCGACGTATTCTTGAGAACTAGTGAGCGACCCTTCATAATGTTTGCTGAAGACATCCACCAAAGCAAATGAGCCTTCACATCTTGAGTGCATGGAATTTTGAACTCTAGAGTCATTCTGCTTGGTGACCAAGCTTGTAGCTAATGCATCTGAATGGGACGCATAAAAAGGCGACCATTTGGGATCAGTTCTAAACAAGAAGCTATTATGCCTAGAACTTTTAGAAAATGTCTGGTTGTTACTTTCCCTTTCATTAACTCTAAAATGGCTAATTTGAGGTTTTGAAACCTTTCCTGAGTGGGATAAACATACCCCTGATCTAGCCGAAAATTTTACCCAATGTAAATTAAATTTTGTGTGGGTTCTAGATCTGACTTCTCTAAGTTTATGATAAAACCTAGTCGAACAAGGAGATTCATTATTAGTTTCTTATCTTGTAACAGTAACTTTCTTACTTGATTTACTGCCAACCAATCGTCTTAAGTAGACTGCTATTCTGATGTTTTGTTTTCTCAGATGAGCTGCAACTACTGATATAACTTTTGTAAAGACCCTGGGTGCACTTGTTGGACCAAAACACAGAGCTTTGAATTGGTAACTTTTCCCGTCCACCCAAAACCTTAGAAATTTTTTATGTTTCTTGAAAATCGGAATGTGAAAATAAGCATCTTGTAAATCTAGACTGAATGCCCAATCTGCTTGTTTGACTAGATTTAGGACCTTGGTTAAAGTGTCCATCTTGAAATGTTGCTTTCGAAGATACCGGTTTAGAGGCTTTAAATTTATGACTGGTCTCATTTTGCCGATTTTGTTTTTTTGACTAGAAAAAGTGTACTGTAAAAACCGCTCTGACAAAGAGCATTGGGTACTTGTTCTATAGCGCCTTTTTCGAGTAAACTTTTTATTTCCAAATTTAAAATATCTAAATTTTCTGCATTTACAAGGGTTTTTCGAATTCCCTGAAAAGGCGGTTTCTTCAGGAATTCTAGTTTGTAACCCTCTTCTATCACCGATAGTACCCATTTGTCGTTTGTTATCTTTACCCACTCCGACAAAAAATGAGCCAGTCTGCCTCCCACCGGAATCTTTTTCTGAGACGTATTTGAAACCTTTGGAATACGAAAAATGCTATTACTCTTACTAGTTTCATCCTTGGTCTCAGATTTTTTCACTTTCAGTTCGCGGTTTTTTTGCCGCAGAACTATCTGCCTTGGAAACAGGCTTCCTCTTTTTGTGCAAGTCCTGAAGTAATTCATCCAGAGTTTTGTTTTTCTCTTTCCTGGACTTTAATGCTGGTTCCAGTTTAGCCCTAAACACACCATCACCCGAAAGAGGTAAATCTGAAATGTCTCTGGAGTCCTGTAACTGATAGAGATCAGTGTCTGTCATACAAAGTTGCCTTCGAATAATATGGTGAAAGGCACCTGTGCGACCGAATTGATCTAGAGACTTGGTGGACATTGCGAAAATATCACGAATTTGTTTCGTAACGCTTGTCCAAAGATTCCTCCTGACCTGGTTGGAGAGAAATTTTTTTCATCTCCGTCAGAATCCACATTTGAGCTCTGTTCCCGGGGTGGAGATTTTCGTCTTTGTGACGAATGAGATTTGTCGCCATTTTCGGCACTTGTCGACTACTGATTTTGAATGAAATTAAAGATATCTGACAATTTACCAGTCAAACTATCAAATTTTTGCTCCCATATTTCTTCAAGAGCTTCGTATGTAGACTTACGCTTATTACGAGATTTTCCTGAACTCTTAGTCTTGACTTCCGTCTCGCCATCATGACCACGTGTTTCATGAGTAGACGAAAAACCATCTTCTATTTCCGAAGTGTGGTGGTCTTCATTCATTGCAAATACTTATGAAAAAAGTCTATTTCACAATAAAAAACTATGGAAAAACTATCCAAAAACAAATTCTCGGAGAGAAACTATCGAGCACGTGTGGTTTTTCTTGCGCCGGGAAAGAAAACTGACGAGGGCGCTACTAACCGGAAGTAGTATAACTGTCCAGTTAGTAGCGTGATTTTTACTTCCGGGCGAGTTATATGGGAACGAGATTGAAATCCTAACGTTATATATGTCGGGTAAGTCTCTAATTTATGAAATGAAATTCCAACCAAGTAGATCTGCGTAAATTATATATGTAAAGTTTGAACGGAATGTCGGATATGTCTAGTGACTTCAATATTTATAACCATCAGATACCCAAACCTTACTATCTGAACTTGTGTTGACATTCAAGATAACATGGATTTTCCCATATCCTCAGTGTTTGATATCTTTTTAAGTTATGGGGACTGAAAACTCAGCATGAGAGGACTGAATGTAAAGAAATACCAAAACCACTACACCAAAATGTGGGTTTAGTTCTTATTCAAACCTTAAAAATTTGTCAATAATACAATAATAAAGTGTGAAAACCCCTTTCCTTAATTTAACTAAATAAACAATTGTATAAATACAATCTGACTTACGAAATCCAAATTACTGAGATGACTTAATTAATGTCCCATATTATACAATCATAATAAAACTGAACCACATTTTGGTAAACCGGGGAGGAAATAAGTTAAAATAGGGTTGGGCAGCTCAACAAAACAGAAATCCAGCCACCCAAACAAAATAGCTAAACAAAACACCACCTTGCCCAGCATATCACAGTGAGCCAAACACCTGAATGTTGAAAGTATGAGGTCGAATCACATGTACTTCCGCCAAAGATATCAACCAATGAGAATGTTCCCATATCCTCAGTGTTTGATATATGTAACACTCAGTCCATGTTAAGTTATGGGGACTGAAAACTCAGCAAATAAGAACCCATGAACAAGCCCATTAAATGCTCCGAGCTACCAGTATATATTATACAGCAACTACCATACACCACATTCCAACTATTTTCCCAAAACTCAAAACAAAAGAAAAACATTTCAAAACAGTCAATTACTTGTTATACATATTACATAAAATTAAACATCAAAATCATATCTAGATATAAAGGTTTAAGTATAATAATTCGACAGCAAAAGTTATTCATACTCAAATATACAAGTTTTCAAGCACGTTAATAAATCAAAGTACTGAAGCATCAGCTAAACTGAGCAATTTGATAAAAAAAATGTGCACTTGAAACTGAGATTTGTCTAATGAATCAGTAACAAATGAAAATCATGCAAATAATAGATATTGTGATCGAGAAGCTTCTAACAACAAGTCTGCTTTTTATGCAAGTTGTTAGGTTCTAACGTATAAATATGTTACAATGGTCAAAATGGACATGACACGCAATGTTTATCAATTGAGTAAACTAAGTAATTCGCATAAATATAAATTTTCAATTTTTCAAAAACCAAGAGAGGCTACTTTAGACCCGACCCCAAATCTGAGTGAAATATCTCAAGCGTAACGGAAAAAAGTCCAGAGAAACCATCATTTTGATAAAATTGACAAAGTAAAAGGGGCATAACTCCACTAAAACGCAGTTGACTGGAAGAAAACCCAAACTGGATCTATAATCACCACCATCATCATCATTATCACTCCTCATATCACATTTTGATCATCAACATGAAGATATCATCGTCATTAGCAGCAGCAGTAGAATCCATGCCATGACAATCACCACCACCATTATATTAATCATTTTCAGAAATCCTCATGTTACATCATTAATATGGTCACATCATCATCATAGCTCTTCGTGTCACATAATCATCATCATTATCAGCAGCAGCAGTACTGAATGTCATCATCATGTCACATCATCAGCATGAACACATTGGCTTTGTTATCATCATCGTGAATTATTATTATCATCGACAGCAGCAGAACTGAATGTCATCACCACCACCATCTTCATCATCATCATCATCATACTATGGGCAGTGCTCAGCAGTACTGAATGTCATCATTGCCATCTTCATCATCATCATCATACTATGGGCAGTGCTCAGCAGTACTGAATGTCATCATTGCCACCATCATCATCATCGGTAGCAACAGAACTCATGTCACCATCATAATCATCATCATAGTTCGTCAAGTCACATCGTCATCATCACTCATAGCAGCAGAGCTTATTTTCATCACCACCATCACTATCATCTTCTTCATCACGATAATCACTATCATCATCGGCATCAAAAGAACTCATGTCATCAACATCATTATCATATCTCCTCGTGTCACATCATCATTATCATCATCATTATATCTCCTCATGTCGTATCATCATCATCATCATCGGCAGCAGCAGAACTGAATGTCATCATCATCATTATTATTGTCATCATCTTCACCAGATCATCATGCCACATCATCATCGCCATAGTGTCATCATCACAAAAAAAACTTTCACCATGACCAGGTATTTCCCTTGACTTGCAACTGACAGATTAACCATTGTTGAAGTCATTAATTTTATTCATTGAATTCACAATTAATTTGAAATAAAAACAAAAATAAACCTTTGTTTTAGAAATAATTTAAATGTATTAAAAATTATTGTTGAATATATATAAATTGTCCAAGTGAGCTTCAAAAGCCTGAATTGGTATAAACCATCCTGACACAATAAGCTAATTATCTGTACCTCCCAATTAAGAAGTTGTCCAGGCAACTGTCTCTTTCAAAAAAAGTTCGTTGACAAGAATTGAGTACAAAAGGGGGAAATATTTCTGAATAGGATTAATTGAAAATTAATTGATTATTATTTAGACAACTAAAATGTTACAATAAAATTACTTTGAATTT
The DNA here is from genome assembly GCA_021292105.1 of Anadara kagoshimensis. Classification (NCBI taxonomy): domain Eukaryota; kingdom Metazoa; phylum Mollusca; class Bivalvia; order Arcoida; family Arcidae; genus Anadara; species Anadara kagoshimensis. The sequence continues at coordinate 8,495,724 of CM037869.1, forward strand.
AAGAGAAACTGTAAGAGGAGTTGAGTTCACAAAGTAGGTACCCCCATTCTAATACTTGCTAAAAAGTGACTAAGTTTCAAAGTCTGGAAAAATGGAGAAAAAAATCTTGAAATATTTCCATAAAGTCAGGTCACATCCTCAATATATATATTAACATTCTGTGAAGTTTCAAGGTTTTTGGTTGAAATCTGTAAGAGGAGTTGAATTCAAAAAGTAGGTACCCCCATTCAAATACTTGCTAAAAAGTGACTAAGTTTCAAAGTCTTGAAAACTGGGGAAAAATCTTGAAATATTTCCATAAAGTCAGGTGCACATCCTCAATATATATAGAAACATTCTGTAAAGTTTCAAGGTTTTTGGTTTATAACTGTAAGAGGAGTTGAGTTCACAAGATTGGTACCATATTTTCCCCGCCCTTAGTTTCTGTTCTACTTCACCAACGGTGCTCTAGAAATCGGAAGAACTTAAGAAAGCACAATAACTGTTTTGTTTCAGTTTTCCTCCATGTCCATTGGCCACATTTTATGTGAAATAAAGTAATATGGCTTCATTAAAGGAAATTAAAGGTTGTAAAAACCATGGATTAAACTACTGACAACAACTTTAATCGGATATCCACTGTAAAACGATCTAATAAGGACTTGTAACAAGGTAAAAAAAAATTTATCTAAAAATTTTAAAACATCGTTTTTTTCAGTTTTGTTTAGATTTTGATTTCAAGTTGTTCCTTCTTGCGATTTATTTTGTTGTTTCAAAATAAACAACTGGAAAGGGTATTTAAATGAACATTGATGATGAAATTGTCTGTCTTCAGAGACATATGGTGAGAAGTGGAGTGTGTGCGGAATATCGGAAGTATGTAGCAGAGATTCAAGAATAAAGCATGTCGTTTTTATATTAAACTGATAACTGAAAAGGACAGGGTGTCATGATCATTTTAAAAGGGGCAAGGGTGTACTGGACTAAAAGGTCAGTCACTACGCTATGTGAATACATTTAAGCAGGGGCATCGGGTGTCAAATGCCATGCCCCCAAACACATGGCTAATTTGCATACGAACTACGGTATCGATATCCTACACAACTTCACGAGTCACAAACGATTTATCAACATAGCCAATAACTTGTAAATAAACTTCTTCTTTCAGTTTCGTATCACATTTTTGGGAATAATCTTTGATTTCTACTTTTTTGTTATGCATAATTTCGCTACCGGCAAACTGACAGGAATGAATTTTAATACCCAATGAAAGCGGGAAAATCCTCGTGACGTTATGATGAATATTAATGAACCAGGTCGGGATATCCCAAACACGAAATATTATTGACAATCAATTTTAAAAAAAATATATATAATTTATCATCAAATGTGATCCATGTTTGGAGTTATTTAACTTAAAACTGTTTAATGAGCATACTTTGTGTTTATTTATCTATGTCACTTTGCGTAAATTAAAAAAATCCAATATGGCGGCGACTGTAAAACAACCACATGTACAGCACTGTAGGTCAAAAGAAGAACGTCGGCGCGAACTGACAAGATCGTCATTTTGTTGGGCTTTTCGAGGGGCGTATACTTCATGGATTTTTATGGTTTTTATACAAAAGTAAAGAATTAAAATATATATCCAGCAAAAACAAATACGGACTAATACGCGTATGAATACATTTCAGATCGGCACATGTGTACATGATGAAAACATTGTTTTCGTAACTTTCCGGGGGACCCTATCACTCAGATTAGAGTTTATACATACCTGGGATACCGTATATGGAAATTCCCGTAATTTCAGTCGAAACGAAGGATTTGATTGGCTGTCAAGGTGAAATGAGAGCGGCGCTAAATACGAAAAAACGAACGATCGCTATAAAGCATTCAGCATGGCTGATGCTTTAAAAACCTTTTCCAAACAAGAATAATCTCCTTGTGTTTTAAATTCATGCTCAATATTTACAGCCATATCATTTGACTCTGCCAGTTTAGAAGCTAACAAACCTGAATCTACTAATAAATGTTTCCTGCTATAATATTCAGCACTTTCCTTACTAAACCAACCAATATGCTGCATCACCTGATCAACAGTATTAGCAGCATTAGAAAGGGCCATCGTTATTGCACACCCAGCACGAAAACTGTGGGGAGTCTCCCCTTTATACAAGCCTATGACTGATAAATAATATCTTAATCGTTCATAAACCACGGAATATGAAACCGGTTTATCTAAAACTCTACCTTTTTGAGACTATTCGAAACAAATAACCCTTAGATAAATCTACATTATAAGCTTTACAAAACTCTACATAATCTAATAAACCTTTGATAGGACACACTTCAAGATCTTCACATTTCTTAAAAACAAATGTATTAAATTGACCTCTTCCACCCCTTAAAGTTTTCCCAAAAGTATGTCGAAACACCAAACCTAAACCATCATAAAGAAAACGAACATCTTGCGCTACAACAAAAGACACATCTCCTGCACGATCATCAGCAAAAAACTGTAACTTAAACCAAGCTTGGTCTCTATATAATATGAACTTTTCCTTCAATGGCAACCCTAGAATTTTAACCTCCCTACTAATAAAACAACACATAGCTTGAACTTTTGTGAGAAAAATAGGCTTTACCTCTTTTGGTACAACATGTGCACGAGCTTGCTCAGCTTTAATCAATTTCAAATACTCTTTAACTGCTGGAGCAGATGCTGGATTACCCATCTCTAATAAAGAATCCCAACCTATTAACCAATTTCTGAATCATACCTTCAACCGTACTTGAAGCTAACCGTTTTGGACAATTGCAACCAAATAGGCCCTGTAATCCAAGAAAAGGACACTGTACGTCATGAACTACAGTTTTACCACAAGAATCCTTATATACCAAAAACCTTCTTACATCACCAGGAGTACAAGATGTCACAGAAGAACATCCAGATTCCTCAAGGAAATGAGTTAATGCTGTAAGCAAACTCTTCTTACTCTTAAAACCTATTGATGAACAAGTCCTTTCATCCAGATCAGCTAATCTCTTATCAATAGCTCCCAAGTCTATCTGACCAACCTGTAATATATCAGAAGATGTCCCTAAAACAAAAACAAGCACATAAATCATATAAAACAAATTCCTCAATAGAACCATTAAAGTTACCCAACACAGTTGTCATAAGACACCCTAAATGCATACAATGGCCACCTCAGGCCAACAGTATCCACAATGAAGCCCCTTCTAGAAGGTACTTTAACAACCCCTTTTTCTCCTTTTAATCCTAAACATACCGATCCAATAACATTATTAATCAAATTTGGCCACCACACTGGAACTGTTTCCAATTTTGGAATCACAATTGTACAAGATATCCTTTGCTCCCTTAAAAGATTTAACAGTGGAAATATCAAAACAAAAGGTGGATAAACATAAGGATATGATTTCTTTGTCAAGTCCTGGGAAAATACATTAACCCCAGCTGTTTCTGGAGTTGGCCAAGGTGTAAAATGGCGAAGTGGTTTATTATCAGAAGAACACATCACATTAGAATCCAAAGACATCAAATCAAAGGTATGAGGCCCAAAACAATCCTCCACTTTTAACCATGACCTTGCATTTAACATAGTGTCAGCAGCACTAAGTATCCTTGAAGCCCCATCAGCAACATTCTGAACTGAAGACACAAAACTAAGGTGCAGGTCAATGTTGTATAACATCACTACCTTAAATATCTGCTTAATTAAAATTTTCAAACCTTGACTTTTACCTCCCTGGCTATTCCATGCACAGATATTATCAGTACAGACATCAACCCTTGAATTAAGAAAACTCTGACCAAGTGACAGTAAAGATTTTAAAATAGCATCTACCTCTTTTTCATGAATAGGCCTTTCATCATTGTGCCGCCAATAATCCCCCAAAACTATTCTATCTTTTTCTGTCCCAATCAATGCCCCATATCTAAAACCAGAAGAATCCGTAGTCAGTTCAACTCGGTTATGAAATTCAGGCCTCCACTTTGAACACCCAGACCATGAATCTATGAACTTCCAATACTCCAACTCATTTCTATCGGTTATGAAATTCAGGCCTTTACTTTGAACACCCAGACCATGAATCTATGAACTTCTACTTTTCTAAGTGCACCAGACACCTTTACCTTCCGACTATTTTTTGTACAAAATGAGATGGCTGCGTTTACTTCTCTACAGAATAACTTGCATTCTGGGACTGCTAATGACATTGATATACATTTTCCACAAAATCTCTGCAGAGTTTTCAAATCAACCTCTTTTAGAGACAATATAAACTCTCGTAATTTAATAAATTTTTGCTTCTTATCGAGGGGAAGGATATATGTCTGCCTTAATGAATCAATAAAAAATCCTAAAAATTTTTTACAAGTAGAAGGCACAAATGAACATTTTTTCAAAGACAAAGTATAACCTAATCTTGTTAATAACTCAAGCAAAACATAAGACAATTTTTAGCCTCCTTCATATTACCACTATCCTCAAAACCTCCTTTTGTCACAGCAAACCTGTCATCAATATAGAGTGTATTCATCAAACCCAAACTCCTTAAATAAGAAGTTGCACACATACCTAAAGATTGATAAACATATGGGGAGGCTTTCGAACCAAATGGCAATGTTGTATAGGTCATGAAAAAACCACTAAACTGAATACCAAAATATGGCTTGAGAAGATTCTCCAAGTTTCACATGATCATACCCAGACTTTTCATCACAAGTTATCATTAGTGCATTTTTTCCTACTAGTCTGTGGACATCTTTTAAAGTTTCTAAATGAAATGGTAAATCCTTGATCCATAAATTCAAATAACGCTCATCGTGACATAAACGGGGCTTACTGGGTTCTATAGTAAGAGGCATTATTACTCTAGGTGGTTGACACTCGCCAACTCTTCCCAAAAGCTTAATAGACCCAGTTGAGATTCTCTTACATAACTCAGCAGAAATAAAGTCTACAAATTGTTTACATATAACAGAATTTGCTAAATACTGTTTTGGAGGCAAATCTGAGTCAAAAGCTTTTCCCCTAAAATTTCCCTTGAAGTGGTTGAAAAAATCATGAATGTCCACACCATTTTTTAGCCAATTTCGGATACAAGAAATATCTCCAGTAATCCCTTTATCAAGAAATTTTTCCCATTCAGATATATTATTATGAATTTGACCACATACAAATTCATCAGGATCACGTAGGGGCAATAACTCTATGTCAAAAGAAGCATCATTTTTAAGTACATCCTCGGCACATGGACAATTCGCAAGTGAAGGAATTTCTCCTGATTTAAGTGTCAACCATGCTGGCATATCCCTTATAAAAATCTGTGTTGGATCAAATCCACTCTCCAATTCCCAATCTGGAACATTCACAAAAGGCACACCATATCTCGATTCTCTATTACTCTAGATAAAAATATAACAAAAACTAGAAATCATTTGAATAATAAACTCTTTGAAACTGCATAGATCTAAGCCAGCAAAAGTTAGCACTAAAATCAGGGGAATTTCCTTCACCTACAATCCACGTGGCATAAAAACCACTAGGGAATCGGTGTCCATCGAACTGTAGGCTAAGAAATTCCAACTATATATAAAAGACTTAAACTCAAGACATAATAAAACAATAATAGAAAAACAAGTAAATAAATGATCAAAACCCTTGTTCAAAACTTAACCAAAATAATACATGTATTCATAATCCTGATATACATATACAGTATAACCTGCTATAGAGTCCACCTCTGTATAAAGTCCACCTGTCTATAGCAACCGGTCTGAAGTATCCCCAATGGATTTTACTATATAATGACCCTGAATATAAAGTCCACCCTTTTTAGTCCCAAATGACTTCTCAACCTGTCTATAAAGTCCACTATTTCAATCAACTTTTTTAAGTTATTTTTCATATTATAATTTTAGTCTAATTTCATGTAATTTTTTAACCAAGTTATTATATTCTTAGTGCTTGAAGATTAGAAATATATAATTATTATAAATCTTTTATCATTGTATAAGTTTTTTTTACAAAGAGTATAGATGAGTAATATTAAGTATATACTTATGCCCATGTCAATGACTGAAGCCATTAGATCAGCAGTTAGAAACAGTCTTTGTCATTTAGGACAGTATGTTTTCTATACCTATTGTTTTAATAAGTGACACCCTGCTTCCTAAGAAAACAAAGACAGTAGTCAGGTGTATACTGATAGATAAACTGTTACCATGTAATCAGATGTACAGCCCATTAAGATTATAATGCACTTTTCAAATATCTTCTATAATTAATAAAAAATCTTTTTTTTTCAAATATCATAAAAATAATTTTAACAAAATTAAACAAAAGGGTATTTTAATAGGTATTATATGTATTATTTATCATTTATTTGTATACCAGTATCAACAATACACCTTTACATGTTCATAAAGTGACCCTCTATATAAAGTCCACCTGTCTATTAAGTCCACTTTTGCTCAGTCCCCTAGGTGGTCTTTATACACAGGTTATACTGTATATAATTTATAACAGATACCAGAAAAATCTTTTCAAATTATTTCCAAAGTCAAACACCACACCATTACAACTCTTACAAAAATAACAAATTATTTCCCCTTTGCTACTTTCATCTTCTCACAATCCTTTACCTGGTGAGATGTACTTTCACAAAACAAACATGCACCCCTTGGACGAAATCCAAACTGCCTTGATCTTTCACCCCTATAACTATAAGAATTGGAAAAATTACCCGGGAAATTTGTCTGGTATGGTACAGAATACATAAATGGTGGATAAAGATTCTGAAATGGGGAAAAAAATGTTTTTTGTGTACTACATTCCTCCTTTTTTTCAGCTTTTCCCTCAGTTTTGATTTTATCCTCTACCTGTTTTTCCTTCAAACATTTTGATATAGCTTTTGAGATTGCATCTGCAGCCTTACCACCTAATACAGATAAACAAAGGCTAGAAATATCTAACTTTGTCTGATGTCTATTAGCCTGCCTAGCTAACTCCTCAAAAGTTTCACACTTTGCCAATTCCTCCAGAGTTAACAAAAATCAACGAATCACTTGGATCTTTTGTAAACATAGTGTTCTAACCTTTTCCTTCAACTCTTTTAGTTTTTCAACCTTAGCAACCTTCTCTAAAGAAGCAACTCTATCTTCTAAATCATCACTGGAGGCACCAGCCAATCTCTTTCTTTTGTTGTTATTATTATTATCATCATCACAAGAAACTGTAGATATACTGGTACCAAGAGTCTAAATAGAAAAATGTCAAATTCATAAGATGTTTCTGTAAAAACCATATCCATCAGTATTTCAAGCTAACTGGGTTAAAATTTATTTTAAAACTAAACCTAAGTTATGGTTCCAATCCTAGACCAAAATGCACTCTGGGCTTAGTATTCTCAAATGTTGTAATGAACACTACCTGTGTCATAGTGTACCACAAATTCTTAATTCATACTAAAAATAAAATATTACTAATAAACCAATGGAGACATACTATACATTACATGTAGTTCGTATCTAAAATAGCAACTAGAAGTCCACCAATATTATCAATGAAATAACCAATTAACAAATTTAAAAGATAAATTTCAAATTCAAATGTGATTAACACCCCACAAATATCAACTTGTTTTGGGGATATACAAATAAAACTTAATAAAATATTTCAAATTCAAAGAAATAATTATTTTAAATTATTATTATTATATATATATATATATATATATATATATATATATATATGTGTGTGTGTGTGTGTGTGTGATCGTATCAAGTAGAAATCGGTCAAAATCTCTACGTCAACATTTTCAGTATTGTGACGTAACAATAACGACGTGATCATTACACTTCGATCATTGCCGTGAAAAGAACGTTTTTGTCGTATCCACAGGTGATTCAATTTTCGTTGAATGCATCGAGATATCTCAACAACGAAATAACATTTAAAGATTTCCGTACATTATTCAATGTTTTTTCTGGTATAAAAGTTATTTCTAGAAATTAATAATAAGCAGTTTAATTTTAAGCTTACGTTTTACGTCCTTACTTTTTCGGATTTAGAAATCCTGGAAATGATTTTATTTAAGAAATTATGAGAAAACATGATGATGCATTTTTTTAAAATAATTAAACCTGTATGTTATTAAAATATAGATTTTTTTCTCTCAAATGTGTTTATATTACGGTAAAATATCTTAAAAGACAAAAAAAAAACCAGTCGATTCAAACTTCGGGTATAGACATGAAAAAATGGTGAGAATTCGCGTCATGTAACATCCGGTGAAAGTTTGCCTCATGTGCTCAGGGTTTTTAGAGTTTATGTTGTCATGGTAATTTATACTTAGTAAAATTTAATACATCAAGCAAATGCTACATTTATACTGCATGTGACTGAAATATATTCTACTAGACTTAAGGCCTCTATTGTTAGAATTTCCGATAATTTTTACAAATTCAAATAGTTTTGCGCGCATTTACAACCTGTTAATACGTATATAGCTACGCCATAAATGACGTCATAACTTTGTTATTTGTCAGAATTATTTGGTTAAAATTTTGCAAAAAGATACAAAATAAAATTTTATATATTTTAAAGACAAAAAAATGTTTTTGTGACAATTTGCGATTTCAACCGATTTCTACTTGATACAATCACATATATTATTATTATTATAATTATTAATATAAATATATTTTTCTCTCTTCGTGATAGATCTAATAATAAAAATAAATAAAAATCAAATCACCTGACTTTGATCCATAAACTCTTGGCCTTTAGGTTGTCCCACTTCATTTGCACTTCATTTTTAAATGATTAAACAGTGAGTCCACCTTGCCTCTCTTACGTCTAATTCTCTATCGGCTAGATCCAATATTTCCACTAACTCTTCCCCTGTTAAATCCCTTACACTTTTCTTAATACCCTCTAATTCCAACTCCTCAGTTTTCATATCTTTCTGTAATCTGGCATATTCTTTAAGTTGTTCAGACTGCCCCTGTTTTATGCGTTTAATCACTGGAAATAATTTAATACCTCTCAGAGAATGCATTTTCTTCAAAACTGTTGGTAATACCATCTATCGTATAGCGAAAAATAAACAAAAAAGGTCAAGGTTTAACTTCATAAATAAGTCAAGCGGTGCAACACAAATTCATACCCGAACAAATGTCCCGGCATACTCCAATGATACGAATAATCATAAAAACAAATTAAATCAACCTAATTTTCCCAAAATATACCAGCGATATATCGCAAAATATACATACAAATTATATAACCTCTCTGAAAAATCCGCTCCAACCAACTAGTAAAAACTACCGAAGTATCATCAAAACTTATGCATGGCAAGAGTGAAAAAATTAATACAGTACAGCAGTACAAAAATTAAAATTTTCCGCAGCCGTCTAAACATTTTAAATATAGACATGTTTATCCAAATCTTACACACTGAATTTATTAACATTATCTTTTTTTTATTTTATTTTATTTTTTTTTCAAATGGCCACGTGGCTTACCCAGAACAAATTTCCTGACCACCAAGGTCTAAATAACGACCACCAAGGTATCTAAAAAACTGATAAATAACGACCACCAAGGTCTTAAAAACCTTAATGACCACCAAGGCATTGCCACCTAGGCAAGTTGTTTAAAAAATAAAATATTACCTTCCAATGTTGATAATTGTAGACGAGCAGGTATACACATGCGAACAGCCCCGTGAACGTTGAAAGGATGAGGTCGAATCACATGTACTTCCGCCAAAGATATCAACCAATGAGAATGTGCTGTGCTTCTTCAAACAAACAAAAATGACATAACTATTTGATGGTTGGTTGGTTGGTTGAATGTTGCTTAACGTCGCATCAGCAATTTTTCAGCTATTCGCGACGAGAACTATTTAATTAATCTCCATGGATTAATCTATGAACAATATTGTGTATGCATGTGAAGTGCGAGTGTGTTGTATGGTCTGCCTTGTACTAGCGCGCACTCAGGGCGACTTTACCGTGCTAGCTCAGAGTCGGTACACCGCAGACAAGCGTACCACTCCCCCAGTCCATTATACTGATACCAGATGAATCAGTAAAGGCCAACGGCAAGGAAAATTCACTTTCCCACATGTGGTCCGAGCGGGACTCGAACTCACAGCGGTGAGATACCCTGGATTTGAAGACTGACGTCTTATCCATTAGGCCACCGCGCACTCGACATGGCTATTTGAACTATTCTTTCTAATGTGTATGATGCACAATATTAACATTCTTTTCTGACTGCTGATTTAGAATTTTTAGCATTGGTTCTATTATGGACTTAATCAATTTGTTGCACATCAAGGATGTCATTTCACAGACATACATTCTGCCTCTTTAAATGCCAGAGGGTTTTTGCTTCATGTTGCATTAAAATAATATTTAACTTATGTTTGGATTATTACCAGGATTGTTGGCTGTTGTAACCTTTTTCCATTTATCTCCATATTAACACCGTTGTTAATTTCATTTTTTTGTTTTTCATGTACTCCTTCCAGGCAAAACATCCGTAACACAACTTGATTCTTTCACAAAGCACAGGTTATCAAGGGCCTAATTTTTAAACAGTTTCTGTTGATATCGTTTTCAAACTGTATGGATCTGTAAATACTATATTCGCTAATTTTTTAATAATTTTGCCTTATCCACTGCTGTGATGGAACGGTCAATTACAGTCGAATTAGGTGACGTATTTCCCCATATCTGCATTCCCGTCCACCAGAACAATCTTTTAAACTGAAACAGAATAATTTCATGCTTTAGAATACATGATATTTAATAAAAAGAGTAGGTATGGTATATCCTTGTGTTTGAATAAAATTAGTGTAGTAAAGTAAAATGTGTAATTTGTGCACTTGGTTGTATGCTTCAATTTATTAATAAAAGACAAGAATGTCTAATCTTCGTGGCGTCAGTGATGAAAAGTAGGAAATACTTTCATCGCCTAATGTAGTTTCTTACTGTCAAGAACACATCAGAATCAATAACACCGTATACTCACTCCTACAAGAACAATAAAGGGATACTAATAAGATAAAAATGATAATTTACACATTACACACGTTCCAACATTTAGAAAATACGTTATTTGAAAGTGTCTCCCATAAAATTTCTTAGCTCAAACTCCATTTCCACTAGCTTTCATTCTTTGATTTTTTATTTAAAAAGAACATCTTTTCCCTTGGTTAATAATATCTTCAGGAAGCCAAGACTTTAGTGCAGTGACATTTCGAGTTCCCCCACCATTACGTGCTTTTACTTGGCGTTGCGGAATTCATCATTATCAAAATGAAACCAACCAAGCTCAATTTTTCTGTTTTCTTTTACTGCATTATGGTTGCCCAGTAACTTAATTTCATCTTCTTCATATTTTTTTGGCTGTACTTTCTTGCTGCAAGGATATCTCCATAGGTAGGTATGAAGTTTTTCAGTTGCTCATCTGTCATCAACAGTAGTGTCCGAGGATCAATCTGTAATTACAATAAACAGTAATATATGCATAAATATAGAGTGTATACTGTACAACATATTTAATGTTAGAAAAAAACCTCACACATGTTAATTGGCTTAACATCTATCTATACAGCAAATTTAAACAAAATAAATATGGATTAATTATGAAGGCATTTATACTTTTTTGCTATTTATAGAAATGGCAGTAATCTTAGATGCCACAGGAAATTGATTTGTAAAAATTTTAATCTAAACTATTCAGGGACCTTCCACGCCAAATATATTTCAAATTGGCCCAGTAATTTGAGTTACTGTGCGGTACATTGTCCACTCAGGAGCATCCAGTACCAAGACTTGGTCATTACCAATTTGGCAAAATCTGTAATACCTAAGCCACCAATTTTTAATAGAATTGAAAGCAGGTTTTCAGCAGAACAACTTGATGCCATGTCAGCATTATTAAGTAGCAGAGCCAAGTAAGGAAGACTCTTGGGCCCTAGTTTTGAATGGTGGGATGTTTACATTTGATATTTAAGGACCACTGGACATGCACCAGCAACTCCATGCAGTGAAGAATTCAGCAAATATAGAAGATATCGTGCGAGTGCTACTTCTCTTCCTGAATTAAAAAATATTTTAGAGAAGTATAGTTGCTGCTCTGTACACCGTTTGGATCCGATCCGATATTGCACAACATGGTGCAATAGATGTACATTGGCATATAGATCTGCCATTGCACAACATGATGCAATAGATTGTGACGTCAGAGATAAAAATAGAGATGATGACTACGGAGTTTTAAAGTGTATTGATGTTAAATGATGGGTAAACAAATCAATTATAAGATAAACAAATACAAGTGTAAAGAAAATGCTTATCAGATAAAAAAAGGTTATTTCTGATTATGGTGTAATATTAAAGATGTCGTAACTAGTAATGTATATATTTAGATTGACACAAGAAATTTAATGGAAAGTTTTGAGGGGAAAAAATGTGTCTAAGTGATTAAGTTTTGTGAAAATATTTTGAAAAAAAGAAAATGTTTTGTGAGAGTACAAGTTTAACTTTTGAAAATAAATTTGAAAAAAAAAGAAAAAATGACTACAGTATTTGTGAAAATAAATTTAAAAAAATGTCCCTAACATTTAAGTTTTTGAAGAAAAATTTAAAGAAAAAAATGTTTCGATAATTTAACTTTTGTAAAAATACATTGAAAGAAAAAAAAATGACACGAAGATTACAGTTTTTGGGTAAAAATAAATTTTAAACGAAAAAAGAAAAAAATGTGTCGATAATTTAAGTTTTGTGAACATATTTTGAAAAGAGAGAGAGAGAGAAAGTACAAGTTAAGCTAAAAAACTTTGTAAGTTGAAGTTTTGAAAAATAAGTAAATGAAGTTTTAAAAAAAGTTTAACACTACAACAAATGAAACTTTTTGAAAAAAAAAAATCATAGATAAAATAAATTTGTTTTGCGAAAATATAAAAAAGAAAAATGAAATGATTAAAGTTTTGTGAAAAAATAGTTTAAAAAGCTTTGAGAGAGTTTAAGTTTTGTGAAAAACAAAATAAAAATACAAGTGGGAATAATTTTTTTTAAATAAATTTAAAATAAGAAATTATACTATTAAATAAAGGTTTTGGTATTTCAAAATGTTGGTTGTTTATTGAAAAAAAGTTTAGTTAGTTGAAAAATAAGTAAGTTTGAAGTTGTAAAAAAAATATATTTCAAAAAGACACCAAATGATTTTTTTTTGAAAGAATAAAAAATAATAGATAAAATAAATTTGACATGTTATATCTTAGTACAGAAAAGTTTTGAGAAAAGAAAAAGAAAAACATGCGTTGAAACAAATGTTTGTGGAAAATAAGTTTTTTTAAAAAAAAAAGTTTAAGTTTAGCGAAAAACAATCAAAACCCAAAAAGTGGGGATAAATTTTTATTTTTGAAAATAATTTTTTTAAAAAAGAAGAAATTATACTATTAAATTTAGGATTAAGTATTCCGTTATAAGATTTCACATTGATAGTTTTTTGAAAAAAAAAGTTTAGTTGGTTGAAAGTATAAGTAAGTTTGAAGTTGTAAAATAATAAAAAAAAATATTTCAAAAGGACACCAAATGAAATTGTTTTGAAAGAATAAAAATCATAGATAAAATAAATTTGACAAATTAAATTTAAGTACGAAAGATTATAAAAATTCGACCAGGACACATTAAAAAAACTTATATAGATATATAATGTTTTTTTAAAAAGTAAGCCATGTTTAAAGAAATTGATATAACAAGGTAATAAGATACTCTTGCACGGTACAATCTTTTGTCACTTAAATGGGTGAAAGAAGATAAATAAATTAAAAAGATTTTGACTAAGTAGGTCATATGCATCTTACGGTAATGCAACATTTCGTCATATATAAAAAAAGTAGAATAGACGTTATGATCTATGAAGTCATTATTAAAAAAACATGTTTGTTAGATAAGTTTCTAAATAAAGAATGAAAGGGAATATAAAAGCCAAAACATTTCTTGTCTTTCTTAAAAAATTAATATAAAAAAAATATGTTTAATGAAGACAAAAAATGAATTATACTGGCTTTACTGTTAACCAAATATACCTGATGTATAACGAGGTCACCGAGGTAAGTTATTATTTAAAGTTTGACTGAAGGCCTGTCAATGGATACAACAAACGATAAAGCTTAGGGTCGACTTGGACCTACTGAACCCCAAAATTTCCAGAATCTCTGAAATTACCTCAATTTATTACCATTGATTATAACAAAAACATCATATCCTCTCTTTTGATAGTCGCATTTAGTTTCGTGAAAATATTTTATTTAACAGAAAATGCTTTGAGAGTTTAATTTTTGCGAAAATAGAAAAAAACGTAGGAATAAGGTTAATGTTATTTCGGAATCGAATCGGACGAATAATTCGGAATGTGTTGCCGCCGCGCCGCCGCAGCCCCTTCCCCCCCCCTCCCCTTTGCAGCGAGAGAGATAGGAGGTAGGGAGGGAGGGAGTGCAGAGTAGGTAAAAGAGAAGTGTATGAAACGTTGCATAGAACTTGACTCTTTCTGTCAAATAGAACGGTAACGCACTGGTTTTTTTGAGTATGACAAAAAGTTAAAAATATAGCTCCATCATCGTCTAAAGAAATGAAGTTGAACTACCAGATAGACGTTTACTTTTGTAATTAATTTATGAATCAGTAAATAAAGTCGTAGAGGACGGAAAAAATTAACTGAAATCAAATATAAAATTTGCTGATATTCGTTTGAGTTATTTATATTTTTATATGACAAATGAAAGAAAAAACATAATACAAGATAATGCATAGTTGTAATCTAACAGTATATTGTTTATTGCTTTAAGGAACTATTGTGAAACACTTATATTTTAAATTATCTTTATCATGGACAAGCTTTATTAAGGCGTACAGAGATGTGTGAATTTACTCACCGACTTTTTAAAACTGACTATACATATATCAAGATAAAATTCAATGTCTTTGAAATTATCATTTTTGCGATAACCCAAAATAAAACACTATGTTTATGGTTACATTTCTGTTTGATTTCTTAACCTCAGTTTTTCGTCAACAGGTAGCATTGCCGTCTATATAAAAATAATACCGATACCATTACAAGTCAACTTTGTTATACATATGTAATACATTTTTATTGGATTTTGCACTTACGATATAAAGCTATAAGTTCCTATCTTATTGGCTTTCATTTTATATTCACCCTTTTTCTCTCTATGCAGTGAGTTGTTATTCTATATTTCATGCTTATTACCACTGTTATTTAAAGAATGTATATCAATTTAGGTTAAACATTCCGTGTTGTAATTTCCAAAAGATTTATTTATCAGACGACACATTTAAAGACAACACTATGTGATATCGTATGGATTTCTGTTTTGCTACTTGTTTAATATCCGATAATGGTTTAAAATGAAACCATTTTATTCTTTATAATTCTACTTTAAATACATTACCGTACTTGAAGATTTTTTTCTAAGTAGGTGATCCTAAATATCCCAGTGTTAGTTATTGAACATTTTAACGGTTTGGTGTGTTTGTTTAATAAGTTTTGTTTTGAGTTTCATCTTTTTATAGAGATTCAGAAGTAAATTAACTATACAAAATCTTCACTCAATCTGTAACAACCAATGTTACCAAAACATTATAAATATAAAAAATGCAGTTCTCAATAACAAGTTTTTTTTCTTGAATAAAATATAACTACAATTTTGTTACAAACGTCAAACTACGGTTTTAAAGAAAATAATGCAATACTCCGATTGAGTCGAATCAAGAACCGTGACCTAAGTATTTACAATTCATATTGATGTGTTAAAGTATATCGTAGTATGATAATTGTATGTTTTGTACATAATACCCCTGTATAGGGGGTCGACGTTCTGAGTGTTTAAATAAATAATGCATATAGGTGAAAGTAGCGTATAATCACACTGACTCACACTTCATCCAATATATTTACCCTTATATTAAAATAGATTTGATGTATACTTTGTCATAAGATCGTGTACGTGATACCACCTTACAGTAATTTGGAGAGAAATAAAATTTGATTTGTAACCTATAGCAAATTTGTTGTGATAACTGTGTGTTTTTCGTCTCGATTTCGAATGCGCTTATTATGCAAACTTCATATCTCACATAAAATTATGACAACACACACATAAAGATTGATGTAATGGTGTTTTACGTAGTTGAGATTAGTTCACTTATGTCGGTTAATAGATAATATACTGTTTAAAAAATATATATTCTTATCACTTATACTATATTGGTATTAAACAAAGTCTATATATTTTTACTTAGTAGTCCGTTTTGATACACCAAGAAATGAGAATAAAAGTTTTTACCTAGCAGAGGAAACAGGAGTGTGTTGGGAAAAATACCACTAACCTTTGAAAGTAAACTGACACACTGAAAAGGGTTCGAACTTAAGTACGAGGAGTTATACTTTTGATAAGTCAAAAATGAATAAAGTACACAAAATGATTCAAACATTTATTTGAAAAAATTACAAACAAGAAAAGTACCGTTTGACATAATCATAAATATATCTGGTAAATGAGATTGCTTTAACACATTCATCATAGAATACATACTGTAAATTCTGACATTTCATTAAAAGATAAAAAAGTACATGATATCCACACGTTGCCGTATTGCTGTTTTGTATTTTCACGTTATTGTATATACAAACACGAGTGTTATTCTCAATGAAATTCGTAAATTCGTGTCCGTAATACGTCGGTGACTTTCCTAGACTGTCGTAAAATTCGCCGCTGTCGGAACTGTAAAACCAGAACACTATCCAGTGTTTTCCCGGTAAATGTGACGGGTCCGTGTTACAAATATAAGCCGATGGATACATAGTTACTTTTGAAGGAAGCGTATCTCGAGAAAATATTCCTTTTACATTGAATGATAAACAACTGTTCTCATCGATAGCACACTGTAACTGCTCGGTATTCATACTTGTGTATATTTTATGTCTCTGGTCTGATCGATTTCTATCAGTGCAGGAAATTCGGCGTAAGCAATACAATTCAGGGTTTCTGTTGTGGCTGCAGCAAACTTGACTTCAAATCTGAGGTTTCCTTGACGTACCAGGTTTAAATATTCTTCACCTAGGTCATTAGGAGTTAAACTGAAGGCGTAAATAGTGTATCCCTTAGTGAAATTTTCTCTCGTGATTTGTAGACCGAGATCTTTGTTCCATTTTTCGGCGACTTCGAACAAATTAATGAAAGGTGTGACGTAATTTCTGTTGACCTCACATCTATTTTCATGGGCCTCACGGGTATACTTTCGCCATTGACAAACAATACTACTTCCTCGGCTAAATTCTGGAATTTGAACGGATACTTGTATAACTGCCGTTTATACCGTCCTGTGAAACAAAGGCAAAATATACTTTGTTTGGTAAATTATTTGACCATACATTTTGCCAAATAAACGATCCCGATCCCGTTGGACACGTGTTCATTTTGACTTCTGTGCGTGTTAAGGGATATTTTGCTGTGTGATCCTTCAATATTTCAGCATGATTAATTAACACTCCACTGTCGACTTTAATCATGCAAGCTTTGAAAGCAATGTCCAAGATATGTAACTTGTAATCTGGCGATTGTTCGGCACTCATGAAAATGAATGGTGCTTTATTTCTGAAAAATTTCATTGTCAAATTTACTCCATTGATCAGATATTTGTCCAGGCGAAAAATGTCTTCGTACAAGGGTCCTTCCAAATCAAAAGGTCTACTCAGCTTGGTGAAACCGTAACGATAACTTAGTCCGGTGTTAGTACCACTGACGGAATTTCCATCGTCCATGTCTGCCGTATCTTGGTAATAGAGCTGTGACTGTAACTGAGATTTCGACACATCTGTTCCATTGGATAAAATCTGTTTCAAATACGCTTTCCAGGGATAATGACTGGTGTTCAGCGAAACCAATTTGCCATTCATGTAGGTGTCTATTTGACTCCATATACTTTGTAATGGCAAATTAATCAGTCCGACTTTTTCTTGATCTACCAAGTCAGTTCCGTCTGCTTTCGTAATTTTGCATTTCATATACAGTCGGCTTCTGCGCAAATCTATGTATTCGTTGCCATGGCTCGGCACTGAAATTTCAATAGGTGCATCATCGGCACTGAAGGATGAGACGGATCTACATTCGTTGAAGTAAATTTTTTCTATGGCCACTTGATTTGGCGGAAGGGTAAACAAGGATAATTCAAATGGTTGTGCAATGTCTTTGTTTTTATCGTCCAGATATGCCATTACTTTCGAAGTTGATTAAATATACTGTAGCTTTCAGTGTGATTTTGACGTTTATCAGATTTCCGTTTTCCGGTGGTTTTTCGCTGTTTCGATGTTGTACTCTCAACAGTTTGTTTCAAACTGGCGTTTCTTTTCCTTTTCTGTCTTTTATAGGCACGTGGGGTTCGTCATTTTTAATGGCGTCTTTCATTTCCGATTTAGCTCTTTCTTCGACGGCAGCCATTGGTGTTACTAATTGAGTAGCAACTACTTCTTCTTCTTTAGCGTTGGAAGTCACGGTATGATGTATGATTTTTTTGCATACATGTTGGCAACCCCCGAACCTGTTTGCCGACCTCTATAACTGTAAGGATTAAATTTTCCATCTATCATATTTCTATAAAAAGATTTCCATACACGGGGATCTGAAACATACGTAGACCCTATCATATTGTCTCTAAAAAGGTACTTTTCTTAATTGTAATGTCACTGTCGTCTCTCCTTGAAGGTTTGAACTCAACTGATGTTGTGCATTGCTTATATAGATATAAATATCCTGAACAAAATTAGTTTTTAGAGGTACCTCATAAGGGTAACCAAAAACATAATTACCGGGTGTGTCCATGAACATATATCTTAATAGAGGCACTTCGCGGTCCCCCACTATTGTATCACTACACAAGTTGCAATGCACGTACAATTCGGGGTCTGCTGGTTGTTGTCCTTGAAAAGTAAGTTCCAACAGTGATAGACTCCAATTTCCGTCCAAAAGTAAAGGTCTCGGCAGGTGTACCCTAAATGAATAACATTCATTGTTGGGATAAAAATTAATGCTGTCTTTGGATCTAAGAACTATACGTCTTGACATCTTGTATAGCAATGAAAGTCAATGATTGATTTTAGGTTATTTTATATTTGTTGAAGATCTGATTTTTTTATCCACGAGTTGAACTTTGAAGGCCAATGTAACCATGACACAAAAACTTCTTGTTCCCCTTTCACTTTTCTCTCCTTTAATATTTTATCTACTTTCCATACCGTATTATCGTTCTTATTAACCCTTTGCAGTTCTTGAGTATAGAAACTGCCTTCTATTGGTTCATTATCGTAATCGATTAATTTATAGACTGGTATGCCATTACGTTTGAATCTGCGGGTAATCTTGAAAACTTCGCCAGTCCATTTTTGTTGATACTCTCTTCTGAATGGATGTTTCAAATGTGTTATTCTGACGTTGTCGTTTATCTTGTAACGAAATATTTGTTTTTTCCTCTTCACCGATTTTTTACTGTGCGTTTTAATTTTCATTTTGGGGTGTAATTTGGTTTTAGTTCGTACTAAATAGGCATTCAGTCTGATTTCGTCTTCATTATTTTTATGAACACTGGAAGGAGCAACGTTACCTAACGGCCGTGAAGGTGTGTCGTTTATACTTTGAACTATATCAGGTAACTCTTTAATGTATTCGTATGATTGTCTTTCGGTAAACATTCTGTAGAGTCTATTTTTCAAATTTTGTATACTGCGTTCAGCAAACGAACTCTTAGTTTCGTTTTGTGTGTAGAATATATGTACTCCTTCTTTTTTAAGAAATGCTTTCACATATCTGTTTTTGAATTCACTTCCTTTGTCCGTTCTCAATAATTTAGGTTTTCTACCTGTTGAAAACAACGTTTCCAAAGCTTTGATCGTTTGTGTAGCTGTTTTTTGCTTCATGGGTACTGCAAACACAAATCTCGAAAATACGTCTTGAGCAACTAGAATGTACTGTACACCATCGTTAGACTTGGCTAGGTTTTGCATATCCATTAGATCCACATCCCATTGCGTATCAATGCCTTGTACTATGATATGGTTTCTTTTAAATTTTCTCTGTACCCTTTTTTGAAGGGAATAGCTGTCTTGATCTGCCAGGAATTGTTTGATACGGTGCAGACCAATCTTATATTTTCCCTCTTTTTTGACGATTTGATATAGTTTTTCGGGACCTGTGAACGACCCGGCGTGTTTTGGATCCGTCCAAATACGTCTCAGGTACTTTTCTTCGTCGGTAGTTAGCATTATGTGTCATATACCACTTTTAAAAAAATATTAGTTACAGTTACAACAATAAAAAAAGTGGTATATTACTATACTCAACGATGTCAACATGAGAAATGAATTCAAATGTAAAAGTCATTTAAATTTATACTGATTTCTTTTTTTTTATATTTCAGATGTCTGAAAAGTGTAGATGGTGTAATGCCAAATTTACACATTGGGAAAACCTGGAATCCCATGAAGAAATACATGCGGATTTAGATTTTTTAGGCGGTGAAGATGTGTTCAACAAAGGCTGCAAGTGGTGCCAATTACCATTCACCGATGTACAAAGTTTACATCAGCATGAAAGGATACATAGGGGGCCACTGTCATCAAATGCCGAGGACGACCCTCCAGAAAAAAGAAGGAGAACAGACGCTTCAACTCAACCAGGACCTAGTCATTTGCAATTCGGTCATGGAGAAAATGACGAAACTTCTCTGAATTATGAGTTTAAAAAAATAGGCGAAAAAACATTCAATAACAGGGTCATAGACCGACATTACAGGGTAAAATTTAACCCTAATCAAACATTACAGGGACAGAAATTATCTAATATCCATGATGAGCTAGAAAACATGTTTAATGATGTCGTTGGCGAAGCAAAAGAACAGTTACAAGGAAACGACCTAGGCCGTGTCATTATTCATCACGATAAACTCATCAATCCAATATTTGTGCCGCTCCGTCCATTAGATGAACTCAATGGCAAAACTATTATGGACCATGTCGAAAACGTGTTAACCAGCCATCAGGATCTAGCTGTTGATGAAAATTTTTATTTGGATGTGGGCACGATGGAACTACCAAAAGGCGGTAGAGGTAACTCTATATCTAGTTTAACAGGCCCACATAGTGATACCAGTAAAAAACGATCTATTATAGAAATACGGAACCAGGATAACACCTGTTTAGCAAGAGCTATACTGTTAGGCTTCCTTAAGACACATCAAGTTACCACTCAGGAATGGAGAAACCTCACGTTACATGAAAAAGATGCCCCTATAGAAGATTTAGTTCTGAAATACAAAACATGTCCAGTTTGGTATTTTAAAAAGTTGCTAAAAGAAGATTATCAATATCGACTGACCGAACTTACTATGAAGTTTTGTCACATGGCTTACGCTAACACTTTTAGTTGGCTAAGCATCAACGACATTCCCCTGTTTGAACGTGTGTTGGATGTGGATGTATTAGTAGTGTCAGCAAGGATGGGTAACAAATTTTTAAGAGTCCCCCCTGAAGACAGTTCCAAACAACGTCTTTTTGTATATTTAGTAGATGACTGTCATTTTCATGCCATTGTAAATATCTGTGGCTTTTTTGGTTCCACTTATTTTTGTGAGAAGTGTTTGAAACCTTATAGCAAAAACCATTCATGTGAAATATGTTGTTTAGTGTGCAAACAAAAAAATTGTCAAATTGTTATGTCTAGTCAAGTGAGCTGTATAAAATGTCACCAAACATGTAGATCGCTCGAGTGTTTTGAACGACATTTAGAACAAAAGAAAAGAAAAAACAACGATTATCTTTCGATTTGCGATCAATACTGGAAATGCACTGTTTGTAAAAAAGTTTTAAAAGTTAAAGAAAGAGATCCAAAACATCATTTTTGTGACGAACATTTATGTCAAAGTTGTAAACAGTACGTTAATAGAGATCATCTGTGTTACATACGTGCGCTAGAACCGAAACAAACGAACGAAAAATATATATTTTTTGATATTGAATGTATACAAGAGCATATTGTAGAATGTGAGAAAGGTTATGTAGCTCGTAGTGTGAATGGTTGTAAAAGTTGTGAAGGTAAGAGTATGCCATGTACATCTTGTTCTCTGTGCGAAAATTGTTCAGAAAGCTGGTGTGGTAAACAGGGTCATATACCAAATCTTATCATGGCTCAAAAAGTCTGTCCACATTGCATTAATGATAAACTAACACCGCAGTCAAAGTGCACTGAGTGTGGTGTTCGTTGTCAAAAATGTAATGTGTTCAACAAAGATGAGGGTATTTACGAACGGCCACCCTGTAATCAGACATGTGGTTTCAGGGAGGTCATTTTCAAGGGGGATAACTGTGGCAAAAAGTTCGGAGAATGGCTGTTTTCTAAGCATCACAAAGATTTTACCGTTTTTGCACATAATCTCAAAGCTTATGACGGTTACATCATTTTAGATTACTTAATCAGTCAATCTATTCATCCCGATTCTATCATTTACACTGGTTCTAAAATCATGTCTATGCACGTAGCGCGTGGCTTGAATATACGTTTCATGGATAGTCTCAATTTCTTGCCTATGGCCTTAAAGTCTTTGCCTGAAGCTTTTTCTCTGGTCGAATTGAAAAAGGGATATTTTCCTCATTACTTTAACAAAACGGAAAACCAATCTTATGTCGGGCCATACCCTGAACCTCATTTTTACGGGTGTGACTCAATGTTAAGTGAGGAAAGGAAAACATTTATGAAATGGTATGACACGCAAGTGAGGGACAATGCAGTGTTTGATTTTGAGAAAGAAATGGTCGAATATTGTCGCTCTGATGTTGCTATACTCCGTGAGAGTATGTTAACTTTCAGGGAATTACTTATGAGTATAACGGGGACTGAAGAAACGTTTGTTAATGACGAGGGTGAACCCGACATCGCAAGGACAAACGTCGTAGACCCATTTAATGACATAACAATTGCTTCCGTGTGTTCTAGAGTGTATAGAACTAAATTTTTGACAGAAAATTGGGAAGTGAAGGTAAGACACGACGCATCGATATCTGACTGGTTACCGGCACGAAAACTAGAGGGTAAAATGACCATATTACTTCAGGGTGAATGGGTCAGTGAAAACGAATTACAAACACGTGACTATATTTTAGAAGAGACACGTTTCGTCAGTTCTCTTAGCACAAGTTCCTTCGAGCGGTTATAATACCGACCAATTCAGTGCTGTATCCATCAAATGGTAGAATGGCTCATGGAACAAAGTAGACATACGGACAATTCCATATTTATTCAACATGCCCTAAATGAAGGTGAAAAAATATAGATGGGACAAACTACAAAGTAGATGGGTTTCTGCGCCTCTACAAACACCGTGTACGAGTTTCATGGGTGTTTATATCATGGTTGTAAGGAGTGTTATCCTGGTAAAATGCAATACAGAAACTACCCAGGACTAAACAATCACTGAATGAACTCAATACTTTGACTTGGAAGAAACAAAACACTTTAAAGTCAATGGGTTTTACATATGTTTGCATTTGGGAACACGAATTCAATAAACTTTTACAGACAGATGAACAAGTTAAAAATTTTGTAGATCAGTTAGATATTCAATCAAGGTTAAATCCACGAGACTCCTTTTTTGGGGGTCGGACAAACTGTATCCAACTTCACCACAAGACACATGAAAATGAAAAAATTAAATATTACGACGTGACCTCATTGTATCCCTGGGTTCAAAAGTATTGCAAATACGGAGTAAAAGAACCCAAATTAATAACTAAAGACTTCAAAGACATTGACGATTATTTTGGCATTGCCCAAGTTAAGGTTTTACCACCCCGAAAACTATTCTTCCCCGTGTTACCCACCAAAATACACAATAAGTTAGTGTTTAGTCTCTGTAGAACGTGTACAGAAAAATCAAATCAAAAGCCTTGTTCTTGTAGTGATGACGCCCGTTCATTTATCGGAACTTGGTGTACACCCGAATTAATCAAAGCTAAAGAAAAGGGGTACAAAATTTTGAAAATATATGAAGTTTATCACTGGGACGAAACGACTCAATATGACAAAGTGACAAAGGACGGGGGATTGTTTGGGGACTACATCAATCTCTTTCTCAAAATCAAACAAGAAAGTAGTAATTGGCCTTCTTGGGTTCAAACAGAAGACGACGTGTCAAGGTATCTTGAACAGTATTTTCAACGTGAAGGTATCAGATTAAATAGACATAAGATTCGTAAAAACAAAGCTTTAAGAAGCCTATCGAAATTATTATTAAACAGTTTCTGGGGTAAATTTGGTCAACGGATCAATTTACCTCAAACTACCTTTTTTAACGAACACGAAGCTGACAAGTTCTTTCAACACATTTCAAACCCTCAGAAAAAAATAACCGACTTTAGCATCATAAGTCATGACACTATTTTAGTCAACTGGAAAAAAATAGATGACATGCCCGAAGAAAGTCTCAACACAAATATATTCATAGCCACCTTTACTACGTGCTGGGCTCGTCTCAAATTATATGACATTTTGGACACGTTAAAAGAAAAAGTATTATACCACGACACAGATAGTGTCATTTTTATATCCGTCCTAATGAAACAGAACCTGAATTAGGTGATTATTTAGGAGATCTCACTTCTGAAACTGACAAAGATGATCATATTGTTCATTTTTGTTCAACGGGTCCCAAATCGTACGCTTATAAAACAGCCAACGGGGAACAGTGTTGTAAAATTAAAGGTTTTCGGTTAAATTATACCAATGAAAAAGCTCTGAACTTCGATTCAATGTTAGAGTTGTTAACTGATGAAAACAAAGACCCTATTACCATCACTTCGCAAAAAATTTGTAGACATAAAAACAAACGGAAATTATATAATCGCACAGAGAACAAGAAATTCAAAATTGTTTACACAAAACGTGTCATACAGAAAGGCACTTTTACAACTCTTCCGTATGGGTATTGAATGGATTGTTGTGTGAGAGAAATAAAAAGTGACAAACTTGTTAAAATTGTATATTTTTTATTCAAATATTAAAATTTTATCCATTCACTTGTCTTGTTTTGCTTTTTCTTTTTACGTTTTCTCCTTTCTGTAAATCCAGGTGGCGGTCCCTCCGTCTTTCTTTTTACAACATATCCCGAGCCTGTCTGTTGTTCTTTATTCACCAGAAACAAAGATGGTGTATTTATCGTTTTCAAAGCATTCAGAAAAGATTCGTAACCTTGTGGATAATGTTTAATTATTGTCGATAAAACCGATTTAATCAGATCAATGATGTTCGAACCCTGAATGATTTGGTTGTTAATTAGTACTACACCTCTATCGTTCCACTGTACTGTATCTCCTCCATAAGTTTGAAGAAAGTGGTATAAAGCTATTGCTTTACGCTGCATGTTTTTAGGTACAGACAGTTTTAGAATGTTTTCATAGTCCATTGGCTCTTCTTTATCCTTCTGAGAGGGTACGTAAATCGGATTCTCGGTCACTGAGTCCTTGGGAATCTGTTTCTGAGATTGATCTTGTATTTCCACTGGATTCTGTTGCGTCTCTTTCAGATATTTTAAATATTTTTCTTTTGGAAGGACGACAATTTCTTTTGCCATCGTTTAAAACTTTTAACACGGGACTCAACAACAATGGGATCAACTCCGTCCGCTTCACTAAGAGTTTTATTTTCAGTTTTTTACTAGTCCGTTTATCAATTAATGTTTCAATGGCCCGTCGATACGGTGCTAGTCTCTTGACGTAACTGATGTTCACGTTCAATGTTCCTTTGTATATGTTTAATGCAATTTCACATAAAATCTTCAGTTGTTGGTTACTGATAGAATTCAATAGAAACCTCCTTTGTTTATCTGTCGTCGATTGCAGTAGTTGTAAGAAAGGCAAATGCGTCCGCTCTATTCGATTCATTCTTATAGACTAATCAATATTTCGATTATCACTCTATATTTATTATTTGGGGACATACAAAATGGTGTCCTGTCCCGGTAATATCGATGAGCGCAGTCTATAAGTGTCGGGAGACGACGGTGATAAGTCGCACAACAAGTAACCGTAAGGCTTCGACGTGGCTAATTTATAGGCTTCTTTGAAGTATTGAAGTTGACCTGGAAACACTTGACTACCAAAAGTCATAATCTGTCTTGAATCTCTTATGTTGCGGAATAAGACGACATAATGACACTGTAACGATATAGTTCTAGCATATTTTCCGGGCATATATAAATTTTGTGTTAAAAGTAACACAGTTACCTTCTTATGGTGGGCGGTAACACAAAACAGAAACATGGAATCTTCGTTTTTTTGTGACTTGATTTATTAAATCGTCAATGACTAAAATGGTATGCTCTGCGTCCATACTCCAATTATTTATTTCTTCCATCGTAGGCAATCCCTGGTGTAATATCAGATTGGGAATAGTTTTTTCCATCTCATCGAACAAGGGCTGATATTCACCATAAGCAATAATAATTTGTGTTGGTGGAATCTCAAACATCCCTTTGGCATGTTTGTATCTCGTGGGTCAAGGTTGTTTTACCACTCATTGTAGCGCCACTCATAAGTATGGTGGTAGGTGAATTAAATGGTATTAGAGTGTCTTCTACCCACCACTTGTCGGTCTCTGTAGACATCCTGAATCTTGGCGTGTTTGAGTCTAAATGATAGGATTGCAAATTTCTTATTTCTTTTATACCATTTTATTGTTTGCCTCTTCATATAGTTACGCCTTTTAACTGATTATTCTCAACTTAACGTCTCGATATAAGTGCCGTTATATTGATAGGTCGTAAAACACCATTCAAATGTTAAACGTCTCGATATAAGTGACCATAATATTGATAGGTCGTAAAACACCATTCAAATGTTAAACGTCTCGATACAAGTGACAAGTAATATTGATAGGTCGTAAATACCATCAAATGTTAAACGTCTCGATATAAGTGCCATCACATTGATAAGTCGTAAAATACTATTCAAATTTCATTAAATTTTTTATACATAATCTAACATTGTCCACAGAAAAAAAACAAAGAAAAACTCGACCACAAGTTTTCACAGGTTTTATTATTATTATTATTTTACAAAATATATATTTACAGAAAACATGTTAATAACAAATTAATATAGACATAAATCATATTTTTGCTTTTTTACAAGAATTTTTACCATGATATAGAAATCATAAATGTCAATAATAGTTCATATAATCGTTAGGATTGCATCTTCTACACGTGAAATATCCCATCTGATTCTGGTGATCATTAGAGTCTTCACAAAACGTTACTTCCGCTAACTGGTCTTTCACATCACCCACTAACTCTATAGCACCTTTCAAATTGTTCCACTTTTTAAATGTTAAAGCAATTCCTTTCTTTGTAGGTACAATACTTGTTTGATCTTCTGGCAAAAACCATTGTCTAATATTCACGCAAGCATATCCTTTCTGTACTGATAGGTACACGTTTTCACCCAGATGTGTTTGTAGTCCTCTTTTTTTTCTATAGAGTCGTTGACATCTTTGTAGTAGACTTCACCTATTTTTTTCCATTTTTCTAAGTCTAACGCGATCCCTTTCTTGGTCGGGTAGATTCTGTTGTCACCTTGGCCATATTCACGAATATGTACATACAATTTTCCCATGAATTTTTTAGCGATAACGTACAGGTTATCACCAAGATCAAATCGGCATAACTCCTCGTTTTCTGGTATCAAATCTGTTGGATTCACGCACTTGTCCGTATCTTCAGATATAACTTCTTGATCGTCCGATTCGTCTATCACCAATGGATGATCATTTCCGTCTTTTGCGTTTTCATCATCATCAAATATATTTTTTTCATTTTCACAGTTCGTTATGTCACTCAATAAATTTCTGCGTACCACATCCTTAACGATTTTAGGAAATTTAAGTCTTAATTTTTCAGCTTTCCTTCTTTTTACAATGTTTTCAGATGTAGAATTAAACTTGGGTTTAAACATAATGGTGACTGATTTTACTGGTATAAAAAACAGTGTTACCTCGAATATTTCTAGCAAAACTAGTATCTTCAGTAAAAATTCTATATTTTTATAGTATCGTCATTCTAAATATATACATTACTTAGTTACTACT
Source organism: Anadara kagoshimensis (assembly GCA_021292105.1). Lineage (NCBI taxonomy): Eukaryota > Metazoa > Mollusca > Bivalvia > Arcoida > Arcidae > Anadara > Anadara kagoshimensis. The sequence continues at coordinate 8,523,969 of CM037869.1, forward strand.
ACCCCCTAAATATTACACCATAATCAGAAATAACCTATTTATTGATAAATTTTCTTTACTTGTATTTGTTTATCTTACAATTGATTTGTTTGCCCATCATTTAACATCAATACACTTTAGATATTGCGCAGTCATCATCTCTATTTTTATCTTGACGTCACAATCTATTGCATCATGTTGTGCAATATCGATCTATATGCCAATGTACATCTATTGCACCATGTTGTGCAATATTTAGGTGGCTCTATACAGACAATCTTGCAGCATATAGTAGAAAGGCTCTTGTGCTACTTCTCTTCCTTAATTAAAAAATATTTTAGAGAAGTATAGTAGAAAGGCTCTTGTGCTACTTCTCTTCCTGAATTAAAAAAATATTTTAGAGAAGTATAGTAGAAAGACAAGAGCCAACACGGGTTTGTGAATGCTTAATAGCAGCAAGAATCGATATTTATCAAAATAATATGTACAGAGTATAATACTTTCAATTTAATAAAGCAATATGAATGAATTGGAAAATCATTTTTTAGCTCACCTGAGCCATAGGCTCAAGTGAGCTTTTCTGATCACAATTTGTCCGTTGTCTGTCGTCGTCGTCGTAAACTTTTCACATTTTCATCTTCTTCTCACGAACCACTGGGCAGATTTCAACCAAATTTGGCACAAAACCCACTAGGTGAAGGGGATTCAGTTTGTTCAAATGAAGGGCCACACCCTCTTTAAAGGGGAGATAATTGAGAATTATTGAAACTTTGTTGGTATTTTTCAAAATCTTCTCAAAACTATTCGGCCTGTAAAGCTTAAACTTTTGTGGAGGCATCCTTAGGAAGTGTAGATTCAAGTCTGTTCAAATCATGGTCCCCGGGGGTAGGGAGGGCCACAAGAGGGGGATCAAGTTTTACATAGGAGTTATAGAGAAAATCTTTAAAAATCTTCTTCTCAAAACACTATTAGGCCTGAAAAGCTCAAATTAAAATGGAAGCATCCTGAGGTAGTGTAGATTCAAGTTTGTTCAAATCATGGTCCCCGGGGGTAGGGAGGGTCACAAGAGGGGGATCAAGTTTACATAGGAATATATAAAGAAAATTTTTAAAAATCTTTTTCTCAAAAACTATTAGGCCAGAAAAGCTCAAATTAAAATGGAAACATCCTCAGGTAGTAGATTCAAGTTTTTCAAATCATAGTCCCTGGGGGTAGGGTGGGGCCACAAGAGGGGGTCAAGTTTTTTACACAGGAATATATAGAGAATCTTTAAAAATCTTCTCCTCAAAAACTATTAGGCCAGGAAAGCTCAAATTAAAATGGAAGCATCCTCAGGTAGTGTAGATTCAAGTTTGTTCAAATCATAGTTAAATAATAGTGTTTTTTTCCATGCTGTATTCTTTTATATAAGTATTTTGATATAAAGTTAAATATATTGTTCATGAGAAATATATTAATTGTACTTGTATTTAAAGCTAATTTTTAATGTAAATCCTGCTGTATTCTATAATTTCTATTTGCCATTTCCGATTACAGTATTTGGCCTATGCATTTTCTCTCTTTTGAGATTGGTAGATTGCATGATGAAAATTTTTTTTAAAATTATTTCATTGGTTGAAATGCTGTAAGAAAAGGTACGGAATAAGCCGAGCTTGTCGAAACATCAACCTTTTACGGTACATAGAAATACTTACAAATTGTTTTTAGTGAAAAGCATCGGTAGGAAGTATAGATTTCAGTTTGTACAAAACCTCCCTCCCTGCACTCACTTCAATACTGAACTCATTTCGGCTTCTACCTAGCAAGTTGCTCAGGTGAGCATGTGGCCCCTGGGCCTCTTGTTTTCAATAAGCCATGGTATCAAAATGGAAGTTTTTGTCTAAATTTTGCAGTGGTTTCAAGGGTCATGGTGAATAACATCTTAATTAATCATTATACTGACAAGATGTCCTCAAATATCTAGAAAGTGCAAAGCCTTATATATATTTTATACAAATATTTTTTTTATATTTATTAGTTTTACCTTTATGCCACACACACGTGCTGTTAAAATGCATACCAAATTCAAGACACTTAAAATACTGTTGTGTTTTACAGGTAAAATTGGTGATGTCACGTGTTTCAGCTGAGAAGGGGATAAAATCCAAGGTGCAAGGAGCGAAAGTTGTAAAATAAATATTTATATGAATGCTGTCATTTGAATTTTTTTCCAATTGGAAAAATAATTCAAACCAAATGTATTGGAAAAATAATTCAAACCAAACGCAATGAGTAAAATATTTTGGATTTATATTTAAAAAAAACACCCCTTTAGAATTTTTTTCAACAAAATTTCTTTTGGATTTTTTTCCAATAATGGCAAGAAACAATTTGCTAGTTTTTGAGATATTTGAATTTTTTTATGATATTTGAATTTTCACATAAAAATATTCAAATATCTCAAAAAGCAGCTATTTTTTAAGACAGGTACTTTAATGTTACATAAGAATCTTCTGCATCAGAAGTTTCTTTGGGGTGGCGGAACTATGGATCTACGATCGCATGTTTGTTTAATTTTATTTGTGCAGGGCAGGAGGTCTTGCATGCTACAGGCAGGAGAAATCATTAATTATTGTTTTATTTATAAAAGCAGCACTGTTTAAATAAAAACTTATAATTGTGATAAACAATATTGATTGATTGCATTTTCAATTTTAGTCCAAGCAGTATTGATGAAAAATTTAAATTATTTTGTTATCTTTATCGCGGCATCAAAATATTGATTTTATTTCAATCGTAATTGAATTGCAAAAACGTATCTAAATAGAATGAAAATTATGCATGTCTTTAGATATTTTTAAGCCTCTAGATTCACAGTTCTGATGCAAATAAGGAGGCTAAGTGTCCCGAGATACCTGCAAACATTGATGCCACATTGAAACGAAATTAATATTGACGATCAACAACGTAACATATGTGGAAAAGGGGAATTTTACAAAAGAAAGTATATTTCGGTGAGTTGATCTAAACAAACGGGTAAGGTTTGGGTTTCACAGTTAATGCCTAGGTATCACTGTTTAAGGAGTCTCAGTTACCAAGTCATATTACAAACTTTAAGTACTACTTTAGAAGACCTGCTTATATCTACAGAAAATATTTTGATCAAAAGTAACCAACCACAACATTCAACATTCTGAAATACTTTAAGAGACTCTGAAAAACGTGGTAATCCCTATTCTCAAAACATTCGGCAGCTATAGATTGCATTTCATTTAGGGATTAGGAAAAGATATTGTAAAGATATTGGACCTGTAATTAAATTAATATGCATATTTCAATGAAAAGTGACTCACAATCAACAGCACAAAGATTAACTTTAGAAGCTACTGAAGTTTCACCTCAGCAAATATGTGAAGTCAATACCAATGATATTTTTCTTTGCACCTAATAATAGGATCATCACTTGTATGGATTTAATATTTCTTCTAATAAAATACACTATTCAGCTTTGAAACAACAAATAACTTACTTCAATCTTCAATTATTTCTTTAGACGATTTAGAAAAACTGCCTTAAAAGACTACAAGAAAGATATATTCATCCATGTCAGACATAAATGCAACTGAAAAAAGTTACAACCTTACTAATGTTAAATGTGAACAATTAAATACAAGAGTTCTGTCCATCCGTTATTATAGTTCTTTGAACAATGTAAAAGAAATTATAAAAGGGATATAATGTTATATAATCGTTGTGATTCCTTAATTACGTGTATGACTATGTTGAGACTTGTCTAAAATATTCTTTAAAGATGGAAGTGGCGACTCTTTACATTCACAATACTTTTTTCAACTTGGTATTAAAATATTCCTATTTTAGGCTTTCATGGTAACCGATTTAATGTTTTATTTTATAATGCAGCTGGAAAATAGTATTTATCGTCTCATGTATTTACAACATTACGTTACCTCCATGTTTTTCAGAATAAAAGAATTGTTTCAAAGTTTAATATATAAGATAACTTTGCCTTACTGGAAAGATGCAGCACCCTCCAGAGAGGACGCAACTTAATCTGATACCCTTTTACAACTCTTGTATTTCCAAACTGTGTGAATGGTCTATTATATCCATAATTTCGGATAAAACGACCGTCTAGTGCTGACAAATTAAAACTAGTATAATATGTAATTCAGAGAGACGGAGAGAGAGAGGTCACAGTTTTGACAATTATTTTGAACGTATTGGTGCAAATTAAAGCTCAAGTTTTAATGTTAAACGTAATGAAAATATTTTATTTTGGCGTCTTTTCTTCAACGTTTGTGCCATTCACTAGATATTAAAAGTAAGAAGCTCTTTGGTTCTTTTATAAATTGTGGAAAATATCAAAATCCATCAACTTATATTATTAAATCGGCCTTCTTATGCCCATATGACAAAATATGACTGACAGGTTGATGGCCAAAATTGGTCGTTTAAAAGGGATCATTGATTTCATTAGTACAAATGCATAAAATTATATTGGAATTAAAGATAAAAGATAGAAGAATTTGAGCTTTTAAATGCCAAATCAATACCAGAAAAAATATAGTTCAGCAAAAGCCGTCAAGTAAAAATATATTTACATTTACCAATAAAAAAACAAACATAACTGGGAATATTTAGAAAACATTTTAATAAAAAGAACATTGGTATTTTGAAAAAAAAACAATTAACGATAAATTCAAAGAACGCCATTCTTTTGCTCATAAATGAATAGACACTGATAACTTGGAAAATTTTTGGAAAGGAAAAATATTGTCTCTAAAAATCACAATATCAGGTACATGCATGACATAATTTTGAAAAAGTTAAAGGCGTTTGCAATTGATGAAAAATCCAAAGCTGATTATTGTTCATTTGACAACTTAGTGCCCAGGTTTTGTTGTTGGCTGTGCAATAGCGTAAACGACATTTTATGAACTATTGCAAAAATCATAACAAGTCTGTAGTGCCGAGAACATTCGACAGATGAGCCCAAAGTGAAACAACCTGATTATCATACGTAGAAATAGCAAATGAATATAATGTTTATATAAAAGGTATTTTTGTAACCGTTTTGATTCCTTAACTATGACTATGTTGAGACTTCGTCTCAAATTATTTTTTAGCTCACCTGAGCTGAAAGCTCAGATGAGCTATTGCTATCCATCTTCGTCCGTCGTGCGTCGTCCGTCGTCCGTCGTGCGTCGTCCGTCGTCCGTCGTGCGTAAACTTTTTACATTTTAATCTTCTCCTCCAAAACCACTGGGCCAAATTTAATGAAACTTGGTAACCATCATGCCTGGGTGAAGCCCTCTCAGATTTGCACAAATGAAGGAGTTATGTCCCCTTGGGGCCCCATAAGGGGGGAAATAGTGAAAAACTTTAAAAATCTTCTCCTCTGAATCTACAAGACATATACCTTATTTATTTCATATATAACATCCTTAGGTCATCTAGTTTCAGATTTGCACAAATGGTAGCCATGGGGCTCAAAATGGGGAAATGGTAAGGTGCTGAGTGGGGAAATTGCTAAAAATTATGTATTTGTCAATATATCTTGAAAACTATTAACTTTTTGTATAGGCATGTATATTAGAATATTGTAGGTATTGACATGATGATCATTTTGATATATGATTAAAGGTCATATGTTGAAAGGTCAAGGTCACGGCTGCAAAAGAAGACTGAAATTGCTAATTATCTTGAAAACTATTAACTTTTTGTATAGGCATGTATATTAGAATATTGTAGGTATTGACTTGATGATCATTTTGATATATGGTTCAAGGTCATATGTTGAAAGGTCAAGGTCACAGCTGCAAAAGAAAACTGAAATTGCTAATTATCTTGACAACTATTAACTTTTTGTATAGGCATGTATATAATAATATTGTAGGTATTGACATGACAATCACTTTGATATATGGTTCAAGGTCATATTTTCAAAGGTCAAGGTCACAGCTGCAAAGAAGACTTAAATTGCTAATTATCTTGAAAACTATTAACTTTTTGTATAGGCATGTATATTAGAATATTGTAGGTATTGACATGACAATCATTTTGATATATGGTTCAAGGTCATATGTTGAAAGGTCAAGGTCACAGTTTCAAAGAAGATTGAAATTGTTAATTATTTTGAAAACTAGCAACTTTTTGTATAAGCATGTATATTGGAAAATTGTAGGTATTGACATGATGATCATTTTGATATATGGTTCAAGGTCATATGTCAAAGGTCAAGGTCATAGCTCTATATATAGATTGAAATTGTTAGTTATTTTGAAAACTAGTAGCTTTTTGAATAAGCATATGTATTAGAATATTGTAGATATTGATATTGAGATCATTTTGATATATGGTTCAGGGTCCTTTCATGAAACGTGTTCATTATCATGCCTGGGTAAAGGGCTTTCAGATTTGCACAAATGAAGAAGTTTTGTCCGAAAAAGGGGCTGGTGGTTGTGGTTTAAGATTGTTGGATCAATGGTCTAATTCATATCTGTATTGGAATACAAAAATGGTTACGGTAATTAACTAGAAAACTCAACTTTTTTGTATAGGCATGTGTGTTTAAAAAGTGTAGGCATTGACATGACAATCATTTTTATATGTCATAAGTGCACTACTCTGTCATTTCACCTAACAACAATGTTGTCTTAATACAGATATAAGTTAAATATGTTGACTTAGATGTTTAAACCCATTCAATAAATTATTTCAATCAGTCAACTTAATTTCATAGAAATTGTTTAATGTAGAAACTTATAATATAAATGAACTCCAATAAATCATTGTTTCCTTCAGTGTAGTAGGTTGCATTTTGTTAGGGGAAAAAAAGAATTTTGTCCAAACATGATACATTTTAGTATGGTACAATTTAGTAAGGATTGGTTATTAAAAGATAAAAATGTGGTACGTTTTAGAAAGGATAGATTTCCCGCCATTTTTTCCTGCTTGTTTTGGAATGCCTTGGACTTTACCATTGCTTTTTATGACTGATTCCGATATGTTCCAAGTGTATTAGGTCAGCCATTACTGGAGGTGAGTTGACTGATAATACTTGTAATAAAATGACGAATTCTAGATCAAGATGTGACTTGTTATTGAGTTTTTAATGTTTTATATAGCAATTGAGCACCATATAGCCTAAATTCATACTGACGACTAAGTTAAAAGGAAAATGTAATCGTTGAAAATTGCGTCGGATACTATGAGCCTATGACCCATTTCTTGTCTACTATATATTGTTTTAATCATAACATTTTACATCGAGGATTGAGGGGAGGAGTTGAGTGTGGTGTCAGTTTTATCGAAAATTGGCTTCTGATTTCAGACCCCCTCTATATGATATCTGCGATAGTGTATGCTCCCATGATCAGATAGACATATCTTGAATGTTTTTGAAAACCAGCAACAGCGAATGTATTGAAGTTTATGTGCATGTCCATGATAACCATGCCTGCAGTAATGTAATAAATATAAAACATGATAGACAATGTGATATGACCCATGTTTTGTAATGTTTTTGCCGCTAGTAGCCTAGGATTTATGTCGACTGGCTTGTTTATCATGTAATATATTTACTAGTGTAAGCCAAGTGTTACTAATCGTGGTCAAATATTTCAATATCTAAATCAATTATTCCAATTTACACTCTTATTATAAAACAGAAAGGGAATAAAATTTCATTTAGATTTCAAACCTGCCTGTGACATATCTGTATTGAAGTTGCACATCGTATATCAGCAGATTTAATCTTTGTTGAAGAGTAAACATATTACATTTTGATTTTGACAATGATTGTATTACTGAAATGTTATTTTACAATGTTATGTTTTATAACAATCTGGTTTCTTTTGCACAGTTTAAAAATCAAAAAAGATTATCACGTAAAAATTGTATGGTGCCCTGTTCTAGATAGATGTTAACCCTCACTTTGAAATTGAATATAAAATTTCTTACAATTTTTATTACATATTGAATCATTATTATCAATCAACAAACCCTTTTAAAAGTACAGTAGAACTTCGATGGCTTGAAGTCCAAGGGACTCTGGTCGAATATATTTGATCCATCGGGGGGTTCGAGCGATTGAACATCAGGATACGATCGGAGTTATTGGCAGACAAAGAATCGTTAAATTTGCAATAGGTCCATGTAAATGTACATTGTATTTGATGGTCAAATAATAAAATTTCCACATTATAATTGCAGTATTTATCTTGAAATACTGAAAATTCATAGATAATGAAACGGTAAAAACGTGACAATTAAAAATAAAATATTCATTATTCATCGAGATATCTCGATAATGTTTTCAAACTTAAATGTTGATCTACGATCTGTCATATGATGTTTTAAATCTATTGGGCTATAAATGGCACTTATAATTTCAACAAGTGATGATACAAAATAAACTTACTTTATTATAATAAAATACAAAGCACACTTATCACCAGTCTATTTAATCACAGGAAATAACGATAATACACATTACTATACATACCCCAATGACATGTAAATTACAGAATTCTATGTGCAGTCATCAGGCGTGGGGGACATGTGTGATACCTATCAAACACTTCCACATGTCGTAATGAAGAGGCCGCGGTGGCCTAATGGATAAGACGTCAGTCTTCAAATCCAGGGTCTCTCACCGCTGTGAGTTCGAGTCCCGCTCGGACCACATGTGGGAAAGTGAATTTTCCTTGTAAAAGTGAATTTTCCTTGCCGTTGGCCTTTACTGATTCACCTGGTATCAGTATAATGGACTGGGGAGTTGGTACGCTTGTCTGCGGCGCACTGACTGTGAGCTAGCACGTTAAAGTCGCCCTGAGTGCGCGCTAGTACAAGGCAGACCATACAACACACTCGCACTTCACTTGCATACACAAAATTGTTCATAGATTAATCCATAGAGATTAATAAAATAGTTCTCGTCGCGAATAGCTGAAAAATTGCTGATGCGACGTTAAGCAACATTCAACCAACCAACCAACCAACCACATGTCGTAATCGGATTAAAAGATTAAAGAACTGTGTATATTGAGCACTGCCTCATTAAGTTAATTAATAATCTTGAGTAGCACTCAATATTTCAGGTAACTGTTTAGACTAATTTGTTCCACTCTCTTACTTTTGAAGAAATCTGTAATTATATGGTTTCAGTGGTGTTATTTTTACAATGACGCGGGTCACATCTGTCTGAAAAAAATGTATTTGAGTGAAAGAAGTTGAATTTTCACTAACTTTTTACGTTTGAAAAATATTTATTGTTCGAGTGAGCAGAGGTATTCGAGTACGAAGTTCAAGCCATTGAGGTTTATTTACATAGGATATTTTAGGAAATTTGTCGGGACTGACAGATGACTTTGAGCTATCCGGGGTATTCGAGGTAACGATGTTTGAAGCGATCGAAGTTTTACTGTAACTCATAAAATAAACTACATGAAACTGTGTGGTTTTTTTTTAATTACATATTTATAATGTGTAGGTACTGTTACATGTCAAATCTCAGAATTTGTTTTATTCGTGGTTGGAAAACAAAACATCTTAATGCCATTGTAACAATGTTCTTCTGCCCATCCCTTTAAAGGACATTGGTTATAGCTTAAGCTACATTAACTTTACCCATTTTTGAAAAAATATATAAATTGGTTGTTATTATGATCTGTGGTTCATTTTCTTCATTCTCATTAGCCCATACAGGGCTCGACATTAAAGGTTGTCCGCTTGCCAAGTAAAACTGACGGTCGGGCAAGTAAACTTCAGATTAAACTTGTCCGACGGGGCAAGTGAAAATTTTAGCCATAGATAATTAAAATTGTTGTTTTAACATAAAATTCTGAAGATTTTTTTTCCCGATTTTCGATGTTAAAGTGCAGACCATACTTCTGTATATTTTCTATGACTCTTAGAGTCATGACATGTATAAAATGAGATATTTGATTGATTTATTCTATTTATATCACTCAATTTAATGCAATCAGAGCGCTGAATATGTTTTCGTCTTTAGTTGACAATAGAAACTGCAAACATGACCGAATTAAAACAAAAGTCAATGTTGTCATTTTTTAAGAAATCTGAAGAGGAACATCTCTTTATACAGTAAAACTAAAGATAGTATAACTATTCATAAGCTTTTTTATCACCCTCTGAATTAAACTACAGTGAGTAAAGTCAAAACAATAAGTTAACATCAATCATGAAGATTTTATTAACAAAACAAGATTGATTCGGTCTTTTGTAAATGATTAAAACAGGATTAACTCGGTCTTTTCTTAGTGATTTTAAGACCTGAAATGAAAGAAAACAAAAAAGCAAAATAATTGTAGGGCAAGTAAAAAATTTAGGTGGGCAAGTGAATTTTCAGTTGCACTTGCCCAACTGGGCAAGTTGGTATAAAAGTTAATGTCAAGCCCTGCCATAATAAATGGAACATGGTACAACTTGATCAAATATTCTTTATCAGTTTGGAGCATGCACAGAAGTTCTACATGCATGTAAATGAGGGCTTTGGCAGAAAAAAAGTTTTTGTGCAAGAATGACATCAGATTCTGCAAAGAAAATAACAAGGACCAACTGGGACAAACTGATTCCAAGGATTCAAATCGGCCATGGTCAGATGAAAAAATGGCATGGAGGGTCTTAAAGTTGGTGTAAAGTGTATGCTTATGATGGTAGTGCATTTAATAGCTATTTACTGAGCAAGTTCTAGGAGAAATTTAATATTAAGTATGTTTTGATGTAACTGTAGTTTGATGTAAAAAAATCCTTGTGCAATGAATTGGCTTACCCTTGAAAACAGTTGATTGTTATTTAGCCTAATTTGAATGAAATATATATATGAAGATACATGTACATATGATTACATTATTGTGGCCATTGTAAAATATTACACTACACTACACAGCCTGCAATTTCCAGTTGACAAATTGATCTGCTGTTTATGTTGAGGTGTTTATTGTTAATATATCTTTAATGCTTATGAATGATTGATAGTGCTAAAATGTATTCAATCAGAACATTAGTCAGCCTTTTATGTTGAACCTCAGTAACCTCACAAAAAACCTCGGATGTAGTCCAATGAATACCCATAGAATGCATGGGATTAGTGATAAGGTTTCTGGCAGGTGATAGGTTGATTCCATTAAAAAAAATTCCCAGTAACGCTACATCTAATAGTGAAAGTAAGAAAATTAAATATGTTGCTATATTCAGCTACACGGTTGAAAATAGATTTATTGAATTTAACAGCATTTCACAAAAATAACTTTTTTAATGTTTTCTCAGGCCTTATTCAAGATGGTGACTTCTATGTTCTAGTGTGTTTTGCAATACGTGATGGCAAAATTGACATTGATTTCAATTTGAAGCAAAACATATTGATCCCTTAATTTCTCCATATGAGAGATACCCTTGCTATATTACCCACTGGCTATAGCAAGAGTATAATTTTCCAGCTTTTGCCATCTCACAAGGAAGCAGGAAGCAAGGACACTGCTATTTTATTACATGATGTGGTTAGAAGTAGCTCCAAATTAAGTCCGGCTACATTTGATGTTTTTTACAAACATTTTCTAGTTTAATCATAACTTGTTACGTTGATGCACCCTGTTGTTTCTGGCTAGAGTAGTAGTTTTTTTTAAAATTGTAATTATTTTGATGAAAAATTGTGAGTTTTTTCTATTTATATATTTCAGATAATGCCTAGGAAAAGTCGTGGAAGAAGAAATTAGCTGCAAAGAAACAGCATGAAGCAATACGGACTGACGAGACTGAGGAAGATGGCCTCGCTAAAAACACAGCAATTGACCTTGACTTGACTGAGGAAGATGGCCTCGTAAAAAACACAGCAATTGACCTGACGAATAACGTGACTGAGGAAGATGGCCTCATAAAAAACACAGCAAATATTGACATAAGAAACTATGCAAAAAATCTGCTTACAAAATCTGCAAATAACAAACTGCAAAATTTATCTGAATATTACAAACTGCAAACTTTATCTGAATATTACAAACTGCAAACTTTATCTGAATACAATGAACTGCAAACTTTATCTGAATACAATAAACTGCAAAATTTATCTGAATATAACAAACTGCAAAATTTATCTAAATGCAATAAAATGCAAACTATAACTGCAAAATATGATACACTGTCTGAAAACAAAAGCTCACTTAATGGCAATGCTGGTGATGAAGACCGTGATCCAAATTTTAGAGGTAAAACTGAAAATTTGACACAAAAAGATGAACCAGGTAAAATAAATTTGAAAATTTCTAATAATTTATCACGTAGTAAAGATCCACTCTTTTATTTCTCTGATTATAATCAAAATGATTCAGCTTTTCCATCATATTCTAGAGGAGTACAATGTACATGCAATGCGTTGATGTCGATCATCATCATGGAAGATAGCAATAACATCAATTCAAATCTGTTAAATGCAGTTTTATTTGAAGGTGATGAGTTGTACAGAACTCGTATTGCTGAACTTGAATCGGAAAATAAACTTTTGTCCAATTTACTCATGTTTGATGAGCTTCCATCAAAAGTTTCAACTCCATCTGGGAAATATTCTGTAACTTATTATGAGTCTATATGTGGAACGCTAACACACACAAATTTCTCTGATACAGATGGTGTCTTGAATCTTGGAGAAGGAATTGGCTCTCTGTTCAATACTCACAAGGCTGGATTAATTTTAGTTTCCGGTTTGTGCTCAGCATTGTTCATCATTAATAATAAAATCATATTTTTTGATTCTCATTCCCACAACTCGTCTGGCTTATCAGCTGCAGAAGGGAAAGCTGTTTGTATTCACTTTAGTAATGTTGAACAATTAATTCATTATCTTTATTCATATTATAGAAGTTGTCAGATAGATATCTTGGCTCAATTTGAAATCTTGCCCCTTTCCTGTAGGAAAGATTTTTCACATAACAAGAAAGAAAATTCCACATCTGATCAACTACAGAAATATTTCAATTACCAAAGTGATATGCAAGAAGAAAAAAAGAAAAACATATTAAATGAACAAAGACTACAAGAAAAAAGAAAAAACTACATGAAGTTATATATGAAAAGAAGGCGACAAGACAAAACATTTACACAATCACAGAGGAAGCTTACTTTGACTAGTATGCAGAAATTTCGTGAAAGTGCAGAAAACAAAAAAAAAGAATCCCTCTTTAAACAAAAAAGCAGACAAGATGAAAACATGAAACAGATAGAAAGGGAAAGAACTCTAAAATCTAAGCAGAAATTTCGAGAAAGTGCAGACAACAAAAAGAAAGAATCTCTTTATAAACAAAATATTAGACAGAATGAAAACATGAAACAGATAGAAAGGGAAAGAACTTTAAAATCTAAGCAGAAATTTCGAGAAAGTGCAGATAACAAAAAGAAAGAATCTCTTTATAAACAAAATATTAGACAGAATGAAAACATGAAACAGATAGAAAGGGAAAGAACTCTAAAAACTAAGCAGAAATTTCGAGAAAGCGCGGATAACAAAAAGAAAGAATCTCTTTATAAACAAAATATTAGACAGAATGAAAACATGAAACAGATAGAAAGGGAAAGAACTTTAAAATCTAAGCAGAAATTTCGAGAAAGTACATCAAACAAAAAGAAAGAATCCCTCTATAAACAAAAAAGCAGACAAGATGAAAACATGAAATGGATAGAAAGGGAAAGAACTTTAAAAACTATGCAGAAATTTCGAGAAAGTTCAGATAACAAGAAGAAAGAATCTCTTATAAACAAAATATTAGACAGAATGAAAATGTAAAGAAACTAGAAAGGGAAAGAACATTTAAATCTATGCAAAAAGCAAGAAAAAGTGAAATCTGTAAGGAAAAAGAAAGATTAAACAAACAGGAAAGTAGAAAACGTAATAGAGCAGAAGAAAGAATTGCTGATCAAAACAGGAAACGGTTGAAAAGGCAAGATGCTTCATTTGTTAATGAAGAATTGATTCAAGTTCAGTGTAAAAAGTATGGAAATTCAATGGATGAATGCATAAGTATTTTTCAGAAGGAATCTGGTACTGGACCAGTATATGTTTGCACTTGTTGTCACCAAACATGGTTTGCCAATAGTGTTAGAAAATTAACTGCACTGATTAACAAAGATAAAGATATTTGTACTGGATATAGATCTGTTGATAATGAAGAATGGATATGCAATACTTGCTGTTTATCAATAAAGGAAGGTAAAACACCACGTTTATCTGTAGTAAATGGTATGAAGTGGCCTGAAAAACCAGATGTATTGAATCTTCACCCACTTGAAGAAAGACTTGTTTCCCTAAGAATACCATTTATGGAAATAAGAGAATTACCTAGAGGTGGTCAGTTATCTGCCAAAGGAAATATTGTAAATGTACCTGTAGATATTCAACCCACAATAAATGCACTTCCTCGTCAGTTTGATGAAAATGTTACTATCGCAGTAAAGTTGAAGAAACGAATTTCACATAAATCAAGTGTGTTTGTTGAAAATGTAAGACCAGCAAGAGTTATTGCTGCATTAGAATGGTTAATGAATCATAGTGACTTGTATAAAAACTCAGGTATTCATATCGATAATAATTGGCAGGAAAATATCACAAACAGCACAGATAATACTGTGAAGGAATTTACAGGTACAGCTGATAATACACTTAGTGATGACAGTGAACCAGATACTGATCCTTTTTGTGAAATACAAAATGATAGCTCCATAGAAGGTAATGCTGACACACTTCTAGAAGATTCAAATTTAGATACAAATAAGACATATATATTTGCTCCAGGAGAAAACCAGAAACCTCTTAGTATGTTTGAGGATGAAAATTTTGAGTATCTTTGCTTCCCTACCATTTTCTGTGGCCAAAAAAGACCAGCAAATAATGAAAGAATGGTTTCTGTTCATTATAGTGATGTGGCTAAATGGGAATTAAGAAGTGTTGATAGGAGAGCTGCAAGATCGGTACCAAACATATTTACAAAACTTAAAAAGATACAAGCTAAACAAGTAAGTGACAAAACAAATTTTGCTTTGAGAAGATGTAAAACTGAAGGTAAAAAGATAACAGCTGCTTGTGTGCGAGACTCTGTTAAACGCGAACATATAGCCAGACTGAATGAGGGTTACTACATCTTTAGGACTTTACGCAATTCACCTGCATACTTAGCTTCAAGAAAGAAAGATGTATTTGCAATGATACGCCAGCTGGGACTTCCAACATACTTTATATCTTTGTCTTCAGCAGATACTAGATGGCCTGATTTATTGAAAACTCTTGCAAAATTGAATGGGGATATATGTACTGTAGATGATGTGCTTGATGCTGATTGGCATACTAAAGCAAAGTTAGTTCAGAAAGACCCAGTAACATGTAGCAGATATTTTGATCACAGAGTGCAACTTTTTATTAATATTGTTTTAAAGAGTATCCATCATCCACTTGGAAAAGTTGTTGATGTTTTTAGAAGAGTTGAGTTTCAACATCGGGGATCTCCTCATGTTCACATGCTTATTTGGACTGACAATGCACCAAAATACAGAAAAGACAATGGGACACAAGATGAAATCATTAAGATTGTCAACAAACACATAACATGTTCCATTAATGTTGAAGATAAAAAACTACAAGAACTAATTGATTTGCAAATTCATAAACATTCAAAAACGTGTAAAAAGAAGGGCAAGTCAGTGTGTCGTTTTGGATTTCCCCTCCCACCACTTGCAAAAACAATGCTTTTAGAACCATTAGACACGGATGACAATGATTACAAAAAAAAGTATAGTGAACTACAACAAAAAATGAATGAGTATAAAGATGGATGCAATCTGACATATGCTGAATTTCTGAAACAAGTTGTACGATTTTCAGAAGAAGAATACATTAAGTGTATTAGAGCTTCACTGAAAGGACCAAAAATATTCTTGAAAAGGGAACCTTCAGAAATGAGGGTAAATTATTACAATTCAACTTTATTGAAAGCATGGAGAGCTAATCTTGATATTCAGTTTGTTCTTGATCCATATGCTTGTGCCATGTATATTGTTTCATACATAAGCAAGTCTCAAAGAGGAATTAGCTCTATGCTAGAAAAGGCTTCTAATGAAGCAGCACAAGGAAATATGGATTTACGTAGACAAGTTCGTCATATTGGTAACAAATTTTTGAATTTTGTTGAGGTTAGTGCCCAGGAGGCCTGTTATCTTATTTTGCAAATGCCTTTGACTCAAAGTTCACGTGATGTAGTCTTTATAAATACATCTCCAAAAGAAGATGTGTTTTTATTGAAAGACAAGTCTCAGCTAGAGGAATTGCCCCCTGATTCTACAGATATAGAGGCAAATAATATGATTAAACGATATTCAAATCGACCAAAAATGCTAGAAAACTGGTGCTTAGCTGATGTCATTTCACAGCTTGAAATCAAATTTCCTAAAAAGGTTGAAAACAATGAAGACAACAATGATGATGAAATTGACATACAGGATGAATTTACAGATGATGCTGTGCTACTAAAATTAAAAAATGGCATAGTTATCAAAAGGAGGAAAACACCACGAGTAATCAGATATGTACATTACAGCAAAAAACCAATGCTGAAAATTATTATAGGGAAAAACTTATGCTTTTTATCCCATGGCGTAATGAATTGACTGATTTGCTTGCAGGCTTTCAAACATATGAGCAACATTACTTACACAAAAAAAACTTCATAACTACAAAACAAAATGAGTATGAACACCATATGGAAGAACTAGAGCAGGCTAGATTACAAGCAGAAGGTGAAGATCTAGATTATGATGAATTAGCACCAAATACAGAACACATCCAGGCAAGTGATGAAGAAGAAGGTTCTGTTGTATCTGATGAATTTATTCATTTTTGATCCTGACTGTTCTGCCCATAGATACTATGATATTGGACCAGATATTGGTTTGACTAGTACCTCACATGACATAGAAACAAGTATCTGTAGACTTTCAGATGATGATTATGGACAGTTAATGAGATCATTGAATATCAAACAGAGAGAATTTCACAATCATGTAGTACACTGGATTACAACTTGTCAGGAGCCTATTTATGCATTTCTATCAGGAGGTGCTGGAGTTGGCAAATCTGTAGTAGTAAATGCTTTGTACCAAACTTTACATCGTGCTTTATGTTCAGAAGAAGGTGAAAACCCAGATGACGTTAGAATTTTGCTTTGTGCAATGACTGGGAAGCAGCATTTAATATAAAAGGAGTAACCATTGCATCTGCGTTTCATCAGAAAATGTACCAGGCACAGCAACATATGCATGCAGATGAACTGAATACCTTCAGAACAAAGTACAGAAATTTGTCAGTTATAATAATTGATGAAATATCAATGGTTGGTAATAACAAACTTGCATTTATTCATCAAAGGTTAACTGAACTGACAGGCACTAAACAAGATTTTGGTGGAATAAGCATAATAGCTGTGGGTGATTTGTTTCAGTTGTCACCTGTTTGTGATGGTTGGATATTTCATGATCTAAAAGGGCCTGGTCAGGGTTTTGCTTCAAACTTGTGGAAAAAACATTTTCAAATGTTTGAACTTTTAGAAATAATGAGACAAAAAGATGATAAGTCATTTGCTGAGTTTTTGAATCGTTTACGTCGTGATACACTGACAGATGTAGACAAATTGTTGATTCAGTCTCTAAAGATAGATAAATACAGTGAAAATTATCCAAAAAATGCCCCGCATTTATTCATTGAAAATGCTAGAGTTGACGAGTTCAATATTGATATTATGCTTTCATTGCCATCTGAGAGAGTTACAGTAAATGCTGACACAGATGTGTTGTCTACTTCTAAATTGTCAACAGATGTTAAAAGTGCTCTTCTTACCAGCTTATCAAAAAAACACACTGATACAGGTGGTCTTGCTTTCCAATTGACAATTGCAGTTAATATGATATATGACATATCTGTTAACCTGGATGTATCTGATGGATTAACCAATGGTTCTAGTTGCAGAGTTATGAAAATAGAATATAAAGAATCTCAAAAAAGACCTGCAATTGTATGGGTTCTGTTTGATGATGTTAATGTTGGCTCATCTCGCCGTAATCAGTACAGACATATGTATTCTACTGGAATTGACAAGGCTTGGACCCCTATCTTTGAAACAAAACGGACCTTTCTTAAAAACAGAAGAACTTATGAGAGAATTCAGTTTCCATTATTTCCATCTGCAGCAAAGACTGTTCATAAAGCACAAGGTTGCACAGTTGATGAATTAGTTGTTGATTTGGCTCAGTCAGGTAGAAATAGAAAAATACCTCATATACATTATGTAGCGTTATCTAGAGTTCGGACAATGGCAAATTTGCATATAGTAGACTTCAATGAGAATGCATACTGTGTTGACAGAACAGTTGAAGAAGAAATGAAGAGATTACAAATTGAAGCACAGATAAAGTTGTGTTATCAGCCAATATACTGTAAATGTACTTATTTTCGCGCAGTCAAATTTTAGCGCAAAAGCTGTGTTGTCACTTATTCGCGCAATCTTAAATTAGCACACTCAGCTCACGGGAAGTGCCGAAATCAATTTCTAAATCGGAAAACGGACAATGAATTCGGTCCAAAGCTCCGAAACAGCGCCCACCTCCTAGCTCCGTATGTCGAATGTCTTACTTATTTCTTTTGTTTCCCAGTCCGAATCATAATAACTTTCTTTAAACGTGTGTTTGTTTAATAAAAAGTGCATGGTTGTAACTGTGTTGATTACGGAAGCCATAACGAGTGTCAGTCAACGGTGACGGTTTGTTATCAAAGAGGTTCCACGCGGGGTGTTGAAAAATGCCTACTAAGCGCTTCGTAACTGTTTCTTTATTAATAAATACAGAAACGCGATAAAATTTTATTTTAATAAAAGTTTATGCATTAATATCTTTCATTCGCATAAATATATTGGAACCTCGTCAAGCCGTTCCGTTATATCATATTTCGTAATACCTGAATTTCTATTTAGAACCTCTCGCCATAATTCTAATTACAATTCGTGTATCTTCGGAATACAAAAGTTCACGATTGTTAGTAAACAATATGGCGGACGTGCAGTATCAAGCATCGTAGACTGTAACGCATATTGATAATAACAGCATATCGCGGAAGCACATGGATTAAAATTGGCAATCGCGTCAGCTCAAAAAATTTATTTGGTTAGTTTGACAATAAACAAAAACAGACAGCCCTGTGCCGACGACTTTTTTTCTGATTGTACAAAAAATGTCCGACGGGCCGGACCGAAGTTTCCGAGACCTTGAGGTAAGACCCATATTTATAAACACATTTATTCGCGGTAATCATAAATTAGCGCAATTTATCTAGCGCCAAAACCGCTAAAATAAAATTACCGCTAAATAAAGTACATTTACAGTATATGGTCAGATCAGAACATGTGTTAACAATAGCCTTTAATAATGCCAGATCACTCCATAAACATTTTCAAGATGCACAGTCGGATCCAAATATCTTAGCAGCTGATGTTATAGGTTTTGCTGAATCATGGTTCAATTGCAGTGATGATAACAGTAATTATCATTTGGATGGTTTCAAATTGTTTCGAAATGATCAACAAAGTCATGTCCATAGACCTCACCATGGCCTTGCTTGTTATGTAAAAGAAACGTTAAATGTTTCTGTTCTTACTCACTTTTCATCAGATAAACTGGAATTAACATGCCTTAATATTCACAGTAATGACATTTTACTGACATTATTAATTCTTTATAAGAAACCGGCTTGTTCACTAAATGATTTCATAAATATACTAAATCAGCAATTGCTTTCTATTCATACCTTTTTCAGAGGAAATATTGTTATTGTTGGAGATTTCAATTTTGATTTAAAAAATGGACATCTTCAATTTTTAAACTACATGACAGAAACTTTTTCATGCAGACAGATAGTTCAGAAATCAACAACTAAATATGGATCATGTACAGATTTGATATTTACTAATATGAAAGTAGAGCATCATGATGTTTTAGAGTGTTTTTGGTCAGATCATAAAATAATTTATTGTGCTGTGTCAAAATCTGAAACAAATAAAGGGATATAAAACAGTTTGTAAAACTCGCTGATAATATCAACAGTAGTACATAGGAACTCATTGTTCCTCTGTCCTGCTGTTTGGGTGGTTGTATAAAAGATTGAGTTTCCACCCCAACTCTCCCCCCCCCCCCCCTTTCCCTTTTCAAATGTAGTTTGTTCTTTTCATAATAACAGCTTAGTTCATTTTGTTATTGTTAACTTCAATTTCATTTTTAACAACTTGTTACTTTGTATCTTGTAAATCATGTAATGGTTAGCTTGAAGAACTTGTAACATTCATGTAGCAGTAATATTTAAGCTACCCATTACTAGTATTTATTAGAATTTTAGAGTATATGTCCCAAATACAATTTGAACTTTGCTCTAAATAATTTTATCAGATTGCCACATAGACAGCATCTACGTGTTTTGTATGATCTTTTGAATCAAATGTATGTGCATGTATTATTCAACTTTTTCTTCTAAAAGGGACCATATTGGTATTAATGTAGTAATAAAGTTTTCATATTGTAATGGTGTAGTGATTGTAGGCATGTGGAACATATATGTTTGAGTAAGTTTAAACATAAGATGAGCCATTATGATGACTGTAGAAGCTAAGAGATCTTAATCCAAGGAAGTCTTGTCATTTTATATATTTATTTTTTTTTTAAATTTAGATTGAACAGTATGTGATAAATTTGAATGTAGTTGTTATTTGAAAAAAACAAACAAAGGATAATTTTATATAATTATGTACACGTATATAAAATGAGTAATTAATTTTTTAAATATGCAATGTATCTTCTTAGATTATTATGTATGCTTAACTTGCTCTGATTGATTGTTTGCATGAAATGCAAGTTATAACGAGAAAGAAATATGAACAATGAAACTAGAAATATGATAAAAAGTTATATTGTTATTACAAAAAACTTACCATCATCCAAGTTTTGTTTTGATGATTGTATGTTTGTTACAGATTTCTCTGTACATATGAACAATTTTATGATTTTTGTATTGAAATTATTTTATGTATTTACTTTATTTGTTACTTAAATTAAAACATTACATTTGATACATAATTGAAATTTCATCACCTTGGATTTAAAAAAATCTATGACACATTCATTTAACAATTGTGAAATTAACTCATTAACAGGTAAGTATTTTCAGTAAAGGTCAATGGCACAGCATTAATTTGCTTGTAAACCTTGCTGATATTATGCATAATTGCATAAAGGCAAATAATATTTTTCAGTGAGTGAAGGTCAGTTGCACAGCATAAGTTTGCTTATAAACCTTGCTGAATGATTAAATGTCCTTAAATATGTTTGATATAAAATTTAATAGATTGTGATCTTAAGGTGGTGTTAATGTGTTTTTGATTTATCATATAAGAATTAAGTATGATAAACAAAATGTTTCAATATCACATTGTATGTGTTAATTACTGTTAACAAATATTATGATAAAAATTACAATCAGTAGTGATAATAATAATGCTTCTGGTCCATCAATAATTTCAGTAATATTGTATCTATGATTCTATGTAATAAATACATTGGACTATAAATATTTGATGCATCTGATTGATGTTTATATGGTAATTTTTTAAGAAAAATAAATATAATGATGAAAACTTCAGAATTTATTTCTTCTCATTGTTATTTCTTCCTTTATAATTACCATTATGATAGTTTGATTATACTATATATATATATATATATATTATATATATATATATATATTAATGCCTTGTTCAAACCTTGATAACTTGATTAACTTCACACACAACACTGGTGTTTATATTGAGAACAGGAAATAACATGGAGAAAGAAACCAGAGTTTTCAGACAAACTTTAAATTTCATGACAAACATAGCTGTCTATTCAATGATTAATAATAATTGATCATTTTATTGCATGACAACCAACATCCAAGTCCAGAATATTTCACTTGTATTAAAAATATCATCATTTTTGAGAGAATATATATATACACATATATTTATAGATATATATATATATATATAAGAATATTGTAGGTGATGACATCATGATCATTTTCTTTTATGATTCAGGGTCATAAGTTCAAAGGTCAAGGTCACAACTGCATAAGATTATTGAAAATGTTCATTATCAGGAAAAGTATAACCTTTTTTTACACATATACTAAATATATTAAAATATATTAGGTATTGATACTATGTTCATTTTCATAAATAGTTCAAAATCATAGGTTCAAAGGTCACAACTTCATAAGAAAACTGAAATGGTAAATTATCTTGAAAACTATAAAATTTTTGTATAGGTGTGCATATTTGAGTATTGAAAGTATTGATATGACAATAATTTTGATAAACAGTTTCAGATCAAAAGGTCAAGATTTAGTATTATCACAGTGGGAATCAAACTTGGGAACATTTGGAAAGTTTCTCCCATTACTAAAATTGTCTTTTGTAATTCACAAAAGATTAAGGACATATCTGCATGTGAGAGTTTAGGACCATGGCCCTCTTGTGTTCTTTCTTTTTTTTATCTTTTGTCAATCCTTTTTATATTACCAACTACAGACTTGTCTGGTAATTAAACAGTTGGGTATTTATGTTTGAGTGTTTTTTTTAAAAAATGATTGTGGTTAAATATAATTTTTCTAGTTCAATTTTCACCCCAATGTTTCATAAATTTCTGATTTAAAGGAAATTCAAGTGTTACCTAGGAATTTGAATTACTTGACTAAACATGATGATGTCATAGAACAATAAACTAGTTTCTGTTATGATCATCTTTATCACAAGGAAAAACATCAGTATTATATTACCCATAAATAGGATACTGGAAAGTAGTTGATGTGAATGAGAATGTAGTTTGCTACTATATTAAGGATTGACAAAATAACTGAAAAATATATACACCTACATGTACTTATATATATATATGTTAGTATTTGATTGTGCTTGGTTCAAAAGTGTATTTCCTAGGAGTTGTTACACATTGTTTTTTATCTACAAGAATAGGAATTTTTAATATAGATTGTGAAATTTATATGGTGAAATATGTTCAATTTGAAACAAATTGATAAGGTCATTCATAAGCTCACTACCTTAAGGCCACCTGTCTATAAATGACCAGAAAGATATGATGTCATTCCTTAACAAATTTTTATAGTAATGTGTAAGTTCAACAATCATTGAGGGACATCAGTGAAATCCATTTCAGTAGACTCCATATTTAAGTTTTAAGCTATTTACATAATGAAATTTTACATGTCATGCTTTTCAAGTTAAACTTCTGTTGGATGAAATCAGATAGAGTTGAGTTGATTAATGGTGTTTAACGTCCCAGTCAAGAATATTCATACAGTGAACTACTATATTCACTTAACCAGTAAAATTTGATTAAATTGACCTCATTTAGTAGAAAAAGAAAGATTGTAAACAATGTTATGTTTTACAAGATATCACATCTCACATGAAAAGTAAGATGTGAAAATTCAGATCATGTATAAGGCCTTTATAACTGATTGTAAGAGATAGGCATAAATATTGTCATAATTCAAACATAAAATTACTACATATCTGATGATGGATCCAGGTTCATAATTTCTTTTCCAATTACTAGATATAAACATTTGTTTACACTAGATAAATGAATCAGTCTACATATTCTAGTACTAAACTTTTTTAAATAAATCATTCCCAATGTGTATTTTTATGTATATTTAATTTTATAGATGATATATACATTAATATAGTCTATATATATATAGTAATTTCAAAATTTTCACTTCCAGTTTATATCCAAATGTTCAATAATTGTTATAATTATGAATTTGTATATTATGAATCAGTTAACTAATGTTGTAATTATATGTTATGGTAAAAACAATTGCCATTGCAGTTTCCAGTGAATCTAGACAGATTTGCATATTCCTTTTAAAATATATGTAAAAAACCTGTGTTTAGACTCTGCAAAATTCAATTTTTTAATCTTAATATATCATGAATTAAGAAGCACATTATTTTTTTTTTATCATTTAACCATTTCAAACGTTGGAATATGAGGTGTCACAAGACAGCAAATTATAAGTTTGTGATGATCTGTATGTAAAGACCATTTGTGAATATAAGAACTAAATCGGACCGTTATTTAATGGCAAGTGTGAACTGCTTTCAACCTTTAATTGATTGCCAAGTGTTCAATTGAAACGAGGCTGGTAGAGTAATCACGTGATCAGAAAAATATTAGAGGATGTAAAAACGCGGGAAATCACTCGGCACATCTCTGACTTTCTCCTTTACTGAAAGCGAATTTCTCCGAGTACATCCGCGTAATCAGCTGCAAACTTCAAATCATGGCGACTGGCAACAAATTAGTAAAACGAGAAACAGATAACGAAATCGAGGGATTTCTTCAGAATGTTTCACCCATTAAAACTTCGAAAAAGAATAATCTCTATTTCGACGGTACCATTCAAACAGGACGGACAGAATATAAACACTTTGTTTGTTTGATACTAATAAACAAAGTGCCTTTGCAGCGGCTGATAAAAGCCCCGTAAAGCTTAAAGACATAAGTCTGACGCCTAGCCAAAGGGAAGCCAATTCTTCAGATGTTATAGTAAAGAAACACTCCACAATGGAAATAAAAAAGAACGTCGACTTCCCATACAAAATAAGAGAAACGCCAACATCAACAATGACTACTGTTGCAAATTGCCTCGAGATGCCAGCTTATAACAAGGTAGGCCTAATTATCACTATAAAATAAAAACTCTTAGGATATAACATGTTTCGCATGGCAACAGAAATAAGAATGGCTTGCCTTATCCGTATTTTTGAAAGTTTCAACTCTCCGACCGACGCAAGGGGTGGGGGTGGGGGAATGGGGTGGTTCGTCACATTTTAAATTTTAATATTGCACCTTTGGTTGTTCGGTAACTGTTCTCCCATACGTTGTATAAGTTGGTCTAGTAATCACTGTTCGTCTTCCTTTCAAAGTTCCACCTTGAATGCCATCACAAGTAGGCTTAATTCTAGGTCATATGAAATAATTGTCTCTTAGTTATGATTACTTACAAGGACATTAATGGAAAACTACAGTACAGCGTCATGCCATAAGTATTCGTGATTTTTCAAGATGGCGGTTTACGTGAAACACTATAACCACTTTTTAAAAGTGAAATTAAAACTGAAATAAAAAATGTACTTGCCTAATATTTTGTCAGATGTCCTTTTGCTTTTATGACTTCTAGTTTTGCAGGGGAGGGGATTGATTGATAAAAACTCTGAATGTAGGTAATAGAAAAAGGAAGTCCAAATACCCATGATGGCGGTGAATAGCTCTTCGGTAGTAGAAATTTCTCTGTCCTGTATTTGTAACTCTCTTTGATGCGATGCCATACATTTTCAATAATATTAATGTCAGGGGACTGGGCTGGCCACACAATAGTTGGAATGTTATTTTGCTGTTTGTATTCTGTAGTAATATGGGCCCAGTGAACGGGAGCATTATCATTCTGAAAACTATGTTTGGTTACTAAAATGACAGGCATTAACTGGCCACAGGTGATTATCAAGTATATTAATTTCCTTCTGAGCATTTATATTGCCTGTAACAGTACACAAAGTTCCGACACCATAATAAGTGATGCACCCCTAAACCATCAAGGAGACCCATTGCATCCTAAGGGAAAATCACCACTGGGGAAGGTGCGATTCTTTGGATGTCCTCCGGATGTATATTCAGTGATTTTCTCCTAGCACTATCAGACTTTCATTAGAATATATAACAGTTTTCCTATAATTATCGACTTTCCTTTTCTGGAAACACCAAGAAATATGCCTTTCCAATTAACATGCCGAACCACCATCTTTTTGCGTATTACACAGCGTTTAAAATCTTTTTGCGTAAAAACCTTTGAACTGGATGTGCATGAACATGACAATCTGGTTCTTTTCTTCTATTTAACTTGGTCGTTATTTCATTTAAAGGCAAGTATTTGTTAACCGGAACTGTATAAAATGTAGCCAGATGTGGAGGGCCAAGGAAGTTGACACTGCAGAATAGAAACTGGCTCTGTATTTTCACACAAAGCAACAAAATATTGCCTTTAAATGAAATAAAGACTGAGTAATCTTGCTTTCGTCCGAAAATATTACTTTCTTCCAGTAATAATCCCCGTCTAAAATCCTCTCTCTCATTCAATTGATACACTTTTTAAATTTTCTTTGTAGAACCTATCTCTTCCATGCAACATTTTTAAAGGAACCATGTTTATTCAGATAAAATTATAACTTGTGTTTTGCAAATTGCAACTACCTTGAATTTGTTCTCATAAAATTTAAAAATTATTTCATTTGAAGTGTCCTCTCTGTTGCATTGAACTAATCTTTCCAATTTGTAAAATTTCCCAGGCGTCATAGAAACAGGACAACCACTTTGAATTTTGTTGACAATAAAACCACCGTTTCTGAAATGTTTGGCTATTTTGTTCTAATACATTATGAGTTAAGTTGAGTAATGGTGTTTAACATCCCAGGCAAGAATATTTCACTAATATATCGAGACGTCACCAGCTATAGGCGAAAGTGCAGAAATGTTGCATGTGTGTTGTGCTGATGGCATTATACAGCAGGGTTCTTTATCGTGCCACACCTGTCATGACACGGGACCTTGTTTATTTTAAGTTCACATCCGAAAGAACGGTGACTTTTATTTCGTAATGCCAAGTGCTTGGCGAAAAAACAGCCACTACCCACTTTCAAGTCTTGCGTCAGACCCAGCCGGGGTTCAAACCCACGACCTCTCACGGAGCGAGCACTCTACCAACTCTAATACATTATGCATATATATATATATATAATTACTGTATATCAGGAAACTAATGCAAGCCAAAAATAAACTAAAAAAATCCAAGGCAAATTCATCACAATCATTTCTTTGTTCTGAAAATCATTTACCACTGTCTGTAATTTAAAACAACATGTTATCAGTGCATAAAAATTAACTATTGCTGCTCTTTGTAAACTTTCACTATTATTTTAATAATGTCTATACCAAAATTGTAAATGCTACTGAAGTGTGTAATTGAAAAATTCTATTATGTTTCTATTTGCCAATGTATCAGACAATTGATTCTCAGCTAAAACAATAAAATTTGCAAAACATACTGATTCATTTTTAAAAAAAAACTGCAGAATTTAAAATTATGAAAGACTTACTACGCAACTTACAGTACTTAAGTTGTGCCCTGTAGTCTGCCCTTATGTTACATTTCACATCTCTAGACAGCAAAGTTTTAACAAACTCAAATTGCCATTGTGAAAGAGTAGCCAGATCTTTAATAAAGTTACCAGTCTTGGACTATAGAGTGGCGTAATGAAAGTGTGTGTTATGGCCCAGTCAAGATTCTTTCATTTGAATCAAAGCAGAAAGTTCAGGGATGGTGGAGGAAACCATAGTGCTGTAAAACAGTAACCTACAAAACCTTCAGCAAGTGAAACTAACAATCTTCTCACACTACAATCTGTTACTAGTAAGATTCCAACCTAGTCAGTGACAAGAACTGTGATCTTTAAGCATGTGCCTTAAACCACTTTACTACTGAGTCCCCCCTTTAGACTAAAGAACTAGAAATGGTGTCTAGGTGATTGGTCCTTTGGTAATGCTGAATTATAATACCATTTAAATACATAGTATTAATAAAACACTTCTTTCTTTTGCAGGTTTCTCTCATTGCCAAAGTTATAAAGTTAGGAACTGAAGATGTCAAAGATGTTCGAGGAAACCTTCTGTTGTTTAGAAAAGCCACAATCTCTGATGAGACAGCGTCAATCACTCTAACGCTTTGGGATGACCACACAACACAAGTTGAACCTGACAAAGTGTACATATTCACCGATCTATCAACAAGAGTATGCGACGGACATACACTTACTTCTACACCATCAACTACGATAAATATGTCAGAAAAAACACTTAATATTGAAACAATGTTGGTTGCATATAAGGAGGACACTGTTTTCGTGGCAACAGTGTCAAATATTGTCTTAAACAAAAATGTGCAATGTTCCAATTGCAAAAAAAACAATTTGTAGTCCCACTGACGTTCCACAGAATTCAACATTTGTACGCTGTACACATTGCTTGATGAAACAAAACACCAAGGACTTGATTCCCTCCTTCCATGGAAAATTAAATGTTCAGCCAACTTCACAACAAGGCCATCAGATTAAATTAACAGTTTTCAGTTCACCATTATCCATCTTTCTGACCAAAATAAACAAGGTAAAACTTCTTGAAGATGTTGAAGATTTGGAAGAGTTTTTTCTAACAACAGGACCATTTCAGTTCACCTACTCATCAGATTTTGTAATTGACAAAATCATTTTATATAAAAAAAATGACCAGTCAGTGGATCCACAGTCTGCAAACAACTGAAAAAATATTCATTCAAGATAGTTCTACCTTGACTCCCGTATTCCTTTTATTGCTTTCAAACAACTGCTTTCAGTACTACCAAGCTGCACATGTTTGTAAAAAGGAAACAAATCTTGTTGTTTTTTTTATAAGTATGGAATTAGCCAGAAATGTGTAAATTGAAATTGATGATGGCTTGCAAGTACACTTACCTAAGACATATCCTAACGTTATCATCTAACTGTTGTTATAATGTTCTATTTATGTGGTCAGACCTTTTTTGTCGCTTTAGGTGATGTTTGGTCTGCTTCAGCAATGCCTGTAACCAAGTTATTTTTCTTGTAGACTAGTACATTTTATATCTGCTAGCTCCAAAGTCTGATAAAATTTTCATGTGTGTCATCAATGATTAAAAAATAGAAAGGCAAGTTTATACCATGTTTTGAAAAAGATTGGCCATATACTCACTGTACTGACCCTGTAAAATTTCCAAAATTTATAGTTTTGGTTTAAAGATTTATTAGTTATTTATAATGTCTTCTAAGGCTAGGTAAAATATCTTGAATTTCACGGGCAATTTAAAAGTTTACACAAGAATTGTAAATGTGAAAATTATATTTAGTATGAATTGTTTTTATGATTGCATTATAAACATGTAATAATGTGTATGCATTTTCTAACTTAAAAAATAATAATACAGTCACTATCAAAAACTTGATCATTTATTACAGTTCATTTTGCCCAGCGTGTTTAAGTCTCCAAAATTTTTGATTTTGCACCTGGAAATTTGAAAAATAACTTGCATTGAAAGACTTGTCAAAAGACAAGTGGTTACATTTACTAAGATTATTAATGTCAAACAATCTGGTCACATGACCATACTAACAGATCCCATTAGCCCACCTTTCATTTTAAAATGCTGTTGACTCTATCTTTCCTTTTGTTAATTCCCATATTACCCACTTGTTAAATCTTGTCATGTGTTCAGTCAGCCAGTATGAAATAAAATGTATTGATATCAAAGTCTTAAAAGTTCCATCATTTAATAAGCTAAATACATTTGCATTCAGTAAATGCTTGATTCTTAAATTTTATTTGTTGGTTTTCATAATTCATTTCAACACAGTTACATCTTTGCTCAAGTTAACAAGTTGAAAGAGAATTGAGTTCTACTGAACAAAGTTTATTTTATTTTAAAATGTATTGATGTACTTTGTAATTTTGTTCATAAAATTTTGTGTTTTTAAGACATGACATTGTTATTTGTTTCCTTTTAGTACTAACAGAATTAGTGACTGTTTTCTATTAAAATTTTGAGAGACAAATTATTTAAATACATGTGTATTAGTGGTAATTTTTTTTTCTTCCAGGTAGGAATTGGATTTGTGGATATCATTGGATATCAGTTGTCATGTTGCAGGGAACCATTGTAATACCTGTAACATTTTTGTTACATTGAGTTGTACATTGCTTTATTTTTTGGTGTGATGTAAATAATTTTCTCTAGAAATAAATTGTTTTAAGAACAATATTATTTAGTTTTTCAAGACTTAAAATTAAAATGATCTTTAGATAATTACCTATAAGTGCAATGCATGTATGGTAATGTAATTTTGTTCATAAAATTTTATGTTTTTTAAGACATGACATTGTTATTTGTTTCATTTTAGTACTAACAGAATTGGTGACTTTTATATTAAAATTTTGAGAAACAAATTATTTAAATACATGTGTATTAGTGGGTTTTTTTTTTTTTTTTTTTTTTTTTTTTTCAATTATTTCATAGGTAGGAATTGGATTTGTAGATATCATCGGATATCAATTGTCATGTTGCAGAGAACCATTGTAAAACCTGTAATATTTTTTGTTACATTGAGTTGTACATTGCTTTATTTTTCGATGCTTTGTAAATAATTTTCTCTAGAAATAAATTGTTTTAAGAACAATATTATTTAGTTTTCAATATTTCAAAATGCTATCTTTAGAAAATTACCTACAAGTGCAATGCATGTATGGTAATGTAATTTTTTTCATAAAATTTTATGTTTTTTAAAACGTGACATTGTTATTTGTTTCATTTTATTACTGAACTAGAGACTGTTTTATGTTAAAAGAGAGCGAGATAGAAATTATTAAAATTCCTTTTTTTTTTTCTGTTAAATTATTTCCAGGTAGGAATTGGATTTGTAGATATCATCGGATATCAGTTGTCATGTTGCAGAGAACCATTGTAATACCTGTAATATTTTTTGTAACATTGAGTTGTACATTGCTTTGTTTTCGATGTGATGTAAATAATTTTCTCTAGAAATAAATTGTTTTAAGAACAATATTATTTAGTTTTTCAATACTTCAAATTATAATGCTCTCTTTAGACAATTACCTACTTCAAATTAAAATGAGATAATTACCTATAAGTCCAATGCATCATGTATGGTAATGGATACTTAGTACATGTATTTGTTTTCCTAACCACACTTACAATAAGTTATAATGGTTCCAGCTGATAGACCTCACATGCTTTCAAGTGGGGCCAAATGGTTAAGATGTCTCACAGCTGAATCTTGGTCAGCTGCAGGCCAGAAAGTTTTTTTCTTGCCATAGACCTTTACTGTTCAGCACCAGTATAATTATTTAAGTGGCTTGTTATGTTTATCAGTGACATTGTACTAACACTTTTTGGTTTCCATAAGAGTGCACTAGTACCATGTATATAAGATTCAAGAAACACTTGTATGCACTCTGGTACCACATAACTAGCATTGAAATTAATTCTCATTATTTATACAAACTATTTCTTCACGAATAGTTGAAAACTTGCTGATATGACATAAAACAACATTAAACCAACCAGCCAATGTTTTCCAGTCTACAGTTGATACAAGCCAGGAATCAATTCCACCTCCCCATTAAGTATTGCCTAGTCAATGAGCTCTCTACCAACTGGTTATAGTTGTCAAGCCAATCCAAAATATTAGAAACCCAAAATTAAAATAAAATAATTGATAATTTTTTAGCTGTTTCTTTTGTATTGGGCTGTTATGGAGGTTATATGAATTCATACAAAATAATAAAATAAAAAAACTGATATATAAATATGACTGCAGCTCAGTTGGTAGAGTGCTCACTTCATAAGTGGGAGGTCGTTGGTTCAAACCCCGACTGAGTCTGACCCAAAACTTGAAAGTGGATAGTGACTGGTCTTTCACCAAGCACTCAACATTAGAAATGAAAGTCGCAATTTTTTAGATGGGAACTTAAACGAGGTCCTGTGTCAAGATATGCATAGCACATTAAAGAACCCTGTTGTATGTATTAACAATATTGTGAAATCAGTGCAATGCAAAGGCAAAATTTCTGCACCTTTACACACGGCTGATGACGTCTCGATATAAGTTAAATATTCTTGACTGGGATGATAAACACCATCACTCAACTCAACTATAAAAAATAAACACACTGTGACTTGTGTTTCAAAAGTTTGAGGGTAAATATTAAAAAAAGATTGCAAAAGATTTTGTATCATATCTATTTTTTTGTTGTTCATAGTCGATTATCAACACAACAGCTTTAAAGCTTGCAGCTATGGGAATTTCACAAGGCAAATGAAAATATATGAAATTATTTTAAGGATTGATATGACAATCATTTTCATATATGGTTGTAGGTCATAGGTTTCAGAGGTCAAGAACGTATGTATAGCTGCTTAAGTATTGTGAAATGGTTAATGATTTGGAAATTTCTTTTTGTACTATAGTTACTGTGCATATTGGCCACTTCTAAAAAAAGATATTTTCATTGAAATATTATGGCAGTTCTAAACTTGGGAAGTTTCTGTAATTATTACATTGTCTATTGCACTTTTCAAAAAAAAAATTGAATAATCTCAGGTGAGCGACAAGGCCCATGGGCCTCTTGTTTAAAGATGGAAGCGGTTACCCTTTACTTGCACGAGAATACTTGCTAGCTACAACTTGGTATTAAAATATTCCCATTTAAGATTTAAAAGGTAACCGATTTAATGTTTTATTTTATAATGCAGCTGGAAAATATTATTCATCCTCTTATGTAATTATTTACAACATTTAAGTTAATTGATTTTTACAGAATGAAACAAATATGCATGTTTGCCGAGTTTCGGGTATTATATATTATATTATTTATTATATATCTTAAGGAAAGTTGAAGTAACCTAAGACAAAGACCCCAGTTGACCCAAACTGTGTAAATGGTCTACACTACTAGAATCTATAATTTTAGAGAAAGGTCACATTTTGACAATGGTGGTGACATTTCAAGTTTTCGTTTTAAAAGATAAAAATATTTTATTTTTGTTGTCCTTTCTGCAACGTATGTGTCTTTCACTACATATTAAAAGTCAAA
Source organism: Anadara kagoshimensis (assembly GCA_021292105.1). Taxonomy (NCBI): domain Eukaryota; kingdom Metazoa; phylum Mollusca; class Bivalvia; order Arcoida; family Arcidae; genus Anadara; species Anadara kagoshimensis. The sequence goes on from CM037869.1 coordinate 8,556,840, forward strand.
AGCTCTTTGATTCCTTTATGAATTGTGAAAAATATCAAAATCCATCAACTTATATTATTCAATCAGTCTCTTCATACCCAAATGATAGTACATGACTGGACAGGTGGATGGCCAACATTAATTGTTTAAAACATACCCAATGATACGCATCCCCACTATTGAAGCAAAATTAATGTAAAAAAAACCAAGTGACTGGTTAAAAGAAAAGAAAATTAAAAGAATTTCGATCTATTTTAAAATAGAAACAATCAAGAAATTAAAAATAAAACGTCAAAGGAATAACAAGGATTTCAAGGAAGTAGTGATAACTTTAGAACATAAAATAATTATTGGGATTGAAGACAAAAGATAGAAGAAATCGAGATTGTAAATACGGGACATATAGTTCAATAAAAGCCGTCAAGTGAAAAATGTGTTAGCATTTAGCAATAAAGAAAAACAACATAATTTGGAACAGTTAATAAAAGAACATTTTCATTTTGAAAAAAATACATTTATGAAAATTCAAAGAGGATTCTCATTCTTTTGTTACCATTGGACATGTGTTAAGATTAAAAACACAAGATGTCATTATTATTATTGACAGCAACAGAAAATTTCGGTACCACGGAATTGTTGATAAAATTTGCCGATAAGTTTCATACGAAATTTAATTATTATTTTGTATATTCTACATTAAAAACTTCAATCAAATATGGGTTTGTTATACAACTGGTGTGACTTAAGAATCGATATATATTGTTAGTGTGTTAAACATTTTTATTGTAATTCTCATTGCATAAAATCCCTCTCCACTTTAAAATTTGAAATAAAAAATGAATTAGTTAATGACATGGATTCGTATGTAGGTTTTTTATTACAACACTTGTACTGATTATCTAAAATACAAATTGCACTTACATGTTTGTTTGAGGAATAAATAGTTTTATTATTTTAACATTTAACCCCTGTGGATAGATGTCTTTAGAGTTGTATTAAGACTTTGTTAAACAACTGACACAAAATATTTTATGATTTTTTATTTTAGACTATTGTAACAATCATTCCTTGGCTCGGTTATCGGATGCAGTTTTATGTAATACCAATACAAAATTGGCCTCATCCAAGTTTACGTTCTTGACGATCCTTGCTTGTAAACAGGAATTACATGATTAGCCTGTGCATGTTAAATTGTAAACCATGTATCAATGGTTGAAGTATTCAAAGTCATGTTGCCTCTATACAAACATTAAAAAAACTGAAGGGCTACAAATTTATTTCTAAATTCATACTTACTTTTACTTATTATGTTATATATACGTGTACATCTATAAGTATTGTTTGATGGTAAATGAAATGAAAGGGTTTCCTTTTAATAATTATTACATGTATGTATATTTTCAGGCAATCCTAAAACATAAAAATCAGTGTATACTAAAAAAAAGTCAATGCAAACATTGCAAAAACTAGAACACAAGTAAAAAACATTATCACTCGTTACCTTCATAATTATAAGTCTACTCAAGTTTGCAACGAAAGTTTTTTATCTATTCCAATGTTTTGACCCTGCTTAAATATATTCATCTGGTAAACCACGATCTTTTCGAAGATTTTTGACTGCAGAAAGACATGCATGTTCAGAGCAGCATTGAATGAAGAGAACTTACTGATTAGAAATCACAAATGGAAGACAGCATCTGTACACCAACATTAGTAGAGATAAGCTAAGAGAAGAACGCAAGAAAATAGTAGTAACATTGCTGCAATATTCTGCTTCGTATTTACATTATGAAAACTTCTTTTAAAGACTTCTCCGTCCGTCTGTCTGGTTTAAATTACCTACATTTTTAACATAATTAAATTAGGCCAAAATTATCCCTTAAAACACCTCTGAAAAATTCAATAATTGTCATCTTAATAGTGTATCTATTGGTCAGTAATCATCATGTTGGGTCACTTGTACTACTATCTAAAAGTCTAACTCTGACCATGTGAAGTGCAAATTTCATGTTTGTCAAAAATATGTTTGTCTGTGAGTGCATGTTCTTCTGATGGATGAGTGATTTGATATTGAATTCATGAGCATAAATACGGATTAAAATGGCCTAAAGGTGGTATTATTATGCAATACCTTGGTACTACTATTGGATGAGAAATCACATTTTTGTTATAGTAAAAAGAAAAACTCATAAAACTGACAGTTTAAATGACGTGTTGGTTCTTACATGTATTTAGGAAGGAATAGAGAATGGGATATTGAAAAAGGGTGAAAACCACCAAGCATCAACACCACTTTCGAACGGTACTTGTTAAACAAAATAAAAACATGAAAAAGGCTAAGAGAGATGGATGTTTATCCTTTAAAGCCAGGATGGACGAATTAGTAAAAGTGACGGATGCGATAGAGAAACTATGGGTGAATCAGATGATGATAAAAACATAAATGAGGAGGATGACAGAGGGTTAGTACAACCTGCTTTAAGGCAAGAAGGCCAACAACTGGTTTTTGAAAAACTGAGAGATGAAGTAGAAATGGACATGGGAGAAGTTACAATCGAGACGGCCGAGGGAAATAGTAGTTGATGTCATTGCGTTTCATACTTGTTTTTATATAAGTACTATTAAGATTAAGTGCAAGGTATGCATATTAGTGTCCTATTTATTATAAATTTTACTGTAATTTAATTGAATTGTAATTTGAACATAAAAAACACATATATATATTATATATATATATATATATATATATATATGCAGCAGGTAATATTTTAATTTAAATTAGTGCATGAATTACATATACCATGAGGAAGTATACCTTAGTTTTTGAGAAATTTCAAATTTTAACATGCAGGAAATTTCGCAGAAAATCTCGAAGGTACGGTAATATACTGTTTGTAAACAAATCCACGTGGTATGACGTGCTTTCAGGGACTACTTTATAAACAATAATAACTATATTTTGTATTCATACGAATCAAGGGTCATGACCCCCGTTGTCTTTCATTGGGAATTGAAATACAATTGCTTCTGTATGTTTCATCGAAGACAGGTACAGTCATATTGTAAATATTTGTTTACAATACATGTAATTTAAAATAAATAAATAACCAACTTTGCCCATGAGCCATTTTACAAGATTACTGAATCACTGTCCCTACTAAATTGACCCAATTGGCTGATTAAAAAGATATATCAATAGTTTATAGAGGATCTTGCATAAGTGTTTATGTAATATTGAATTTATTTAACGAGTTGAATAATTTTTATGCAACGAGCCTTGGCTCTCTGGGACTATCGTGATCGTGTTATTCATCACAATGAAAAACTGTGTGGTCACCAAACTGCGCATTTGATTACCATCACGGAAAGCTCAGAGAGAATTATCATGCAGTACAAACATTGGCCACTCAGATGCATCCAGTAACAAGACTTGGACATTACCAATTTGGCAAAATCTGTAATACCTAAGCCACTAATTGTGAATAAAATTGATAGCAGGTTTTAGCATAAATACAGCATCATTATCGAAGTGACAGAGCCAATGAAGATTTTTTGGGTCCTAGTGTTGAATGGTGAAATACTTACATCTGATATTTAAGGACTACTGGACATGCAACAGCAGCGCCATGCATTGAAGCATAGCAGAAAGACTAAAGAGCCGACAAAGGTTTGTGAATGATTTATAACATCAAGAATTGATATAATTTATCATAAAGATGTGTCTAGAGTATGATAATTTTTATTTAAATAAAGCAATATGAATAGGAAAAATATACTTTGCAATTGGCAAATTTATTAATAATATGTCTTTTTGGCTAAATTTTGCAATATTTTACTGATCTGGTTTTAAGGACAACTTCTTCCATCACAATCAACAGCACAAGGGATACATGCAGAAGGTGCTGACGTTTGACATCAGTAAATATGTGAATTCGTCAATACTATTGATATTTTTTCCAACTTGATGCATAACTAAACATGTTCACTATATGTATTTTCTTAATATTTTTTTTCTAATTATTAATATACTATTGGTGTTAGAGAGGCCATTTTTGAAACAGTACATACCTTACTTCAAGCTATAATTACTTCTTTAGACCTGAATGATACAGAATGATAATTGTGAACAAATAAAATTTGTTAAAAATTTATCTGAAACCAGAGAGAGAGTTCTGTCCACTCATTATTACAGTTCTCTAAACAATGTGAAAAAATTAATATGTTTAAATAAAAGGTATTTTTGTAATCGTTGGTTGAATGAAAGCCTTAACAGTAATTATGTATAATTTGGTATTAAAATATTCCCGCTTTATAATGCAGCTGAAAACTTGTCTGTAAGTTATTTTGTAAAGATATAAGTCGTTACTCTTTACTTTCACGATATATTTATCATTGTGTTAAAATATCTTGTGATTCATCGATTTATTTCAGTTTTGGTCAAAGCAGTACTGATGAGAAATTGTTGTTCTTTTCATGTCTTCATTGCGGCATCAAAAGATTGTTATTTTTTTAACGTTTAATCAATTACAATAACCTACCTAAATAAAATAAAAATTATGCATGCCTTTGTCTACATATTTTACATATTTTTATTTTCATCCGAACAGTGGAAACGCATTGAAACGAAGGTAATATTGACGATGATCATCGTAACATATGTGGAACAGGAAAATGAGTTTTATGTATATTTTGTCAGGTTGTTCAGATCACTCGTGTAAGGTTTGGGTTCACAGTTTATGCCTAGGTATCACCGCAGTTATCAATGTCGAAGTCATATTATAAAATGTTAGTCAAAATAAACAATATTTGGGACCATATTACCATGAAATTTGAGTAAATAATAAATTTATTCAGACACGCGCGCGCGCTCACCTAGTAGGAGATTCCGCTGGTGTCAGAAGTCATCATAATAAATCATTCTTCAATATTGTGTTCATCTTGTAGGTAGTTTTAAGTCCTATACAGACTGTGAGAATATACTGCTTATCTGTAAGCGGTTTTCATGTTGGTAGCAGTTATTTATAAATTGGCGTTATTTATTTTAGTATAACATGATGATGACTTCGCGAATTCATACAAAATCTGTTTTCCGTCATTGTCAAAGTACCAAAAAAAAAGGAATTTAAATAAATAAAAATTGAAGACACCAACAACATTTTAAGCGGATTAGTTCAACAACATAGGCTCAATTTCCGAAGACAAAATATCCTTCAACACACTATATCTGAACGTGAAATTGAAATTAAAAAACTCAAGAACAAAATGCATCCTTAAAGAATTATCCAGCTTACGTAAAACTAAAACGTTAGTCGTCGTTTTATTTTCCAATGCAGTCGGTCAACACAATAACTGAAATGGATAAAAATTTCTACTTTAGAAGACCTGCTTATATCTACAGAAAAATATTTTGATCAAAGTAACCACAACATTGAACATTCTAAAACACTTTAAGAGCCTGAAAAAACGTGGTAATCCCTATTCTCAAAACATTCGCCAGCTTTAGATTGTATTTTTATTTAGGGAAATTGTCTGTGAAGATATTGGACCTGTAATTAAATTACTATACATATTTCAATGAAGTGACATTGGACAACTTGCATCACAGCACAAAGATCAACTTTAGAAGCTGCTGAAGTTTCACGTCAGCAAATATTTGAAGTTGACAATACTAATGATAATTGTTCTTTGCAACTACTAAAAAGGATTATCACTTGTATGGCTTTAATATTTCTTCTAATAATAATACATATACTAGTCAGTTTTGAAACAACAAATAACTTACTTCAAGCTACAATTACTTCTTTAGACGATTTAGGAATTGACCTGCCTTAAAACACTATAAGAAAGATATATTCATCCATGACTGACAGAAGTGCAACTGAACAAAGTTACAACCTTACTACAAAATACTAGAGACGAGAATTCTGTCCATCCGTTATTATAGTTCTCTGAACAATGTAAAAGAAATTACAAAAGAAATAAAAAATGAATATAATGTTTATATAAAAGGTATTTTGTAATCGTTGTGATTCCTTAACTATGACTATGTTGAGACTTGTCTAAATACATTTAAAGATGGAAGTGGTGACTTTACATTCACAATATTCCTATTTTAGCTTAGGTAATCAAAAACAAACATACTTATCCATTTCCGAATCACAATCCAGAAGCAAAGTAAAAACTTTGGAACTGACAAGTTAGGTTAGACACGTGAACTTCCACCAGGGAAGTGAGGCCGGGTGCTCCGGAAGGGTAAGCACCTCCTGTTTAGCTAGCTACACCCGCCACGTGTGTAATCAAAATTGTGTGAAAGGAACATGGAACTATGAGACGTCAAATATATCCAAGGCAATCCTGGACACAGAGACATCAAACTTATCAACAATACTGTGATGACGGCCATAAAACCTTTTGAGGGCCTTGATAAGCCTAGGCTTGCAATATCCCTGAGTCAACAATTTATTTGCAAGCAGCCTACTTCGTTGTACAAAGTCCCCGTATTGGGAACAAGCTCTACCATAGCGTATTAATTGGGAAACAAATACACCATAAGCAGGAGAAGCAGGTATATTGCTGCATAAAAAAGGAAAGTTGACAATAGAAAAATTGAAGTCATCACGTTTGTCATAAAGTTTCAAATGTAGCCTTTCCTGTGCGTCATATTTCAGGTATAAGTCTAAATATGAAGCAGAATTTGAGGAATCAGTCGTGTCTTTTTTCAAGCTCACTAGGATAGATGACATTTACATAGTCTCCAAATTTAGGATTGTTAAGAGACAGAACGTCATCTATATATCTGTATGTTGAGTTAAATGATTTGGCGACATTTTTCTCTCCAGATTTAACAAGGTTCTGCATAAATTCTGCTTCGTAAGAATAAAGAAACAAATCAGCAAGCAATGGTGCACAGTTTGTAAGCGATTTCATGTTTTTATTTTATAATGCAGCTGAAAAATAGTATTTATCGTCTCATGTACATTGTATTTACTCAAGTTACATTCTAAGAGTATTATGTCTATTTTCAAAGATTTATATATAAGATAACTTTGCCTTACTGGAAAGATGCAGCAACCTCAGAGAAGACTCCATTTTGCCCGATACCCTTTTACAATTAATTCTCTTGTTTCCAAACTGTGAATGGTCTATTAAATCTATAATTTCAGAAAGAGAGAGAGGTCAGTTTTGGCAATTATTTTGAAAGTATTGGTGAAATTTCAAGCTTTCGTTTTAAAAGATGAAAATATTTTATTGTTGGTGTTCTTTCTGCAACGTATGTGCCTTTCACTACATATTAAAAGTCAAAAGATCTTTGATTCTTTTATAAATTGTCAAAAATATCCAAATCCATCAACTAATATTATTCAATCAGTCTCTTCATACCCAAATGATAATATATGACTGGATAGGTGGATGGCCAACATTGATTGTTTACAACATACTCAAAGATACGTTTCCCCACTATTGAAGCAAAATCAATGTAAAAAACAAGTGACTGGTTAAAAGAAAAGAAAATTAAAAGAATTTCGATCAATTTTAAAATGGAGACAATCAAGAAAATGAAAATAAAAAGTCAAAGAAACAACAAGGATTTCAAGGAAGTAGTGATATAATTAGAACATAAAATAATTATTGGGATTCAAGACAAAGAGATTGTAAATACCAAGAAAATAAAGTTCAACAAAAGCCGTCAAGTAAAAAAATGTGTTAACATTTAACAATACAGAAAAGCAACATAATTTGGAACATTAACAAAACAATTAGAAATTGTTAATAAAAGAACATTTTCTTTTCTGGAACATTTACAAAACAATTACAAATTGTTAATAAAAGAACATTTTCATTTTGAAAAAAATACATTTATGAAAATTCAAAGAAGATCCTTATTCTCTTGTTACCATTGGATGTGTGTTTAGATTAAAAACACAAGATTTCATTATCATTATTGAGAGCAACAGAAAATTTCGGCATCACGGAATTGTTGATAAAATTTGCAGATTAAAAACACAAGATGTCATTATCATTATTGACAGCAACAGAAAATTTCGGCACCACGGAATTGTTGATAAAATTTGCTGATAAGTTTCATATCAAATTTAATTAATATTTTGTATATTATACATTAAAACAATTTAATCAAATATGGGTGTGTTATACAACTGGAGTGACTTAAGAACCGATATATATTTGTAAGTATGTTAAACATTTTTATTGAAATTTTCATTAAATAAAATCCCTCTCGACTTTAAATTTAAAATAAATGAATGAATTAGTTAAAGACATGGATTCGTATGTTTGTTTTTGATTACAACACTTGTACTGATTATCTAAAATACAAATTGCACTTACAGGTTTGTTCGAGGAATAAATAATTTTATTATTTTAACATTTAGCCCCTGTGCATAATTGTCTTTAGTGTTGTATTAGGACTTTGTTAAACAATTGACACAAAATATTTTATGATTTTTATTTTAGACTATTGTAACAATCATTGCTTGACTCGGCTATCGGATACTGTTTTATATAATACCAATACAAAATTGGCCTCATCCACGTTTACGGTCTTCATGATCCTTGTCTGTAGGCAGGAAAGATGACATAGTAATCTTTTCTTTTACTTGATTAGGTACTACATCCAAGTAAACATTTGGCTGTCATCTATCAATGATTCAATGCCATGTTGCCTCTACAAACATTCAAAAGAAACTGAAAGTCTACAAATTTCCAAAATCATACTTAATTTTACTTGTTATGTTATATATACGTGTACATCTATAATAAGTATTGTTTGATGGTTAATGAAATAAAAGGATTTCCTTTTAATAATTACATGTATGTATATTTTCAGGCAAACCTAAAACATTTACAAAAGACGAAATTCAGTGTATACTAAAAAAAGTCAATGCGAACATTGCAAAAACTAGAACACAAGTGAAAAACATTATCACTCGAAACCTTCATTATTATAAGTCTACTCAAGTTTGCAACGAAAGTTTTTTATCTATTCCAATGTTTTGACCCTGCTGAAATATATTCATTTGGTAAACCACGATCTTTTCGAAGATTTCTGTGTGCAGAAAGACATGCCTATTCAGAGCACCATAGAATGAAGAGAACTTATTAATTAGAAATCACAAATGGAAGACAGCATCTTTACACAAATAAGAAAAGTTGAGATTATCTAAGAGAAGAACGCAAGACGATAGTTGTAACATTGCTGCAATATTCTGGTTCGTAACTTCTTTTATAGACTACTCCGACCGTCTGTCTGGTTTAAATAACCTACATTTAACATAATTAAATTAGGCCAAAATTATCCCTTCAGGCACCTCTGAAATATTTAATAATTGTCAATGTTAATAGGTCCAGTTTATCTATTGGTCAGTAATCATCATTTAGGGTCACTTGTACTACTATCTAAAAGTCTAACTCTGACCATGTGAAGTCCAATTTTCATGTTTGTCAAAAAGGAGTTTTAGTATGTGAGTGCATGTTCTTTTGATGGATGAGTGATTTGATATTGCATTCATAAGCTAAAAATGGCTTAAAGGTGGTATTATTATGCAATACCTTGGTACTACCATTGGATGAGAAATCACATTTTTGTTATAGAAAAAATAAATAAAGTTACTTTTATAACATATTTTCGTGATAAAGATGGCTTAAAAAATGCAAGAAAGACTTTTGACATTATATCTTTATGATAAGCTTAAAGATGTGATTTCATGCTGTGTATGTCAGTGTTGCCATCGATTACATTAGTATAAATATGATTATTCAAAGCAGTTTTGTTGTAGTTTGTAACTGCTGACTTTGGTCGTTTTAAAGTGTTTAGCTTTAACCTTAGTTACCATTTTACTTATAGATCTCAGGACAACACATCGGAAGTGCATTTGAAAGTGATGCATAAAATAAAGCACTTCATACCGACGTCAACATAAAAAATGAGGCATTGGGAAAAGTACAAATTGCCTGGATGCGTTACTTTATAAAAACTCATAAAACTGACAGTTTAAATGACGCGTTGGTTCTTACATAATAGAGAATGGGTATTTTGAAGATGTTGAAAAGCTATCCAAAGGACAAAAATATATTTTACCAAATTAAGCTAAGAAAATACTTTGCATGATGGAGGATACCCTTAGTTTTTGAGAAATTTCAAATTTTAACTTGCAGGAAATTTAGACAATTTTAGTATATTTCTGACAATAATACGAAATTATTGCCTACTGAGTTTGTGATATCCTCGGGGCACCAGCCACCAGCAGAGATATCGGCTCAGGGGTTTAAATAACATAGTATACCAGTTTTAATTTTACAGCACTAGAATTTAATATTTAATTTATTTAAGTTTATCTTAAGGTTTTTATATTTTAAGTTATTAGATAAGTACTTATATTAGCAATTTGGAAAGGAGCCACCTGAGCCTCCTTATATTTTTACTTTATAATTATGTCCCTTGTTTAACCATCACTCTGATTGGTCAGATTTTTAGGAGGGACATTCATATTTTTACCTGTGCTTGAGCAGTGAAGATGTGTATTTGGTTTAGTGAAGAGAATTTAATTATCAGTTGGTAAGTCAAACAATTTATATTTAAAAAGGTTTAATTATATTTATTATATTTTTGTCAATATTAGGTTTGTTTTGGTTTTAAATTAAAACAGTTCCCATTTTATTACTAACTGCACTGTATGAATGAACTGTGTGAAGTCTATATAGTCATTAATTCTAAATATAAATGCTACTGGTAAAAATTCAAGGAATCGTTTATTTTGTTAAATTTTCATGTCTATGAAGTTAAAGAATTATTTATTATGGCAAGTATGGTGTTCCATAATTTGGGATATATGTTTATATAGGTACGTGTGTTGTATAATTTGCCTCAGCAACCCAAGTATTATTGCCTAAGTATTTTATTATTTTGTTCATAGGTCATAAATTATATACCAGGTTATATACAGTATATTGTAGGAAGTGTACACACCTGAAGCAACACTTTGGTATGTGAATACTATTCACTAGTGTTTATCTGCAATTCAAGTAAAGCCATTTCTAAAGTTAAATATATATTTCTTTTTATTTCATACTATTTCATTTATTGATTTCATGGGTTGCATTTTTATATATTTTAAATTAATTACATTGTGTACATATGTCTTTAAATTCTGGCTATCCATGTAAATTATACTTAATATAACAGGCCGATACTTTAAATCATTTTTTTTGGGTATAAAGTAATATATAATGATGTAGTTTATTAAATTAGGATATATTTTTATATATTGTTTTGTTTCAATGTAGGGTGTATATGTACATTTTGCTGTGTGCATTATGCACTTTTATATTATGTAAAGTACTGTACCATTATGAATAAAAGCAACGATGATGTTGAACCCTAGTGTTTTGGGGTTATAAATACACCGAAAAAACCACCCGTTACATATACAAATGTGTGTGTAAATCACGTAATATCTCTGGGTTCATCAGTATTTGGTCAGAACGTTTAAATCATTTTCTAATTTTTCAATACCGATAGAAACGGGGTCGTAGTCAAAGATAACGAATGAGATAAAATGCAAAATCCCTATAATGTAGCATTAAATACAAGTTTAAATATTGAAAAAATGTCACATTTTACACGCTTAATTACGTTCATAAACCATTTAGATAGACTCGTAGCAAATACCGTTGTCACGCCTGGTACACGCATTTTTAAATGAAAATAAATCGTAGAAAATCTTGATCGTAAATGTCGAGCTTTAAGAAAACCTCGTATTTCTTTAACAAACTACGGTCCCTATGCACTGCTCTAGGACGTTCAATATATTAATATCTTTTCATTTTTTAAATTAATTCGCTATACAAGGCGAAAACTAATTTTCCCCCAAAACGTGTATTTCTGAACAATTTCCATAAAAATGCAACAAACGTTTTAATAATTATTAAATTATCAATCCCTGCTTATTTGTTTTTATAAATCTTCATACGTGTGACGATAATTTCGTAATTGTACCCCTCTTTCACGTTTTTCAACCAAATTGTTTTCCCTTGAATTTTCCTTTTAGATGACCCTCAATTTTGACGAATGAAAGAAAAATTAGCTGGAATATATGGTACGAAATTCCTATAATTGATGATGCCAGGAAAAACGTTCAACATTCTCTATCGAAGTACCATGCAGTTCCCAAACACATTTGTCTTTTAGAAAAGTAAAGGCTATATGCATTTCTCCGGCTCGCATAAGTTCTTACTCAGTGGTTTTCACTACCACAAGTTGAGGCGAGTTGATTTGTATTTCGTGTAAAACGTCAATTCGGACCACGCCCTAGATTGAAATAGATCTTAGCTTGTTATATATAGTCAACTCGTGCCATTTTTATTTTATTTTAGCACTAATTTTACCATATTCAGTGAATTGCACCTTCAACCAGTCAATTATTTATAAGCATTGGGCAAAGAAATTATAAGCATTGGGCAAAAGATATACTGCAAGAAGGACAGTCAATATGAAGTTAACAATAAATACAGGGAGGATGCGATTTTATACCGGTACCCCGAAATACCGGATCGGCCCTAATTTACCGGATCGACCATACAATTTACCGGATCGGCGCCGGATCGACCCTTATATTGTCACATGGAGTAAAAATAATGGCACCATTAGATTTATATAATATCAATGATGAAAAATATATATCATTTTTAATTGTTTTGATCATGGGTAATAGTGTAGCGGCGACTAGTTTTCTACATGATTAGCCGAGTATCGGCAGCAGCAGTTTACTTATTCTTACACGTTCAGTATCTATTTCACTTATATTTATTGTTTATGCAGTCAGCTAAAGCTGTCATGACTTACTTTCAATTGAGTTGGTTATTTTCATTTTACTTTAATCTGTTGCACTGTGACAGCCATTTTGTAAATTCTGCCAGAACCCCGTTTTATAATACACATTTTCATTGGTTAAAGTTATTTCTTTTGGCCAATCAGAATAGATCTTGTTATATTAAGTTCAGCCTTGTTTTCGCTAATCTGATTGGTTTATTTATTTACGCACCCTGGCAAAATAGTATAAAAGGCACTACAGAACTGCTCTAACCGTCTCTTTCGGCCGGCTGAACGGTGGCAAAAGGTTCGCGAACGACCTGTACTACTATAAGCCCTTTGGCCTTTTCCACTCCTTGTGGTTTAATGTTTAGACATTTAAACTAAAATGGGTTGGGGGTTTTAAACTCCAAATTATTTACTGGGTTTAGATTCTCTTTTTACAAGATGGGATTTTATTCTTTTCAGTAGGAATTAAACTTTTATTTTAGTAGGATATTTTTGGCCATTTTTCTAAAATGTTAGGGAGTTAATCTATTTTTTTTAGTAGGCTCTGTTAATTATGTAGGTCGTGTAATTTTAGCTGCTCCGTCGCCGGTATTCTCTCCTTAATTATTGTTATTACCAGTTTTGTAGAGTTGTAAGGATATTGGTGCTGATTTTTCATTGTTGCTGTTGATATTAATTGTTCTGTTGGATATATTTCATGTTATGTGTTAATAAATTATATGTTTTGTAGTTTTTATTTCTAGTGGTTTTTGAGGTGTGAGAGCTATGTCATGACCCTGAAAATGAACATGTAGCAGCTGTCATTTATGTGGTTTTCTTTTACTCCGAAAAGCAATGTATAATAGTTGAATGCTCGGATTAGATTAAACCCATATTTGAGCCGTTGTGCTGCCGAGTGCCGGTTCGAACCCTTAGGTTCCGGTTACATTTTTGGTCCCGCGAGGCGGATTTTCAGGGCGGAAACTTTGGCATAGCTTTCGTTACTGCTGTTTAATTTTGTATTAGTTGATCTTAAGTTGCTGTTGATTTACTTTACATCAGCGGACTTTAGTGCCGTTGTTTCAGTTTTTTTTATTTTAGTTGATTTTCAATTGCAGTAGTTGTTTTTGTAGTTTAGTTGCGATTGATTTATTTTGCATTACTTAGCTTAGTTTGAATTTGTGTTATTTTGATTTAGTTGGATTTGAAGTTGTTTATTTTCATATCTTAGTTATGGATGACGAGGATTTAGATTTTAATTATAAGCCTAAGGAATTAGAGGATTTAGAAGAAGATTCTCTCTGGAAAAACAAGCCGGGTTTTGATTCCACAGTTGACCCGTTAGTTATTAGTCCTGTTAAGACTAGGCCAGATTTTCAGAAGTTTAGCACACCTCGTGTGAAGTTTGCTTATGATGTACCTGGTGGGAAAGTTGATAGTAGTACAATGGTATGCAATGATAGTGGGGGTTTTGAAGTATGTGAAAAGTTGGATAAGGAGTTAAATGATGTTAAATCAGAACTTGCAGATGTGACTAAGCGGCTTCAAGAAAAATCTCATATTGCGTCAAATGTATTTAGTAGTTTACAGTCGGGTACTAATAGGAGTGACAATTCCTGCGATGGTTTATACAAGGTGTCCGGTATAGACAGTGACAAGGGACTTGGTACTTATTCTAAAAGGCATAATTTTGGAGATTCACATAAGTTTATTTCTGGTCGTAGTTTTAATTCTGGTTTAGTTAGACGTGAAAAAGAACCCGATAAGTTCGATGGCCGTTCTTGTATGTGGAGAGATTATATAGTTCAGTTTGAACAGGTAGCTTGTTGGAATAACTGGACTTATAATGAAATGGCTCAACAACTTTGCATGTCATTAAGGGGCGCTGCTCAAAAGTTGGTTGGTGATTTATCTATTGCTCAACGCCACTTAAACGCGTTTTAGAACAAAGGTTTAATCCAAAAGAGAGATGTGCTGCTTATAAAACAGAATTTAAAACTAGAAGGCGGTTAAGGGATGAAACACCTGAGGATTTTGGTTATGCTTTAAGGCGTCTTGGTAGTTTAGCTTATCCTCATGTACAGTACGATGCTAGGGAGGAAAATGTTATTGATAAACTTATTGAAGGTTTAGGCAATAAGGAGTTAAGCAAACACATTCAGTTCAAACATCCTGAAACATTAGATGAAGCAATTGCTTTTGCGATAGAATATGAGGCTTTTGACAGTGCTTTTGAGATTGGTTCGATTAACCCAAGTCTACTAACGATAGGCCTGATAGTGTGCGTTCGGTTAAGCCGGTTCGTCCTTCTAAGCTTGAATCCTATAGGGAACGTAAAGCAGCTGTTGAAAATGTTGAATGTCAAAGCATGATGGGTTCGATGGTCAAGGAATTTCAAAAGCTTTGTAATGAGCTTAAAGTTGAAAGGGCAAATATTGAAAAGTTGTATAAGGATTTTCAACAGAATAGCGATAGACTTTTGTCTAATAAGGGAGCTTCAAGTCAACTTGTGAATACTGGTTGTTTTAAATGTGGCAAGTCGGATCATTTTATTGCTAGTTGTCCTTTAAATAAAGGTCAGGGAAACTAAACGGGGCTACACTTGAGGCCGAAGATTTAGCCCATGTAGTTGATGAGCAGTCTGGCTCTAGGCCTAATGTTAAATTTTCAATCAGTCCTATTTCAAAATCTTGTTTGTTTGCCCCTATAACGGTTAAGGATAAGAATTTAAATTTTTTAGTTGATACTGGTGCTTCAGTTAGTGTGCTAGCTAAGGATATTTATTTGGATTTAGGTGATGTTCAACCATGCTTAAAAAGGGATTTGAGAACCCTGACCACAGCCGATGGAAGTGTCATGGATACTTTAGGCATAGCTCCTCTTGTGTTTGGTATAGGAGATTTTGAGTTTAATTTTGAATTTGTTGTGTCTGATCTGAATGGTTTGGATGGTATTTTAGGTTTTGATTTTTTAGAGGACAATGACATCACAATTGAAACTTCGCAAAAACAGTTTCGTATTGCTGGCCAATCTATACATTTACATAAGCTAGAAAGTACCACTTGTGCTAGAATTAAGGTGTCTAAGAATGTTACAGTACCTCCACAGTCTCAGTTGCTTGTTAAGGGTTATGCTGATGGTGATTTAGATTGTAAACAGGAGGCTTTAATAGAACCATGTAGTTCTTTGGGTAATAGGGGTGTGTTGATGGCTAGAACCTTAGTTGACCCTTATAAGGCCGACTTTGTTTTATCAGTGATTAACATTACTGACAAGCCTGTCAAATTAAGGAAGCACATACCTATAGCTAGCATTGAGTCAGTTGATCTGTTGCCCAATATCTCAAATGATAGTTTAAGTTTGAAGGATTCTGTTGTGCCTGAGCATCTCCAAGCTTTATTAGATAATGCTTCGAAAGAACTGACTGACGAGCAAAGGTCAAGTTTGGCTAGCTTATTAGTGGAATTTCAAGATACTTTTGTTGGTCCTGATGGGAAGCTTGGTCGAACTAGTTTAACTAAGCATAAGATTGATACAGGGGATTCAGCTCCATTTAAGCTTCCACCTCGTAGACTCCCTATTTCTCAAAGGAGATTGTTGAGAAAGAGTTAAATAAAATGTTGGACAATGATATTATAGAGCCTAGTGAAAGTCCTTACTCAAGTCCAGTTACCTTGGTTACCAAAAAGGATGGGTCAATACGTTTTTGCATTGATTACCGGAAGTTGAATTCTGTGACTAGAAAGGATGCTTATCCTTTGCCTAGAATTGATGAATGTATTGATACACTTAGTGGTGCAAAGTGGTTTAACACTTTGGATTTGGCTTCTGGGTATTGGCAATGTGTTATGGATGAACAGGATAAGGTTAAAACAGCTTTTGCGACTCATAAGGGCTTATTTCAATTTAAAGTCCTTCCATTTGGGTTATCCAATGCACCTGCATGCTTCGAGAGGTTGATGGAATTAGTGCTTAGGGGTTTACAGTGGGAACATTGTTTGTGTTACCTCGATGACGTCATTGTGTTTGGGGCTACATTTGAAGATACAATCAAAAATTTACGTTTAGTTTTCAATCGCTTTAGAAGTGCAAATTTGAAATTAAAACCAAGCAAGTGTGTATTATTTCAAACTGAGGTTTTGTTTCTGGGACATGTTGTTTCATATGATGGGGTGAAATGTGATCCAGCTAAAATTGAGGCTATTACAAATTGGCCTGCACCTACAAATGTCAGTGAAGTACGTAGCTTTCTAGGCATTGCTGGTTATTATAGGAAGTTTGTTCCAGATTTCTCCACGGTTGCAAAACCATTGACTAGTCTTACTCGGAAAAATAAAGTTTTTATTTGGTCATCTGAGTGTCAGAAATCGTTTGAGTGTTTAAAGTCTCTATTAATTTCATCTCCTATTTTGGCTTATCCCAAAGGTGAAGGAATTTTTATTTTGGATACAGATGCTAGTCTCCATGGTATTGGGGCTGTTCTATCACAAGTACAGGATGGGGAAGAAAAAGTAATAGCTTATGCTAGTAAAACACTTAGTAAAACTCAGAGTAGATATTGTGTTACATATCGTGAACTTTTAGCTGTTGTTAGTTTTGTTAAACAGTTTAGGCATTATCTTTGGGGTAGAAAATTTATTATTCGACAGATCATGCTTCACTTATTTGGCTTAAGAATTTCAAAAATCCAGAGGGTATGTTAGCGCGATGGATAGCTTCTTTGGATACTTATGATTTTGTACTTCAGCATCGTAGGGGTTATCAACATTCAAATGCTGACGCTTTGTCCAGGAGACCATATAGTCATTGTAAGCGTGATGATTGTCCAGGTTGTTATGATTTGTCCCAGTTTGCCAGTGTGGAGGCTAACTTGAAACATACAGATTTTGCAGAGTCTGTCTTAAGTTTGGCAGGTAAAGCAGATTCTAAAGAGTCTCTTTATATCACTCCACTTTTTGCTGGTAATCAAAGGGATGAAAGTATTGAATGTTTCAGTTCTGATAGTGATACTGATTGTTCAGAGGTTGTAGGTGTTCCGAATTGGTTATCATATTGGTCACATCAACAGTTGAAAGAATATCAACAAAATGACCCTAACATTCGAAAGATTTTGGATTTAAAACACAATTTCGAGAGAAAACCTGAACGGTGTCATGTTGCAAATGCGGTTTTTGAGGTTCGTCAACTTTGGAGTGTTTGGGAATTATTGGTAGTTGATAATGAGTTACTTTATTATAAATGGGATATTGGAGATGGGGAGTTTACTCTGGTTTTAGTGGCTCCAGGGAAATTAGAAAGAAAATTCTTTATGAGTTACATAACAAACGCACTGCAGGACATTTGGGTAGAGATAGGACACTGAGTTCAGTTCGGCGTCGATGGTATTGGCCATGTATAAGTTCAGATGTTAAAAGGTGGTGTAAACAATGTCATCTTTGTGCTAGGTCTAAGAGAGGCCCAGGTCTTGGTCGGTCCCCTTTACAACAGTCTACTGTGGGAACTTCGTTTGACAGAATTGGTATTGATATAGTTGGTAGCTGTCCAATTACTGAAGAAGGCAATGAATATATAATAGTCGTTTGTGACTACTTTGCAAAATGGGTTGAATGTTATGCTGTTCCCAACCATACAGCATTAACTGTTGCTGATAATCAAAAACAAACATACTTATCCATTTCCGAATCACAATCCAGAAGCAAAGTAAAAACTTTGGAACTGACAAGTTAGGTTAGACACGTGAACTTCCACCAGGGAAGTGAGGCCGGGTGCTCCGGAAGGGTAAGCACCTCCTGTTTAGCTAGCTACACCCGTCACGTGTGTAATCAAAATTGTGTGAAAGGAACATGGAACTATGAGACGTCAAATATATCCAAGGCAATCCTGGACACAGAGACATCAAACTTATCAACAATACTGTGATGACGGCCATACAACTTTTTGAGAGCCTTGATAAGCCTAGGCTTGCAATATCCCTGAGTCAACAATTTATTTGCAAGCAGCCTACTTCGTTGAACAAAGTCCACGTAGTGGGAACAAGCTCTACCATAGGGTATTAATTGGGAAACAAATACACCATAAGCAGGAGAAGCAGGTATATTGCTGCATAAAAAAGGAAAGTTGACAATAGAAAAATTGAAGTCATCACGTTTGTCATAAAGTTTCAAATGTAGCCTTTCTTGTGCGTCATAATTCAGGTATAAGTCTAAATATGAAGCAGAACTTGAGGAATCAGTCGTGTCTTTTATTTCAAGCTCACTAGGATAGATGACATTTACATAGTCTCCAAATTTAGGATTGTTAAGAGACAGAACGTCATCTATGTATCTGTATGTTGAGTTGAATGATTTGGCGACAGTTTGCTCTCCAGATTTAACAAGGTTCTGCATAAATTCTGCTTCGTAAGAATAAAGAAACAAATCAGCAAGCAATGGTGCACAGTTTGTACCCATTGGTATACCGATTGTTTGCTGAAATACTATATTACCAAACACAACAAATATGTTATCTATCAAAAACTCCAACATTTTGCTGATGGTATCTTCAGTATATTTTTGTTTGGAAATAGTCACTGAATTGTTTTGTAGATTCGGAGTACCTAAGCAGATACACTCTGATCAGGGTTCTGAGTTTGAGTCGGGATTGTTTTCAATTTTGTGTGAAAAGTTTGGTGTAGAGAAAACCCGAACTACACCTTATAGGCCTCAATCAGATGGTTTAGTTGAACGATTTAATAGAACTCTAATTCAAATGCTTTCGGTTTTTGTTAATGAAAATCGTTCAAATTGGGATGACCATTTACCATTTTTGTTGATGGCATATCGTGCTAGTGTTCATGATAGCACCGGCTATACACCTAATATGATGATGTTTGGTAGGGAAACTTTGTGTCCTTTGGATCTCATGGTAGGCAGCCCACCTGATTTTTATATCGAGACATGTCCAGTTGAATATGTTGAGTGGCTTAAGTTTACTATGTCAAAAACTCACGAGTTAGCTCATAGTCATTTGAAGAAAGCTGCAGTTCATCAGAAAAATTATTATGATCGGGGTCTGAAACCTCGTGCTTATAACGAAGGAGACTTTGTTTGGAGGTGGTACCCCCTCAGGCAAACATTAAGCTTGGTTTGGGATGGACAGGTCCTTATTGTGTTCTCAAGAAGTTGTCACAAGTAACTTATAAGATTCAAAAAGATCCACATGGTAGATCAATTATTGTTCATGTAGACCACTTAAAACCATATGAGGGTGGTGATATTCCTGAAAACTGGTTAGATAAAGATCAAAGCGCTGGTGATGATCTTGATTCTTCTCAGGAGTATATGACTGATAATTTTTCTGATGCCGGCGATGGAGCAGACATTTTAATCTCCCCGTCCCCCCAATATGTAACACCCCCTAGAACCAGGGCGGGTAGACAAATCAGAAAACCTGTACCTTATTCACCATCAATATAAGGGTTGCCACTGTCAGTCTTGTAAATATGTAAATAAATTTTTGTTGTAATCTTGTCTATTTTTGTAAATGTGTCCATGGGAAGTTAAATAAATAAGTTCAGTTATTAGTTTACAAAATTGTGCACCAGTATAAGATCCTCTATCAGTTCAACTATTGAAATGTTCCTTCAGTACTTTGATTATAGTCCACCATCATTTAGTCTTAGTAGGTCACTATTTAACAATTATTAGACAGCTAATGGGTATAAATGTATAATGATTAACCGTTTGCCACATATAATATAGGGTTTTCGTAACCAGTAGCTATTCTGTGGTAGGGTCATTGATTGCAGTCGCTGTTTAGGCTGTTTTGGGCACTATGACTATGTGGGGGCTAATAATATGTCATAGATCATAGATCATAGTTAATATTGTACCAATAATGGCTTTATTGGAGTTGAGTTTTATATTCAGTGGCTGTCTATATTATTATTTTCCAAAATTTAGTCAATTTCCATTGGTTAGTGAGCTTTGTCTAGTCAGCACTGCTTATTCATTAATGGACATTATCAATATCAGCGGTGGAGTTGTAACTGACTACTACAGCACTATCATTGATATTGTGACTTTCTTCAACTGAAATAGAAATGAAACTTATTAATATATACATGACATACATACATATGTTTTGGTAGGATTGTGGTTAGTTAAAATTTTTGGTGAACATCTACTCGTAGTCCCATAGGTAGGAATAATTCGTTGAGGTGTTCCTAAGATAAAATTTACTTACAGTCTTATAATTACTATATTTCAGAAAATGGCAGATGTATTGTATTTGGACGTCACAGCTGATGAGATGCTTTCTCTAAATGATGATCTACGGGAAGTGTGGCCAGAGGGTGGCATGAAATGCAGGGTTGCTGGTTGTGGGGAAAGAGGGCTCTTCAGAACCCTGCCTCTCTACAGGAAACACTGGAATAAGTTCCATGTTTCCACTGCCAGTTTTTATGGTTGTCCGGCGTGTGGAAGGAGTTTTGGCTTCCGATGGGAAGTTACAAGACATCTCAAAAAGCACCATCGGATGGCAGAACAACTAGCGAAAGAGATGTGTGCGGGGGTTGTGGCCCAGGAGCGGCCAAACCCTAAATACATCCCTCCGGGGGATGTACTTCCTCCTAAGAGGAACCAGGTGGTCCATGTGGAAGCTAGGGAGGCCGCAAAGAGACAAAGGGAGGCGGAAATTGCTGATTTGGACCCTTTGTTTTCTCTCCCAGCGCATACTGTTGCGAGAGACCAGGTCTCTCTTAAGTACAACGCAGAAGGGGAGGTAATAGAATTTTCTATTGGAAAAAGATACAAGAAGTGAACTTGTTTTGTTTTAGTGACTGTTTATCATTCCTGGATGTTTTTGTGCGTGACCCAGTATTTGATCCTGTTTTTGTGACTGTGTTTTGTTCCCATGGACTGTGATAGTGTTTTTTTTTTATTATTATTATTTTATTTATACCGTTGTTACTGTTATTATGGTTTTTTTTTAGTCATGAAGATTATAAATGGACATTTATACATGAACTTTTATTTATTTCCATTACATTTTGGTAAAATGCTTTATGATATTGATGTTTACATACATGTTTTTATATTTTGATATTAATTTACAATTGTTGATATGTATACAAATATTTTCTCTATGATCAAATTTATTTGTTCTTAAGGTGGGGGGAGTGTAGCGGCGACTATTTTTCTACATGATTAGCCGAGTATCGGCAGCAGCAGTTTACTTATTCTTACACGTTCAGTATCTATTTCACTTATATTTATTGTTTATGCAGTCAGCTAAAGCTGTCATGACTTACTTTCAATTCAGTTGGTTATTTTCATTTTACTTTAATCTGTTGCACTGTGACAGCCATTTTGTAAATTCTGCCAGAACCCCGTTTTATAATACACATTTTCATTGGTTAAAGTTATTTCTTTTGGCCAATCAGAATAGATCTTGTTATATTAAGTTCAGCCTTGTTTTCGCTAATCTGATTGGTTTATTTATTTACGCACCCTGGCAAAATAGTATAAAAGGCGCTACAGAACTGCTCTAACCGTCTCTTTCGGCCGGCTGAACGGTGGCAAAAGGTTCGCGAACGACCTGTACTACTATAAGCCCTTTTCCCTTTTCCACTCCTTGTGGTTTAATGTTTAGACATTTAAACTAAAAGGGTGGGGGGTTTTAAACTCCAAATTATTTACTGGGTTTAGATTCTCTTTTTACAAGATGGGATTTTATTCTTTTCAGTAGGAATTAAACTTTTATTTTAGTAGGATTTTTGGCCATTTTTCTAAAATGTTAAGGAGTTAATATTTTTTTTAGTAGGCTCTGTTAATTATGTAGGTCGTGTAATTTTAGCTGCTCCGTCGCCGGTATTCTCCCCTTAATTATTGTTATTACCAGTTTTGTAGAGTTGTTAGGATATTGGTGCTGATTTTTCATTGTTGCTGTTGATATTAATTGTTCTGTTGGATATATTTCATGTTATGTGTAAATAAATTATATGTTTTGTAGTTTTTATTTCTAGTGGTTTTTTAGGTGTGAGAGCTATGTCATGACCCTGAAAATGAACATGTAGCAGCTGTCATTTATGTGGTTTTCTTTTACTCCGAAAAGCAATGTATAATAGTTGAATGCTCGGATTAGATTAAAACCCATATTTGAGCCGTTGTGCTGCCGAGTGCCGGTTCGAACCCTTAGGTTCCGGTTACAATAGAAAATATCATTATTATTTTCAGTACAGGTTCACAGCTGTACAAATCGCCATGTTGAATCATGTCAAACGGCTTGTCAAAGCGAAAGGACAGCCTCCTTAACACTTTAGACCAATCAAATTGAGTTACATAATTGACCACACGCACCAGTTAAGAACATCCAATGTTTGTAAGTACTCATCACAGGGCTTCGCTAATCATGTATTGGTGGTAATTAGTGACTTTAATTAAAGTATTTACGGCACGCGGCGGCTTATTGTTCTTGAAGTCGTTCCAAAGAGCTTTGGGAAAAGGAATATCGAAACATTGAAGAAAGTTAGAAGAATGTAGTTGTTAAAGTTTTAAAACTACATCATTGTTTGTAAGACTATAATAAGAATGGTTGGAAAGTTTGTAAAAGTAAAATTAAAGTATGTATGTGTTTGTATTGCTTGTTTGTTCTATAATTATAGTTATAAAACTACATCATTGTTATTAAAACCATATGAAAACCATGGTTGTGAAGTTTTTAAATAAATTAAAACTTTGTATGTGTTTGCTTTGCTTGTTTGTTTTATTATTATATATGCAAGATCTATAAAATGGTGTGCATATTCAAATATTTTTCACTATCGTTTAGAAATGATGGATGATCGCTATCCCTGTGTCGAATGCTCTAAAGAGTGTAATTCTGAATCAATTGAATGTTCAGCCTGTTTCAAATGGGTCCACTATGCGTGTGTTCCATTGAATAAGTATTTAATTTCTTCGTGGTCTCATCAAGCTCTGCAGTTTCGTTGTCGTTTGTGCACATTTAAAGATGGTCAATTCGACTTTGAGCAATCGCTCTCCAGGTATGTCATTGTTATATTTATTTAGTATATTAAAATATTCATTAGATATTAAATAAAAGAAAATCTTAACTATAAAAATATTTGTTTTAAAGTAGGTTTTAAATTTCATTATTTAAAATTATTAAAAAATTTATTCATGAAAGCGATGTTATTTTATATTTTATTTATCTAGCCCCGATAATTTAAAGATATTAATTCTTAATGACAATCCATCCTTAGCTAATTAGATAATTAATGACCCGTCGTCAAAAAGATCCCTATAGTTAATTATATAACCCATGTTATTAATGGCCCGTGATCTTAAAAATTCTTATATTTAAATTTTATGTTAAATAAGAGTGTAATTTAGTATTAATAATATTTCTCAGATGTCAAAGATATTTAAGACAAAAATTATTATAGTTTAAAAGTAATTTATTATTTATTAATATTTCTCAGATAATTATTATAAATAAATATATTTTAATTTATAATGAAATGATGAATATAATTTGTATATTAAATAAAAAAATTTAAGACCCAAAGAGTAACTTATTATTAGTTTAATAATACAGTTTTAAGTAATTTAGTTTTTAATAATTTAAATTTAGCTGAAAGCAATAGTATTTCATAATTTAATTATAATAATTTTAAAGTAAATTAGTTTTTAATAATATTTCTCAGATAATTGTTATAAAATTATATATTTTAATTATATAATTTTTATATTAAAATTTTTAATTTTTTATATTAAATTAAAATATTTAAGACACATAAAGTAATTTATTACAAGTTTGGTTGTTTAAAATTCGTTATTAATTTAGAATAAAAATTTATTAGAGCAATAGTATTTCTTAATTTAATTATATTACCCCGGTAATTATTGGCCCGTAAAAATATTAGAAAAAGATATATATTAAAGAAAGAGAGAGAGAGATATTAATTTTAAGGAATTTAGATTTAAATGAAAGCATTGATATTTATTATTTAATAAATATATAATAGGAGAGAGAGATTTATTATTTAATAATAAAATAGATGTTTAGGAGAGAGAGAGATATTCTAATTTATATGGCCCGTAAAAAAATATATATATATTATCCTTAGAGAGGGAAAGAGAGAGGAATTTATTATTTAATAAATATAATATATGTTTAGGAGAGAGAGATATTCTAATTTATTTGGCCCGTAATTTTTTTTAAATGACCGGAATTGGCCCTGAAAATATTAATTTTTAAGAACTTAAATTTTAATGAAAGCAAGAGGAGAAAGAGAGAGAGAGTTAGTTATCATATGTTAAAGTGAGTACTTTTGTTGCCTTACTTCAATAATTGTATTTCAGACTGATGGATGCTTGTGCCAAAAAACAAAGAAACACTGGGAAGCTAAGATACACAGCCCTTTCTGAATATAACTTATTGGCAACATACAACATCGAAATTCCAATTTGTACGGTAATCCCCCCTCAACCGTTGGACCATGTTTCCAAAGACATATTATCAGTTTACCACCCCATTATCGTTAGAGATGTTTATCCTGCAAAAACTATAGGAGATGGTAACTGCCTTTTCAGATCAATTTCTTTGGCCTTAACTGGTTCAGAATCTCACCACAAACATCTCCGACTTTTGACGTTAATTGAAATGATGACAAACCCTCTGTTTTATTCGTGTAATCACAAGCATTACAAAGACCTGATACAAGACAATAGAATAGTTGAGATTCCTTTTGACGATTTAGTTAAAGAAACTGGCAAAATTTGAGAATTTGCAAATATGATGGATATATATGCCCTGAGTGCTGCTCTTAAACATCCCATCAGGTCATATTACCCCCCACAACTTTCAGTCGAGTTTGTTTCTAAACCCAAACCAGAAAAGTTGTAGGTAGAGGTGTTAATAAATCAGCACCACCAATTGCCACACAAACAAATTGACGCGACAGATGATATAACTCTGGATGACGACAAACAAATTGACGCAACAAATGATATAACTTTGGATGACGACAAACAAACTGACGCAACAAATGATATTACTTTGGATGACGACATACAAACTGACGCAACAAATGATATAACTTTAGATGAGGACATACAAACTGACGCAACAAATGATATAACTTTGGATGAGGACATACAAACTGACGCAACAAATGATATAACTTTGGATGACGACATACAAACTGACGCAACAAATGATATAACTTTGGATGAGGACATACAAACTGACGCAACAAATGATATAACTTTGGATGACGACAAACAAACTGACGCAACAAATGATATAACTTTGGATGAGGACATACAAACTGACGCAACAAATGATATAACTTTGGATGACCGCACTGATTCGATGAATGAAGAATTTAATACCGAATACAGTGGGAAACTGACAAACTCTTTTTTAGACACTGACACCTTAGTAACGTTACTGAAATCAGCAAATATAGAATATATACTGGAAATGGAGGACTTTTTATGATTAATATTAGTGTGACAGTGAACTTTTATATATTCAGGATTGAGATTAAACTTTGTATATTTTTGTGGTTAATCAATATTTTATATTTATACTTGCTACTTCAATCAATGTTGTCTAAATAAATGAATTTATGTGTCAATTTGTATTTTAATTTTTTTTGTCGTCCTGATGTGCTATTTCCTTTGCATTTAAGAATGATTGGTACTTCCTCGTCAAGATTACACTTATTCCCAGTCAATAATATACTTATTGGAAAAGAGTGTTCATGTCAGAAAAGTGACGCATTGATTATAATTTTTCAATATATAATATAAATCAAAATAGTATAATTTAATACTATTTTCGGTTATTTTATTTATTGATACGCACTTCAAACTGTGCCAATCAATTATTTATCATTATCAATATATAATATAAATCAAAATAGTATAATTTAATACTATTTTCGGTTATTTTATTTGTTGATACACACTTCAAACTATGCCAATCAATTAATTATCATTATCAATATATAATATAATATAAATCAAAATAGTATAATTTAATACTATTTTAGGTTATTTTATTTATTGATACACACTTCAAACTGTGCCAATCAAATATCATGATCAATATATAATATAAATCAAAATAGTATAATTTAGTACTATTTTAGGTTATTTTATTTATTGATACGCACTTCAAACTGTGCCAATCAATTAATAATCATTATAAAATAATATAATAATAATCTTTATTGGTATCCTGGATTACAGTGTTCACCATACATATAATAAAACATATATAATGTACAGAGTAATATTATGAATTAGATTTATCTCCCCTTGACTATAATAAGATTTCTTTGATGATTGTGTGTCAATACATCAAAAATAAAATTAAAATAAGATTGATTACACTTTTTATTAAAGATATCAACATTATAATTATCCAATATTAGCCGTATAACCACATATAAGGGTCGATCAGACGCCAATCCGGTAAATCGTATGGTCGATCCGGTAAATTGGGGCCGATCCGGTATTTCGGGTTTCATTGTTACCATTGGTTACCATTGTCTAACCAAACCAGATTTAAACAGGTCAGGAATACACCGGTATTCTCAATATTATCCGGCAAACAGCGGATAATCTTCAAAACACCGGTTATTATTGTCCGGCGAATGACGGACAACGTGACGAGTAAATTTTCTGCAAGGATTTTTCGCTTTCTATCCTAAAATCGCACACTATATGCAAATAAATCTGAGACTTGGTATATAAAGGGATACGCTTGTGACCGATTTTACTTACTCGGGTGTCTACATTGATGAAGATCGTACAGTTTCTAACAGCAAGGTAGGTCCTGTAATATAAGTGAACTTTAAAATGCAAGACTTTTTCGTAAATTCTGTGCAATTTCAATAATTGTTCTGTCGTAAACTTAAAACCTTTCACATAGTCGCCATGTTGGAAATAGTGACTTTGTAAAAAGGATTTTGATTGGTTGACAATAGACTGGTTAACCTCGCAACCAAATCAAGTTATAAAAAAATTATGGAGGCCCAGAAAGAATCTAATCGTTGTACGTCTATCATATAACGGTACTTTATAAATACGCCTATATATATTACAGTAAAACCTCTCCAAACCGGACAAGCTCTGGACCATAGATTTTGTCCGGTTTAGAGAGGTGTCCGGTTTAGGGAGGTTTTGAAAATTTTAACCTGAATTATCCCCCCTTAACTAAATAAATCTACAAAGAACATGTAAACTGTTATTACTTTCGTTAATTGTAATGATTGTAATAAATTGACTGAAACAACTAAAACAAATCCTGATTTAATTTGTATTTACTATTTACTGTCGATATGTCTTTTCTCTCCATTTAAAAAAGCACTGTTAAACATTATTTTACGTATAAAACAATTCATCGTTTATGTGCTAATTAATTAATAAATTAATCTGATTACCTTAAAAGTTAAAAATAAGATCAATGAACCAGATATGTCTATGATGAAACTGGTTTAAAACAATTCAATTCAACAGCTAAAGAACTAATAGGCCATATGAAACTTAGTGAAATTAAACATTTAATTATGAACAAGAGAAATATATCCAGTGTTATCAGCATTTTGAAATGGACTTTCCAATGTGATACATTTCAGAAAAGTCGTAATTAACAACACTGTACATATTAATGTTATTTTATCTTCTCATTATAAAATATTTTTATATGTATAAGAACTGTTTTGTGTTAAATCACTTTTACCGTAATTCACATTCTTTGTAGGATTCTAATTAGGGTACTGAAGGCAATTAACACTACCATCATTAATCCCTGACAGGACAACAATAGTGTTGACACTTTACCTGTTCCTTTAATTCATAAGGTGTTACTAGATAATAGTGAACAAAACACCTATAGCAACTTAATAGAAGTGATAGATGGTAATTATCTTAAGTTATTGCATCAATTAATAAATATCTAAACAAATTTAATGATAAAGAAAATTCACAAAAGGTCAAAATAGAAGGAAACATAGATGAAAAATATTTTAAAAAATAAAAACTTGAATAATTAAATTAAATACCAAATATTTTAAATGAGAATAAAAAAAGACTAAAAAAAACTTTTAACTTTTAAGTGTACATAATTGAATTTTTTATAAATCTTTTTAAAACTTATCTATTAAAATAAGAAAAAACAAAAAAGAAAAAAAAATCAAAATGTTGTCCGGTTTAGAGAGGTTCAATTTTAAGGACATAAGCAACTTGGGACTGAAAAGTTTGTCCGGTGTCCGGAATAGAGAGTGTCCGGTTTAGAGAGGTTTTTGTTAGTTGAAATAAAGAAGGATAAATTCGGGACCAAATATTTTGTCCGGAATAGAGAGTTGTCCGGTTTAGAGAGTGTCCGGTTTAGGGAGGTTTCACTGTATTATTTCTTTATTGGAAATAAAGTCACAAATAAATAAACAAGGGATTTTTATTATTGTAACCAAGCTGCTGTTTGTGTATTGTGATTGTATTATGTACATGTAATGTCTGTGTTTGTGTACGTTGTGTCATGTGACTGTTTGTACGTTTTGTATAGTGATATGTGTTGACGAGTGACCGATCACGTGACTGTACGGACAACTGTTAATCCATATATGCATATCCAGTATATAAATGACTGCTAAAGTTATTACAATTAAACCTAGATCTGATATTTGTACTATTCAAGAGGTCAAGGTCATAGGTGATTTAGCATCATCAGTGCCAACAAGTAACATAAGTAATAGTAACATTAAGTCATGTTCTCAGGTTACAGTAGACCCTGATTCTAGACCCCATCCCATATACCTTGGTATTCAGATAGAAAACAATAATATCTCATCTGAAAACAATAATATCTCATCTGATACTCAAGATAAATTTAAAGATCTATTAACTAAATGGAAAGATATTTTTTCCACTGGTCTTTTAGACCTTGGCAATACTAACTTAGTCCAACATAAAATAGAGTTGTTGGATAATACCCCTTTTAAAATGCCTTATAGACGAATACCACCTGGTATGTATGATGAAATTAGAGCTCATGTAAAAGAAATGTTAGATGCAGGTGTTATTCGTGAATCTGATAGCTCTTATTCATCTGATGTGGTTTTAGTCAGAAAATCTGATGGAAGTTTACGCTTTTGTCTTGATATGCGTCGTTTAAACTCTATTACACAGTTACACCTTACCACGTTTTGATGATGTTATAGATACTCTTAGTGGGGCTAAATATTTTTCAAAGTTAGACCTTAGATCAGGCTACTGGCAGGTGGAAATTCGAGAAGAAGATAAGGAGAAGACAGCTTTCAATGTTGGTAAGCTGGGCTTTTATGAATGTGTAAGAATGGCATTTGGTTTAACCAATAGTGGAGCTACTTTCCAGAGGCTTATGGAAAAATGCATGGGAGAGATGCATTTAAAAGAGTGCCTCGTATTTATTGATGACGTGTTAATATTCTCACGTACAGAGCGAGAACACCTTGATAAATTAGATGCTTGTTTTAGTAGGTTAAGTCAACACAACCTAAAGTTAAAACCAAATAAATGTGAATTTTTCAAAAAGTCTGTAACATATCTTGGCCACTTAGTTTCTGAGGAAGGTGTTGCAAATGACCCGGAAAAGATTGCAGTAGTAGCAAAATGGCCAAGACCTACCAATGTTAAGGAACTTAGACAGTGGTTAGGTTTTGTTGGCTATTATAGAGGATATGTTAAAGATTTTTCGAAAATAGTAGCACCTTTAAATGAGCTCCTTAAGGGCCACTGTACAGTAAGCCAAGATAAAAAGAAAAAGAAGAAGAAGAAGCTTATACCAACAAAATGGGTTTGGATTGAAAGTCATAAGCAAGCTTTTAATAATCCACTTTATATTAAACAGCATTTGTTGGAACCCCCTATATTAGCATATGCTGACTATACTTAACCTTTTACTTTACATACTGATGCTAGTGGTAATGGTTTAGGGGCTGTTTTATATCAGAACCAAGATGGTAAATGTAGGGTTATTGCTTATGCAAGCCGTGGTTTACGTCAAAGTGAGAAAAACTACCCTGCTCATAAATAAGAGTTTTTAGCACCTAAATGGGCAGTGGTAGACAAATTCCATGACTACCTGTTTAATAGTAATTTTGAAGTAGTCACAGACAATAACCCCCTTACATATGTAATGACAACAGCCAAGTTAGATGCTGTAAGTCAAAGATGGGTGGCAGCTTTGTCATCTTATTCTTTTAAAATTAAGTATAGGGCTGGTAAGTATAATGCTGATGCAGACGGCTTGTCACGTAGACCTATGGATGAGGATTCAGGCAATTTGTCAAGCTGCAACTATTGATTTACCATTGGCTGATATTGTGTCTTCTGGTCCGGTTCCTCATTCGGCCGATGAGGTGCCGGAGCAGACCACATTGCATTCAGTTGATTGGAAGCTTGAACAAAGTAAAGATCCATCTATTAGACAAGTGGTTAGCATCTTTAAGAGCAATTCTTTCCCCAGGGGTGAAACACTAAGCAATATGAGTGCCGAAGTTAAAAAAATACATTAGGGAGAAAAACAAATTAGTTTTTGAAAATAATGTGTTATATAGAACTGCTTTTCAAGATGGTACTCTTGTTAAACAAATTGTACTTCCTCTTCATTACAGGTCTATTGCTTTTGACGGCATACATACTAATATGGGCCATCCAGGAAAAGAGAAAACAATATGGTTGGCAAAATAAAGATTTTATTGGCCTTCTATGGACCAGGACATCAACAAAAGAGTTGAGCAGTGTCAAAGGTATGTACTATATAAAACACCATATAAAGTAAATGCAGAGTTGAAACCTGTAAAAACAACTCATCCTATGGAGTTAGTTTGTGTGGACTTCTTAGGGTTAGAGAAATCTAAGGGTGGTTATGACAGTATTTTGGTCATAACTGATCATTTTACTAGGTTTGCTCAGGCAGTGCCTTGTCGCAAATCAGCTAGCTACAACCACAGCCAAGGCATTGTATGACAATTTTATATTATATTATGGATTTCGCGAAAAACTACACAGTGACCAAGGTCGGAATTTTGAGGAAAATATCATGAAGCAATTATGCAAATTAGCTAGCATAAAGAAAACAAGAACCACACCTTGCCATCCTATGGGAAATGGCTCTGCTGAGCGGTTTAATAAAACCTTAATTAGAATGCTTGGTACTTTGGAAGAGGTTCAGAAAACTGACTGGAAACCCCACATCTCTCCAATGGTCCAAGCATACAATGCCACAACCTAATCTATCTACATCTGTATCTACTTCTGAAAGTAGTAGTGATTTTTCAGATGTGGAGCAGGTTGACAGATACATTATAACTTAGAAAAGAAAAGGCACTAATGGTAGATTGAGACCAAGACAGCAGGTTACTTCTATCAATGACTCTTCTGTACCTAGTCAGGATAACACCGATGTAGACGGAACCGTACATGACAAAACCAGGATAGATAGTACCAATACTACTGTAGAAATACCCAGTCTTAGTGGTGAAGACAGAGTAGTTAGAGATACACCAGATACCCAGACTCGAAGATCCAGTAGAGTGAAGAAGCCACCCGATCGTTATGGTGAATGGCAGTTTGTTCAGGTTGCCACTGAGGAAGTATTTGTTTGACTTGGGGGTATAAAGATTCTGGATTGGGACAGTACCCAGCCGTTTCACTTTATTTTACCCACATGTCAAGCAAATCTAGTACCAAATGTAAATATGTTTTTATAGCAAATGTTTGAAGTTTGTCAAATTCAGGTGGTTGACTTTATGGCATTAACAGCTATGCCGATAGTTAATCATTTGATAGCACAAATTTCATTCTAAATTCAAGTATGTTTATTTAGTAATACAATGTAGTTGTATTTTGAATATTATTATTATACCTATAGTATTTTGTATTTTCAATTTATAATTGAAGATTGGAAACTTAATACCTTTATAGATATGTGTCTTACCATTATATTTATTTAATTTTAGTAAATAATATTTGGGTATATGCTGTTTGTTCAGTTGGATAAGTCAATACTTAACCATTGAGATACCATACAGATTTAGCCAGAATCAACAGGCAGCAGTAACAACTTCTTTAGTTGGCTAAGACAGTACTCAGCCACTAAGACAACAGAAGTTTGCTATATCCAGATATTTATCGATGGATTTCAGGTAGACATATCAACCTTAAAATCATAATATATAAAGACATATTGGTAAGTATCGGTATAATAATATTGTTAGTTATAATGTATATGATCTATTTAATTAAGTAGTTAGTTAAGGTTATACAACCAAATGTCAGGAGACATTTTCTCCAAGAGGGGAAGTGTGTAACCAAGCTGCTGTTTGTGTATTGTGATTGTATTATGTACATGTAATGTCTGTGTTTGTGTACGTTGTGTCAAGTGACTGTTTGTACGTTTTGTATAGGGATATGTGTTGACGAGTGACCGATCACGTGGCTGTACGGACAACTGTTAACAGAATTCTAATAAATAAAGTTTAACAATACTCACTTTTACTTTTCGCGGTAATTTCTTTCCTAAATCATTCTGCCTTTAGATTTTCACCCAAGAAGTTGTGTTTTTTTAGTAAGATCCATATAAACTTATATAGTTTATTGATCCAGAATGCTGTATGTTAAATTATTTAAATGATTGTAATTGTTTCAAATTATAAAATATTACCGCGATTGTTATTTTAAAATATAGAAATTTATTGTTAATTTGGCAAATGATTCAAAATATTATATATATGTATTTTTAGAATTTTATATTCCATATAACTCGAATATTAAAACCGAACCAGATCGACTGACGTATATAATAAAGATGTATAAAGGAGAGTTCCGTATTGTTTTCATTACCTGCTCTACCACCAAGTTACATTATGATTAGATATTTCAATAAAAAATAATATTATTTATATGTAGATATGCCACCCAAAAATCAAGCTAATGTAGCTGCAAGAGTCATGCTGCATATGCAGCAGGTTTTGAAAAAAATGAAGTCTTTAAAATTAAAGGTAAAAAACACAAAAGAAAAATTATCGGCCACCTGGTGAATACCGAACAATTATACAGCCATTCGACATACCTATGCACTGGCTGTGCATTTCATGCCGAGAAAGAAATTCTGCAGGGAGCAAAAAAAACACATTACTATTAAGGATTATTTTGAAGAATTTTTGTCCAATTTATATGAACTAGAAGAGGAACAACTGGGGAGACTGGCTTTTGTGCTTGGTAGCACGCAAAAAAAGCCATTAAAGAAAAAAAATCAAGAATATAGAGATGAAACATTTTTAAAAACATTTACTGTTGAAGGTACTTTTTCATTTTTTTTTATCAGAAAAATACATCAATATTCACTTATTATGAAATATTATACATGATTAAAGAAATGGAAGTTTATATAATAATAATAATAATGACAAACATTAGGTTAGTGGTCAATAAAATAATGATAATAATAATAATAATATTGGCAAACGTTAGGTTAGTGGCCATTAAAATCCAATCTTGTTTTAAACCTACGCTAGCTTACATCCACATGAATTTTCTTTTTTTCCTATATTTCAGATTTGGTGCTTAATAAAAATAAAGTCACTATTAATTTCTGGCAAAGAAAGTGAGCAGGAGATATGCTCTGATTCTAGAACATCTGCATTTGTTAAATGCATGGAGCAAATCATTTATCTGATTCCACAAACTTTTCTGTCTCTGACGAGTGACTCTTTCAAAGGCCCATATCCGCACGTTTTAGCTAGAAGCTTCAGTTCTGTGACATATGCATATATATTTTCTATCTGCTGATTTCTGGAGTTAAACTTGTACCTCTCAATAGTTTCGTTTTTCAATGGGTTACAATACGCACAGTTTTCAATGTTCTACTTTCCGGCGGGTCGTCAAAAGAAAGTGTATTATGAACTTCCCTACCTCGATCACCAATAAGATACAGAAACATTTTCACTTTCTGTTTGTCATCTTTTCTTTCCATCGCTAAATCCGTATAAATAGTAAACTCCTCAATCCACTTTTTCCACGTGCCTGTCCGGCGCATCAAAATGGATCTTTTCAGGTGCCTTCAGTTGATCCATTATTGCAGATTTATCTATGGGTTTCGAGTCGCAAAAATGTAGTTACTTCCTAGAGTTCGTTATGTACCTCGCTGCCACCATGTTTCATAATTGGTTGCCTGTTCGGGACTGATGGCGATCGATATTAAGACAACAAATACTACTGACTGTCAACCATGTTTAATGCTGACCTATAAGTGTACATCTAAAAATAGCGCACATTTACAGACAGGTCAAATCACTTTACAGATTTTTACCGAAATGAACATATTAAACTATTATGTTACAATTGGTAGTGCCTCTCTAGCGGTCTGGGTATCTCAAAGGGTAGAGCACTCGCTTATTATATAAACAAATTAAATCGCTTATTATATAAACAAATTGAATCACTTATTATATAAACAAATTGAACACAAAAATAAAAGAAAGAAAAAAGACTCGATTTACTTGAGAGAAGGTTTAAGGGCATTGAATCAAATATTAATATTACCAATAAAGTAGGCGAAGCTGTAGTGACGTTGTCTTTCTATCTTTTCTTTGTTCACGAGAAAAGACAGGATGACAACATCTCTTTCTGTTAAAATCACAATCAATTGCATCTTCAAGCAGTCAGTTATGAATCCGCAGTATTGCGCATTAGACATTACATTTACCCATACAAGCACGCACGTCATGACATGCTACTCAATGTCATATATATGAATATAAACTAGTCGGAAATTAAATATGAAAAAATAATTGACATTGTATATATTAATAACTGACAATAATGCCTATAGCAGACATTAAAAATTATTATTATTTATAATGATGATGTCACTATTACATGCATATAAAATTCCCGTGGTCTGAGTATGTGGCGTAACCAAATCCTATGGCTGTCCAAATTCTGCAATACTGCAAAAGTAGTATGGGTAAGAGGAATTTATTATTCTGCATATTAGCTTCTTTCTTCACAAGTTCCAGGTTTTTCTCTGGCATAATATCGTCATCTTTTTATTCTTTTTATTTTATTTTTGTTTTTGTTACATCTTTAAAATATAGATAGAAAAGGTGCAAAGACGTGCTACAAAGCTCTGTTCAAACATCAAACAAAAACTAGAATACTTGGAAGTTACCATCATTACATTATAGAAGGAGATGGACATGATATAAGTATTTAAGATCGTAAATGGTATAGACATGTTAAAAAAGAATTCACCATCATAGAGGAAAGGGACAAGGGATAACAGCAAGAAGATAAAAAAGACGCTGTAAAAGAGACATCAGGAAATAGTTTTTCAATTTAAATGATTGGAACTCACTACCAGACGTGCTGCAACGATAAACCGTTTTAAAAACAATTTGGATACAGTTTGGAAAAACCTAAATGCACTACCCGTCAGGGTTACACACTAAGTAAAATCTTCTAGTAGTCCAGAGGACTACCTAAAATAGGACTTAACTAGTCCAACCATATTATGTGTAGTCCTTAATACGATCTTTAGGAATGATCACCACAAAGTGATGATCGCACGACAAACGGCCGTGCTGCGGAGGGTGGGGGATTGAGGGGCCTCCCCCAAGAAAATTTTGCAAAATTGGATGCAGGAGAAGCAATTTCCAGCTATTTCCTGACAAAATTTACTATATCATATCAAGTCTTTCTTGACTTTTTTATGTTCAAAAACAAATGCTATGATTTGGAGGTGCAACAAAATTGAATGTCCTGTTTAAGAGATTTATTTTGTACAATGACTACATATATACATCATAATCACAAAAGTTCTGTCAACATTTTGTATGACTTAATTTGTAAATCTAATATGTCTTTTAGTCCTTTAGCTTTGTCAAGCTTACAATATGAAGCATAGTCTGAATATGGGCGTCCACTTTTTGCAATTGCATGTGCTTTTTTATAGCAAGTTTTAACACCACTTATTTGTTCAACATAGTTAACGATCTGTCGCCGTCTGTTTCCAACCTGTAGCTTAGCTTTCTCTTTCAGTACATTTTAGTGTGACTCTCGGACAAATCATGGATGTTAATTGTTTCAATTCTGATTACGACCTTTCACAAAAGTTCCAATTTTATTATATTTGACACACATCACAGTACATCAAATTGCTGCTTTCGCTATACGGAAGCCATTCATACCATAGCCAGGATTTCTGAAAAGTACGTTGCCGCTTTGATTTCTCGTATTCCTTTTGCTGACCCTTTCTTTCTTCATCGGTTTTTGATTTTTTTTTGGTGGCGATGCTCCAACGAATCGCCACATAATTGTACACAGATGCTTAAACTGAGATAACAAAAATGTGTAGCATAGTCCGTCGGACCAAGAGAACTCGGATCTTGATGAAATATTGATCGATATTCAACTCCTCAATCGTTGTGCTACTTATTTGACCTCGTGTGAATAATCAGTATAACTTATTACATCATTCCCATTCTGCTTTTGTTCCATTAATGTCAACAGTTTGGTCAACAACATTCATTTGAAACTTTTAAGGTTAATGACACTATATGGTGCAACCCCAGCAGTGACTATAGACACGGAAGTCAGGCGACATACAATACCTGTGAGAATTTTTGGACTCCCCTACGAGGTAGAGAACTCAATAGTACGGAGTAAAATACAGCAGTATGCTGATGTATTAGAAGTAAAAAGATCTACGTTCAAAGACTTTCCTTACATACAATCATGAGTCAGGGTTGTTGCTGTTCGTAATGTTAAAAGGCCAATACCCACAAAACTTTATATAAAGGGTATACATGTTACCACAAAGTATCCAGGTCAGGTAAAAGGTAGATTATGTTACAACTGTCGGTTATCTGAAAATCATTTAGCAGCCGGTTGTCCATAAAAATTGCATGATCAAGCTGTAAGTGATTTAATGAGAAAACACCTAAACCTGGATGTTGAACAACAACCGAGTCTTTTGGACTTGAACAGTTCAACTGATTTTCCCATTCAACTGTGAGTTCGCCATTGTGTCACTAGAAATGATGAAAATCCTCATTCTGACACCATTATATAGAACTTCTTGGCTTGCTATATTATAAGCTTACTTGTTGAGCACGATTCACCGTTCAGAATAGCAAGCTTACTATTTAGCAAATGACATATAGCTTGCAGAGATAAAGACTGCAATCAGACATAATTAGCTTATTATATGATTACTGCTTACTTGAAAAACTATTTATCTATTTATGTATTTGTTTATTTAAAGGAGAAAAGTTCAATAATATTGACAATATTGAGTTTAGCATATTTAATTTTTCATTAAAAACTCCATTTTCTGTGAATAAAAATAATTTCTTTTAATCCTTATTATTATTATTATTGTTATTAATATTTCAGTTTTATTTTTCTTTTAAAAAATACTTTTTTCTGATAATAAGTACTTCACCTATGGCTACCCAAATCATCAGCCAAATTGGAAGCCGTATATATAAGTTGTGTTCTGGTGTACCCATATCCAAGCCTGGACATATATTCACAATGGGAAACAATTTTCTCTTCTTTTTCTTCAGTACTAAACAAAGTAATTTGACCAGACGAATCGCAGTTACATTAATTTTGTTCAGAATTTCATATTTCATGTAATATTTCTTAAGCCCATCCTCAATCAAGTGTACAGCGTCGCTCTTATAGTCCTTCCAGTATTTTACGTCAGGAAAATGTACAGCACATTGTAAAAAAGTTTGCAAGGCGACGATTGATGTTTTTCCGGCAATATTCATAATATTCCAATCCATCGCTTTTCTTCAAAATCTCACGAAAATAAACGCCATTTACCTCGCCCGATTTCACGCGCGTGTCTAAATCGTTATTATCGCTCACTACCCCACACAGACTTTTGCATTTGGCAATTTCTTTCCAATATTACTTGATATCTAGCTTCTATTCTAACATTAAATATAATAAATCTTTAGGCACTCTACTTGCTTTCATTTCTCCTCGTCCATAGCATCCTACAATACCTGTAATCTTAAAGTCGTTACAACACTACTTATCTGAACGTTCTTCATATAACTAGACCCAAAATATAAAAATCGTAAAACTATCACAATGCTATCGCACATCCATTAAAAGTTTTCCAAAAAATTCCCCAGGTGCCCAATAATTGTACTGAACATAAACGAGTACTTAGATTCATGCCACTTTAATGAAGATTCGATTCTCTTTGACAGTCGGAATATAAGTGATATAATACGGAAAATCTATTAGGCGATATAATCTTGAAAGTTTAATAACATATAGACGTTAAACTACTACGATTGACTAAAATTTTGAAAAAACGATATCGGTGAGATAATCTTAAAATACGGAGGAAAATCAATATAAGTGAAATAATATTGATTTCCGGAAACACGATACAAGTGAAAGAATCTGGAAATACGTATATTTGCATTTTACCAATTGCAAAGAAATCTTTTCACCAATAGCACATGCATAATAGTTGGGTAGTAATAACATTCCAGAACTGGCTTGTGTTGATATGATTAAAATAAGATAATATTGACTGGGACAGCCACCCAACAGGGTTTGGATCTACAGTTAGTACTTTCTGTTTGTTGTTATCGTCATGTGAGAAAATTTAAGATTGCTGGTTTTAGTAGCTAGCATCATGTGCTATCAATATTTCTATTAAAGACATAAAACACCTTTAAAAACTCAAAGAAATTGTGAAATAGCCTATATAGAGCTATATATAAAATGGCTGAAATGGAACATAAAAGTACCAATTACTTTCTCAGAAAAGTCAAAGAGGACCTGCTGGTTCAAATTGACAACTTTGTCGCAACTGTTAATTTCTTCTTCGAAGAGTATATGAATCCTGAACAAATGAAAAAATATTTTGCATTTATTTCATCAACCTTAAAAAAAATGACACAATCAAGAAATGTGTATATATATATTATATATTTATTAATATTACTAAAGTACACCACAAAACATAATCTTTTGCTTTGTCCTAAAAACATTCATTTGTTTTTTTACCCTTAGATATAAATTAAAACAAACACCACATCATCTGCATGCACCATAACAAACCAGTCAATCAAATATGAAATTAATCTACACTGCCATCTATAGTGTTATCTCTTTTTGACCCAAGCAGAATCATTTCATTAATTCATCAAAGCCCAAATGTCCATCATCTAGATAAATGAATAATAATTTTGGAAACTTGCCAAAGACTTACCATGCCTTTCACAATGCACAAAGGCTAATTTTATACTAGAAATAAATATAAGTACTGATTTAATGTTTTAAGCAAAATACATGTACATATATGTAGCATAATGTTCAAAATATTACAAATTTTGACATGTTAGGCAGAAACTATACTTGACCTACAATTCAAAACGAGACTAACACTAAAAGACAGACATTACACATCAGTTCATTAGAGAATTACAACTATTTCAAGCCCAGATGTGTTTATTTATGGAGTCAAAATTACTGATACATACCAATTAAAACTAAACCTTACCTGATGTCATTCAGTAATGTTCCATTTAAAACCCAGGATACGTAAAGTTAGGAAATAATCAATACATGGTAATTTGTTTTATTTTTATAGAATTGTACTATTTTATGTATCTATTTAATATACAATATATATTTAATAATTTAAATATCTATTGGATTATTTAAACCTGCTCGGGAAAACGATATTGATAACGATGGTCAACGCCAATATCTTAAGTTACACTATGCTAACAAAGGCATAGATGCTATAAACATTTCCAATATTCTTCAAAATAAACAAGTCCAATCTAAAATTCCTGCTTATTTCAAAATTAATTCTCCACCTTTAGTTTCCTACTCTTACAATAAACCTATTGCATCCAAAATATTTAATTATAAACAAACATTGCAGTGTTTAAACTTTCACAATTTTACTCCACCTACTTGCTCTTGCTCGTCTTCTCCCTATATTTATGGACCGGCTGGACATGTAATAACTGGTGATCTCAATATAATTGAGAACACCAAATTAAGATTTTTACTTTCAAAAGGTCCTAAATATAGAGAAGCTCAACCTTTTACTTGGGGACAGAATTTCCGACTTGTCATGGATTCCGTTGAAGAGTACGCCAGACGTTGGGCTAAATTAGAAGATGTTGAGCTTGATACCTTATCCGACTGGATAAAGGTTGTTAGATCTTTCGTTAAAACTAGGATTGCCAAACTTAAAGGGTCTATGAGTACTTAACCGTCTTCAGTACTCAAGGATCCAGAAATCAAGGCAATTCTTACAGACATACACAACAAATATGTTGTTGTCCCAGCTGATAAGGCTTCCAACAACATTATTCTCGTTTGTAAGAGATTCTACCTTGAATGTCTTATTAAGGAGCTTGGTTTAGATAGTATATCAAATAACCCTGCATATTCTAGAACTAATTTTACCAAAGATGAAGTTCTTTCCAACCATAGGGGAGTTCTCGAGTCTTTTGGTATCAATCTTAAAGAGGAAGATCTTGATCTTCCTTACTTGTATTGGATTCCTAAACTTCATAAAAATCCATACAAGGAAAGATATATAGCATGCTCATCTAAATGTACTACTAAATCATTATCGGTAACTCTAACACAAATTTTGACAATCGTCAAAGATGGTCTTTAGTCTTATTCAGAAAAAGTATATTCTACATCTGGAATCAACCAAATGTGGATTCTAAAAAATTCTAAAGAATTACTTGAACATCTTGCTTCTAATACTTTATCTCATGTAAAAAGTATAAAAACATTTGATTTTTCTACACTACACACCACAATCCCTCATTCTAAATTGAAAGAACGTCTTAAAGAAATTATTCACTTGTCTTTCTTCTACAAAAACGGTAAGCCAAGATACAAATATCTGGTGCTGAACAGGGATTCTGGTTATTTTGTCAAGCATCATACGGATTCCAAACAAAAATATACTGAAGATACCATCAACAAAATGTTGTAGTTTTTGATAGATAACATATTTGTTGTGTTTGGTAATATAGTATTTCAGCAAACAATCGGTATACCAATGGGTACAAACTGTGCACCATTGCTTGCTGATTTGTTTCTTTATTCTTACGAAGCAGAATTTATGCAGAACCTTGTTAAATCTGGAGAGAAAACTGTCGCCAAATCATTCAACTCAACATACAGATACATAGATGACGTTCTGTCTCTTAACAATCCTAAATTTGGAGACTATGTAAATGTCATCTATCCTAGTGAGCTTGAAATAAAAGACACGACTGATTCCTCAAGTTCTGCTTCATATTTAGACTTATACCTGAATTATGACGCACAAGAAAGGCTACATTTGAAACTTTATGACAAACGTGATGACTTCAATTTTTCTATTGTCAACTTTCCTTTTTTATGCAGCAATATACCTGCTTCTCCTGCTTATGGTGTATTTGTTTCCCAATTAATACGCTATGGTAGAGCTTGTTCCCACTACGGGGACTTTGTACAACGAAGTAGGCTGCTTGAAAATAAATTGTTGACTCAGGGATATTGCAAGCCTAGGCTTATCAAGGCCCTCAAAAAGTTTTATGGCCGTCATCACAGTATTGTTGATAAGTTTGATGTCTCTGTATCCAGGATTGCCTTGGATATATTTGACGTCTCATAGTTCCATGTTCCTTTCACACAATTTTGATTACACACGTGACGGGTGTAGCTAGCTAAACAGGAGGTGCTTACCCTTCCGGAGCACCCGGCCTCACTTCCCTGGTGGAAGTTCACGTGTCTAACCTAACTTGTCAGTTCCAAAGTTTTTACTTTGCTTCTGGATTGTGATTCGGAAATGGATAAGTATGTTTGTTTTTTATTTTTTATTTATGTATAGGCATATTTTGCTTACATTAAGAAACATTTAAATGTAAGCATTTATTATAACTATAGATTCAGGATTAAAATCTGTCTCTTAATTTTTAATGAATTAAATCTACAATTTCACTTTACCTATTTCGTAATTGATGCCTTGTCTGAATTTCGTATTAAAATAATAGAAATTATGTCAAGTGAAAATGTGTTTTTTTTTCGGTGGAATAATTACTTATGATATTGTTGATGATAATATAGAACATATCTTCCAAACTGGCCAGTAAGCAATTTTCTCCTAAAATAATACTCTATGCCATATTTTTCGCAATGATACATTAATTAACCCCTGTTGTTTATGCACAACACAGTTTTTAAGGCCAAGTGGTACAAATGGATGCTGACGTTACGCACGGCTTGTACAAATCTATGCACTTTGATGGTATTATTCTAAGTCCTAACTTAAAGGGACTGTAATAATTTTGATAAATATCTTGCAAGGAATAAAATACATGATGTCTATCGATTAAAAATATTAATGAAAATATACAAGAAAAGTGTCATTGATGATATCTTTTTAATATTCTTTCGATTTTCAAAATTCTTTTAGATTTTAAAAATTAAAGATTTTCATATTTTTCATACACTATGACTTTTAAAATTTATTTAATATTCTTTCGATTTTCAAAATTCTTTCAGATTTTTAAAATTAAAGATTTTCATACACTATGACTTTTAAAATTTATTTGCAATGACGTCATGAAAATTTATACCGACATACGGGGGTGTAACTGCAGAATTGCGTACGGAGTTTCTGAGTGACGTATTTTCGAGCTCGGTGGTTTTTGAACAGTAACTCATTTTGGCCAAGTAAAATGATTTGAATTATAATGATTTCTTCACTCTAGTCAAGATTTTGTCTCAATAGTTCAATATCTTTTTCATGTTTCAAATGTAGCCATTGATAATATTTCCTTGACTCTGAATGGCTTCTGTTCTTGCATTTTCGAAGTATGATCATTGACTCTTTTTCGGATGATAAGGCCTTATTCTTCTGCTATTCAAAGTAATAATATTTCTATCATAATTATTATTCCATAGTGACTGGGAATATAAAATAATCTAATTGATGAAGTAATTTGTATACAAATAATAAAATTAATATATTTACTATAACAGCGAGAAGCGCAAACACAATACTCCTAGTTTACGACACGATAACGTTAAATTTTGTAAGTTTGCCGATCGTTCAGCAATATCGTAAAAATCATGACGTTATTGTTAATTTTGGTCATATTTTCGCATCAAATTTCGTCTTTAAAGACTTATACCGAAAAATCAAGCAAGGTGGCATATATATATCTTTACATTTTCAGAAAATTTAAATTCAGAACTACATGTTAGTTTTTCAAAAAATTGTAGGACAATCTGTTATTTCTCTACACTTTTCCCAATTTTTGGGAGCCTGAAAAAATGCAATTTCCCATTAATCCTATGTTAAAATCCCGATATTTTTTTTTACATTTTTGACGCTTTATAGCTAAAAAAGGCGATCCCTATATTTTTTTTTACATTTGCAGATGCGCCTCAAAAAGTTTTACATCATGGAAAAAATCAGAAACTTGTAGGATAGTGCCCATTTGTACCACTTGGCCTCAAGTACGATTAGACAGTGTTATAGTTTTAGTCTCGTTTTGATAAAGTCGATAAAATAGGTCACTTAAATTTTTCTTGCTTTTTTGGTTGTGAAAATTTAAATATGGATTTCATTAATTAAATAAAGCAATACTAAAGTCCAAGATGGGTATTTTCATTCATAAAACAGAGTAAACCATCTGCACTTTTCAAACATCATGTGTACATTCTTAAAGTCGTCTACTGTACCGTCATCCATGTAAATATTCTTTTCCCTGTCATAGAAAGTAAGAGGAAATAGACTTGATGCATCAAATGCATAAAGATCATTAAATAAATTTATGCAACTAGCAGATTTTCCAAACACAGCCCTCCCAAAAATCAAAAACCCTTCTTAGAGGAGCATATTTTATCTCGCACAGCATATTTAATCTCGCAGCGTATGTCTTGTTGGAGCTGTATATCCTTAAATGGAGAGCTAGGTATCTTATCTTCAGCGGTTATCATCTTATTCCAAGAAGATGTATGCAAATTTTCCAGCTGCATTACCATATGTCGATGCAAAGAAAAAAAAACAACATAAGTACAACATAAGTACTGGTCATTACCAGCTATTTAATTTATACAAGTG
Source organism: Anadara kagoshimensis (assembly GCA_021292105.1). Taxonomy (NCBI): domain Eukaryota; kingdom Metazoa; phylum Mollusca; class Bivalvia; order Arcoida; family Arcidae; genus Anadara; species Anadara kagoshimensis. The sequence continues at coordinate 8,601,796 of CM037869.1, forward strand.
GTTAAAATTGTCCTCATCGTAAAACCAACAAGGTGACCAGTCTTCCTTGGTCACATACTTAACAAATGATCTTACATTTCTACAAGTTTTAACCTGTAAACTACTTAAACCAACAAATTTAAACTCAAAGAATTGTCTAACCTCTTGCAATAAATATGGTTGAGATGTATTAATTATTTCACCTTGATGAAGATTTTTGCCCCGAAAAAAATGATTAAAAAAGTTCTGTTTTTTTAAACTGAAATAATCAAAAACAAACATACTTATCCATTTCCGAATCACAATCCAGAAGCAAAGTAAAAACTTTGGTACTGACAAGTTAGGTTAGACACGTGAACTTCCACCAGGGAAGTGAGGCCGGGTGCTCCGGAAGGGTAATCACCTCCTGTTTAGCTAGCTACACCCGCCACGTGTGTAATCAAAATTGTGTGAAAGGAACATGGAACTATGAGACGTCAAATATATCCAAGGCAATCCTGGACACAGAGACATCAAACTTATCAACAATACTGTGATGACGGCCATAAAACTTTTTGAGGGCCTTGATAAGCCTAGGCTTGCAATATCCCTGAGTCAACAATTTATTTGCAAGCAGCCTACTTCGTTTTACAAAGTCCCCGTATCCTTCAGGCTTTCTGCAACCATGCATACAAAACTTGAATTGCTACATTTATGGATTTTTAGACCGCTACCCTTCCTAAATCCCATCAAGACCACTCATCCTGAAGTGTTTTTTTCTTCCTAGGCCTCCCACCACCATGTCTCACAGGAGTCTTACGAGGAATAGAAGTTTCTTCCAAGGGTCTTAACAAATGACCCAGAGGAAGTTGGAGTAGAGCAATCTGGAGCAGGTACTGTAGCTGACGGCCCACGCTTTTTATTGGGAACATAATCTGAATAATAAAAAAATTCTAACATGCCAAGTGCCTTTACCCTTGACATCACTTTTACAGTACACCATAAAAACAAATGCGTATGGTTTTTCGCTTGATGTGTCACGATTCAACATTTTTTAAAAATTAATTTGTGTTCAAATTTTAATGCAAATCATAATTTGAGTAAAACCAAGTGGATATCATTGTGAAACATCACTAAAATTAGTAAAGCACTAAAATAAATGTTTACAGTATATTGGATCTCAATATTGAAAACTACACCGGATTGCTACGAGCAAAACTGAAATAATCATATACCAATCTTTATGCCCCCTCCTAAAAACAAAATTTAAATTTGATATAGAAAATTTTGAAAGCAACAGCTACTTGCAGTAACAGCTATTCATTGCTAACAATAATTGAAAAGCATACCAGCATTTTCCTTTTGTTCAGTGTCATTCCTAATGTTAAAAATCTAGCTACCTATCAGAAAAACAAATTTGTTTACCTACATGTATATCCAAGTAACAACGAAACAATCGTACATCGCTTCGTACAAGATTTTAACAAAACTTTTCTCAAAAAGAACATTCAATGCAAGTTTTATGAAAAATTGAAAAAAGTGGCATCTAGTATGTTAACAGCCAATTGTTGACACACGACACACGATGGACGACATATGATCACAAAATGTTATGCAACTCGTAAATCACATTAACAAAGAATATTCCTAAAAATCTTAAAGAAAGATCAATCCTAGACCACTCCAAATTTTGTTTTGGAAGCCAAGACGAAAATCTGGTCATGAAAACCTACCCATCTATAGGTTCTAAATAAAACACAATCTGGTTTAACTCACAAATAAATGACATGAATGTCTATCCATGTGTGGTTTTTAAAACCCAGGATGGGCAATTTTCTGGTGCTGTTCAGAAAAGTCCAAAAAGTCCATACTTGGTTTAAAATTTGCCTGCAACGGTTTTGGTTGGGACACCATGTAGCAACTGTACAGTTCATCTTCTGGGCTTTTGTAGACAGAAAATGTAGTTCCCTTATTTTGAAATGGACAACTTTCCTGCTAGGTAGCTCTCCATCTTCATATTCCGACTCATCAGAACTGATTATATCAAAGTTCAGGAGAGATGTTTCCATTTTTTCCTTAGCTTCTGTCCAATTTATTTTCTGCAGGCCTTTGAGATATCTATCTTTTCTCTAAATGTAATCCAAATATGAAATAATTATAGACTCTTCATGTTTCAAACATAAAAAAAATACATAAAGTATGTTTAGTTTAATTTATGAAATGAATACCGATTCCTTTTACCCAAGCTGCTTTAAAGACAAAAAAGATTAACGTTTATATTATTATTTACACCTTTTTAGCCATAGTGACATTGTCTTGTGATGTGTTTACCCTTACCGGGATTGAAATTAAATGAAACTTTTACTTTATTGTTTACATAAGATTACTCCGTGAAGATGTCACAAAACTCGTCTTTTACGTTTTAGCACGTGTAACATAAAGACGTATGAGTATTAGAAATGTATAAACGAAGACAAGGCCATTGTTCAAAATATTACCAGATTCTTCAGAATCGTCAAATATAGAAAGGACATCGTGTTAAAATTAAATATCAAAATGATACCAAATTCACAACGATGTATACTTCACCGAAACCTCAAGAAAAAAGATTTATATCGCGGATTCAATGCAGACGCAAGTATAAGTGGAGATTCTAACACGTCATCGGAAACAGTGGAACCATCATTTGAAAATTTGTATCTCCGAGATAAGCTTGTTCTCACTACTTTTTTTTAAAATCTGACATAACCTCAAAATCGACTTCATTCTCTGCTATTTCATTTTAAAATGTTTTTATCACAACCTATATACTGTCGCTAGAAGGGATGTTTTCAGCTGCACATATTTCAGTGGCCTGTGGTAGTGGTTCCAGAACGGGAACTATATCCTCAATTTTTTTCCTATTATGATCTTTTATGTCAAGGTTTGCTCGATCGGAGGGCTTGGTAAGAGTGCCATCAAATAAAACGCCATGAACCGGGTTCTCAAAAGGAGCAGCCTTTTCATCATAAGGAAATTTGAATTTTACCAGGTCTGTACATCTTGTATGATAGTTAAGGGTTGTTGTATGCCGCTCCATACTTGTGCATTTCGTAAAGCTTCTGTTGCTTTGACAGAATGGTTAAATGCCCAACTACTTCCCGGGCGGTACCAATAGTGCGAGCAATGGAATTTATCTTCAACCTATCATTCACAGCAAGTTAAAGAGTGTGAGAGAAGCAGCTAACATGTGGGATACTGGGCGGTTCTTCAGAGGCTTTTATCATATTTGCAGCGTTATCGGTTACAATGGCAGCTATTTCACCAATAATGAATTCAGTTAGGCAGTGAGTGGACAAACTGGTCCATATGTCAGTGGTAAGCGCAACACAACACCCTTAAATATTGTTTATTGTAACAGTTTTCACCTCATCATATATTTTGCCAAGATAGGAAGTAACGGATTTTCTACATGGAAATTTATAATAAGAATTTAATGAAGATACACAATTTTTTAAGTCTAATTGCCCCGTAACAATTCGGTCTTTTCGTAATGTTTGTCGGTAGGTAAATATTTACCTTCGGTTTCTTACTCTGAAAATTCCGCGAAATATAAATTAAAATAGGGTCAACCTGAACTTATACTTGTCACAGACTTAACAACTGTTAAAGATATCCTTGACCGTAACTTAAAAACAAACCACAGTTCAAAGTTATTTAAGGTACTCAAAACCTTGAAAATTATCGGAACTAAATTACAACATGTCCAGAGAGTTGTTGATGCTATTCATCATCATAAGAAAAGAATGATGTTTCTGTGGTCTAAAGAACTCAGCTCATGACGCCTTTCCAGCTCTTACTGCATCAGATAATTTTTCCCAACATTAAAGCTACGTGATGTTGAGAATTATGTCTTGAAAAGCAATCATAGAACTGAGGACCGTCAAAAGATGCAATGATACAGATATATAAGGCTTATTTTTTGTAAAAGAAGTGTACATTCATAAAGGCATGCTTAATAACATTTCTCACCAAAGCAGACTGTGTTATGTAAGATCAAAGTATTATCCGTCAATGAAAAGTGGAGTTAATGAACAATGGGTGCTGATCACAAAACATGAACTATATCAGTTTCTTGAAGCTAATTGCTCCTATCCAGTAGGGTAAGAATTTTTTTCATTTATTCTCAGCAGTAAGGGCCAATTATATGCAAGGCTTTTTTGCAAATTAATTGTTATATAGGAATGCTACATATAACATATCTAAAGTCTAGCTACAATAAATTATTTATAAACAGCTAAAACATCTATATATCAAAATGTTCATTAGGCCAATACCTACAATATTCCAATATACATACCTATACAAAAAGTTTAAAGTTTTTGAGATGATTGACCATTTATGTATTCGTTTGTGTCTATGGCCTTTAAACATATGACCTTCATTCATATGTCTATAACCTTCATTTATATATCAAATTGATCGTTGTGCAAATGCCTACAATATTCCTATATAAATGCCTATTCAAAAAGTTTTTGTTTTTGAGATAATTAATCATTTAAATATTCGTTTATGTCTATAACCTTGACCTTTGAACCTTCATTTATAAATCAAAATGATCGTAAGGGGAATACCTACACTATTCCAATATACATGCCTATACAAAAAGTTTATATCTTTTGGGATAATTAACCATTTCAGTATTCGTTTGAACCTATGACCTTCATTCATATATCGAAATGATCGATGTGTAAATGCCTACAATATTGTTATATACATGCCTATACAAAAAGTTTATAGTTTTCAAGATTTATTGACAAATACATTAATATTAGCAATTCCCCAATTAATTTTAGCCCAAACAGTTACGACTTGTGCAAATCTGAATCTAGGTGCCCTAAGTATGTTTCACATGAAATATCTAAGTTATATCTGTTGTAAGGTCAGAGGAGATGATTTTCAAAATTTTCCCCTTTATAGGGCCCCAAGGGGACATAATCCTTAAATTTGTGCAAATATGAAAACCCTTGCCCAGACATCATTACTGCCAAACATCTTTCAAAAGGCTTTGTAGTTTTGGAAAAGTTGATTTAAATGTGAAAATACGATGCATGGCGGACGAACATAGATAATAGCTCATCTAAGCCTATGGCTCAGATGAGCTAAAGTTATAGTAAATATATATATATATAAATAAAATTAGTAAATATATATATAAAAATAAAATTAGTAACTTATAACTAATCTGTAATTTGCATAATTTATGCACAAGGAACTTAGTTCCATCTTTCTATCTTATCAAGACCTTGTCATGAAGGGGCAACCATGGTTAAGGTGATCACCTCACAACCGTGTAGGTTCAACTCTCATTTGACATGATTCTGTTCCCAGGTATCGGGGTGTTTTCCATATTCTGTGCCATAGTGTTCTGTATTTCTATATTTCGATGTTTATCAACAATAATCAATCAGCATTCATTGTCCATTTTAAACTTAAAAATTGCTCAAAGCAAAGCAACAGAATACAACAATCACTTAAACAGAAATTTTAAATTTCATATTTCCAGCCTAGGAGAAGGGTGTACACATGAATCTGGACTTTTTTGCCTTAAAGAAAAACTAAAACCACATGACAATGAGGATGTTTCATGCAATGCACACCAGAACCCTATTAGTGGAACCGACCTTGTAAAATGAAAAAAGAAACAAGACCAATAGATGAAATCAGCTTCATACAAGTGAAATATGAAGATACACTAAGGGTTAAGAAAAAATCCACTGAATAGTGAAAAAATTAGAAATTCTTCATGTGCTAAACTTGCAAACAAGTGCATGCAATTATACTCCATCAATTTTTTACATTACGTCAACTAAGTTCTAATAATGAAATACCTGGTAAAACTTGAAATTAAGAACTGTGACATTTAAACAGAAACAATGTTTATTTAGTATGTACATTTTGTGAAACATTTCAATTTTTTATATGTGTACATGTATAAACATATTGAATTTTGCCTTGAATACCCAATTTTTATAAATAATCAAAGTATGTTCAATGTATATTACTACAACGTTTTTAAAAGAAGTATGAGACACACGCCTTTCTTGAATAACATTTATTTTATAAAGAATTTCAAGCTAATCAACAAGGGGACCATGATGGGCGAGTGGTTCAAGTGCCCGCTTATGGATCACAGCACCTCTTACCACCTGGGTTGAAATCCTTCCTGGTACCAAGTGCCAGTTTGCATGCCAAAGTTTGGTGGTTTTCTGCTGGTACTCTGGTTTTCTGCTCGTCATGTACCCTCCAAGGGAAATCTCCCCCAATATAAGTGAAATAATATTGACTGGGGCTGTACCAAGTGTCAGTTTGCTTGCCCAAAGTTTGGTGGGTTTTTTTAAATCTGCTAATGCAAGAATCAAGAGGTGAACATATTTGAATCTTGTTTTGCCAACAACTCAATTCCCTTATATTGGAGATGATATTCGCATTGTTTGATCTATCTGTAACAAGTTTTTACAACTACTATCAAATGGTACGTTAACTGTTTGTGTTTTTGAAAGATAAAGAGAAACTAAATGGTAAAAAACACTACTAAAATGGTGTTTTAAATAATGTTTACATTTATAATTACTTTAAATCTGCTGTGTGATTTTATATATTAAAATATATTAAGCAGACAATAAATGTGAACATGCATACTCAAGTTGAGAATAATTCAGTTGAGGCCTGCTTTTCCCTTAAAGACTGACTGTCTCCTTACCGTATTAACTGTTCAGTCATTCTTCATTTAAATATTTCTAGGCTACAAAGCTGGTTATGCTTAATTGATAATTTTAATTAAAAATATTTATCGTTAGAAAAGGAACACATTATTGACATACACACTTGATAACAGAGTTTTGTTTGTTTTCAAATGGTGAAGATGATCTAGCTTAAGGTGCGAGGATGCTTACCTTTCAAAACACATTAATGCTCTTAAAGAAGGAATTGAATCTAAAAACCTAGAAAGGAAACAGGCTGTATGGAAAGATGCTGGATTCTACTGCATTTAACTTTCATTAAATTTGATGAAGCGGAACTTCGAAACATCACGTGTGGTTCTTATCAAATTAAAATGTGTCCACCATACGTACAAGAACACATAGTAAATAGAAATTTTGAACCGTTTGTCCATGCTGAAGACGACAATCTCATAAGGATAAAAATAGTGTCGACGCGTTTCATCTAAACAGTATTGAATATGGATCGAATATAACCCTGTCTGTTTAACTGCGTGGTATTGAAAGTATAAAGCAGGTGCACGGGTCGTTGGAGTTTGTGCCCATATCGCTTCTGTGTTATGGTATTGAGGCTATGCAAGGCACAATCCAAATTTAAAATATGGAACTATGAACCTTAGCGAAATTGTTTCAGATGCAAAAGATTCCAGAAACTATAGATTCATCATCAGATAGTGAAGATAATCTTGTTGAAAAATGATTCTTTGTGATGAAATGTGATATTGTAGTTTCTCGAAAAAAAAAATCATGATTAACAAATTACGCGTCCAATTCCTATTTCGAAGCTTTACTCACATTAAAAGGAAGAAATAGTTTTTATTTATATAAAAAACAGTTCAAGTGTCATACTTCTACATTCCCAATAAAAAACTGCAGTGTATATATATAAATTCTATTGGTCAGTTCAGTTAACATGCTCTGGACTAAATAGGCTACACATAGCACGCCATATAAAAGTAATTAAATATTAAATATGTAATAGGTTAATTAAAATGTCAAAACTACTTGCAAAATTACTGAGGTCAAGTTTGGTAAACAAGTTTCAACAAATCAAAGTTTCCATGGCAACTAGTAGATATGATTATTATTTCATTAAAAATGAGCAATTATTAAAAAATTAAAACAATTTTAGGTTATAAAAATCATTTCTCATAAATATTGAGTGAAATAGAGAGATTCAAAAAATGATGTGAATGTGAACCACCAAGCAAACCTATATATGCTGAACTTACATTTACGGTATCTTTTATTTCAAGTGTTTATGGTAACATCATGTTTGAGTGTCCAAGGCAACCATACCATTACCAACTCGATATGAGAAATTGGTATATTTTGCATATCAATGTGATTGATAATTTGACATTTTTTAAATGTTGGAACAATAATGTAGTACATATACACATTAATCGGGAAGATAATTTTCAGAAATAACTACAGAGTTTTTACTGAAGAAGACATTTGTAAACAGTTTATGACATAGCAACAGTTTTCGGTGAATTTAATCAACCACAATCTAAAGGGAGCCACTAAATACATTATGGGTTTTCATAACCGTTGATGACAATTTTGCATAATTACATTTGTTATAATATAGTCTGGTAGAGGATTTTGAAAAAACCGCTTATTTTTCGATGTAGGGAGGACAACGTGTTCAAAGATGGCAAGTTATGTCATAACCTTCTTTGAACTTTACTTTGGTAGAATCGGCTTGTTGCCAAGCAAGATTTCACCCAGGGGCCATTGTGGGGGCAGCTAAAGGTTAATGGGTGCAAAGTTCAATTGAAAATGCCCATATTGACCTATACACAAATTCAAGGTGGCTTACAGAAGTTTTTCTTTAAACATTTTGTCTTCTAAATATGTAAGTGGTATCTTCAAATTAAAAGAAAGTCATATCCAACTAATTCAGTCACTTATTTTCAAAGTTTTCCATGAAAAATAAGATTAGACGCTTGCACAAATTTGACCTTTACAAATACGATTAATTGTGGCAAATAAATACTAGTATAAACACATTTGTGCATTTGAAATTGTTTAACAAAACTTTAGACTTCTGTTAAAATAATTTTACTGAATCATATTGCCCGAATTTATACAAGATCCACTTTTTTAAAAAAAGAAATCAAAGTACTGGTGGTACTGAAAGATTTGATTAGCTATAATGACTGTATCTGTAGAATACTATCAAGTGTGTTCTCTTTCTCTGGTGGAAGTATTAGTGAATTGTTGAAACACGAACTATTCCCAGTGTCGCTTTCTATACCTGATACATCAGGACCCTTGTTATCTGCAGCCGACGAGTCGGATCTTCAAAATATCCCTGAGGAAGAATTTTGCATGGAGACATTACTACCAAAATAATTAATGGTAGTTGTAATACTGGGAAAACGGAAAGACATCAATACAATCGGCGAATTAGGAAACGCACAAACTGTTTTTATCCACGCGAAAGATAAATGTATGAAAATTGATGTCATTATGATAGATATGACAACTAATCCATAAAAGGTGAAACCATCTAGAGATAAAAGAGGATCAGGTCCCCGTTCTGTTAGAAGAATTACTGATAACTAAAATGTCCCTCTGCCATAAAATTGGTAAGATTGTATAAGTCACCAAGAAAACAAATAGGATCTCGTAGTAATCCAAGACACTTCTTAGCTTAGCTGAGGGTATCAGGAGGTCCAACAGACAGCATGTTTAATTAATAAAGAGGAAGGAAGGAGTGTAACCGTTTTTTAAGCTTTACACAAGGAAGCCGATACTAGAATTGTTCCCCATGGTGTTGATGCTTACATGCAAGGCTATAAACGAACAGTTGTTGTCTGTCGTGATACTGATGACCTTATTCTTCTGTTGCTTTTAAATGAGGAAGTATGATTCCAGACGGGGACATCTAAAGTTCGTCCCTGTTCATAGCATAAAATTATCACCTCTGGAGAGGAATAAGCTCCCAGTATTCCATGCAATTACAGACTGTAAGACTGTCAATTAACTTTCTGGACATTCTAAATACAGCATTCTGTGTATCCAGGGAAAACACAGGTCTTCTTTCCATTCTTGAAAGAGGGATTTTTTTCTGAACTTGTAGGTGCAGATGCCTTCATTGAATGTACCTAGCGAAGATTTCTCATCTACGATGTAAACTGTTCCTCTCAGGGAAAGGTACAATTGAAAAAAAATTTGCTTCAAACATCATATGCAACCGACCTTAATATTCAACGTGCACACTATTAAACTGCTGTTTGGCTGCATTTAGTTATACCTGGTATTTGTTCCAGATCTCCCATCACACGGATGGTGCTAGTCTCACTAACTTGCGTACTGTATGCCTTTAACTCCCTGTGGAGGTTAGTCCATCGACAAAATCCCTCAAACTGGCTCTGTTCTGCGCAATTTTACCCCCTCTGTTTCAATTCCAGAAACTTGTCTCAAGGTGTCTTTTATTCTTGTTTGTTCCATTTCAAAGTTTTGTGATGTTGTTGGCAGGTGTCTTGATGGTGTGACCTATCCATTCCCAATGTCGCTTTTGTGTTTATGTTTCAAAACGTCCTTGTTTTGTGATCCACCATAAACTTTTCGTTACTAATTTTGTCTTGTCATCTGGCAACAGGACCACGAACAATACTACTTTTTATACTTAAATGTGAGGTTTTTTTTCACAAATTAAACTTAATATTTTTTTTTTTTTTTTTTTTTTTTTTTGCTTAAATCTTACTTTGAACTTTAACTTTCCTAAGACAATTACAGGTCAAAGGATCATGAACAAAACTTAACTTTTTGGACTTAAGTTAAGTATTTTCCTGATGTTCACGATTATTCTCGGACAGTTTAGTTAGTGCGAGTCTGAATGTGACTTAAAAACAGTTTTAATGAGAAAATTATAAATTGATTGATTGCATGGGTTTTACGGGCTTTTACGTATTTCAGTCAAATCAAGACGTCACCAGTGGCAGCAATTTTGACTTAACATGTTAAACCCGCCTTGACACGGGGCATCGGATTTTAAGATCTCTCTCAAAGGATCTCGTGACTTTCGTTACTAAATACCGAGTGTTTGGCAAAAGAACAGTCACTACCTTATTTCAAGTCTTGGTCAGACCCAACTAGGGTTCGAACCCAGGACTCACCACATACGGGGAGTGAGCGCTATACCAATTGAGCTACAGTAGGGGTATTTAATGAGAAAATAACCTTTACCAAAATCATGTCATGCATTGCTGAAATGTAAATATAAATCATGTTGCACTACAAGATGTACATGTAGGGCATACAATTTATAGTGGGTGGCTGCATGCACTTGCAATGGGACCGTTGAACCGTTGATTGGTTAAACCCTTTGAATGATAATGCCACAGATAGTGATAATGATGAATGAAAAGAAATCGTTAGATGTGACTGATATATTCCAGAGATTCTCGTGACTATGCCTTGCCAATAACAGTACTTGCAGTACTTTGATTTCAAACTTTTAATAAATTTCAAATTATTAGCTGGGTTTAAACAATATATTTGTTTTAATCACAGTCATGTATTTACAAAAGAATTATATTTTAGCACTTTGATTCATGCTTTGATGTTGAATGTATACTTTTATTTTATTCTATCTTGAAGCTTGTGTCAGAATTTTGAAAAATAACATTGAAATATTTAAATTTTAGCCTAAACAGTCTCAATTAGCTTCCAAGTCAATGTTAAAATACATGAAATGCTATGATTGCATGAGAACAGATTTATTTGATTTATTTAAATCTCAGAAAGTATATATTTGGACAGCTATAAACTAATAAAGATTAATTTTTGGGGGAAAACCCACTATCTGACCGTTGACCTTTTATCTACTTAACCAAGGGTCGATCAGCTTGGCAACAGGTTGATTCTCGACCCCTAACCTATAATGATATAAGACAGCTATGTTGCCAGCTTTGAACACTCATGTCCCCCTATTGTAAAATTTCATGTTTTTTCCACCAGACTAATAATAAGAAAAGAAAATAATAATCTCAAAATCAGAAGAATTCATCTATTTTTCTCAATATTTGTTAATTTCACATGCCTAGCTTTGAACCGTTACTATGACAACAATAGTGAATAAAAGAGAATAATAGATTTTTTTCTTATGCTGTATGAGTATATTTCACATAACATTGTGATTGATAATTTGACATTTGTAAAAGTTGGAACAATTATATAATACGTGTATTTAATTTGACAACTACATCAATCAGAGAAGATTTTCAGAAAAAATGACAAGTTACTGCAGTTAGCCATTTGTTCGTATTTCATGCCATTGTTTTCAGTGATCTAATCAACCAAACATCTATAAGAAGAAACAACCTAAAACATGAAGGGATTACATAACTGTTGATGATAGAATATAAATCAATAAAACAACCAAAAAAAACCCTGAAAATCAGGAAAAATTTATGTATTTTCCTCAATATTTGCCAATTTAACATGCCTAACTTTGAACCGTTGCCATGGCGACAAGATGAATAAAAGAGTATAATTGATTTATTTTATTATGCTATATGAGTAAAGTTATGAGTACAATAAGTATGGATTATTTCAGAGATTGGGCCATTGGGTGGTTCGTGGCTTAACTCCTTTGTACATTTAACTGTTCAGAGTGAGAGAGAGAGAGAGAGAGTCTCTGTGTGTGTGTGTGTGTGTGAATATTTAAATAAAGACAAAATCAAAGTTTTTTTTCTTAGATCGAATGCAGTGAGAGCATATAAAAGACAAAGCAACGAACAGGAAAAAGAAAGAAGCTTCACTCTGCTTTCAAGCTATTTTTTATTTTTTATGCGGAGTGGCATAAATGTTACGCTTTCCGACCAACACTGTTATGCTTTCTGTTAAAATAAGTTACGCTTTCCTATAATATGATTTTCAATTGACATAGCATTCTCTTCATTATAATTTTCTTAATTAAATCGGCACTTGTTTCAGAAAGCTTTGTAGGATAGGATTCAATTTTGGAAAGAGAACAGAGCCATTTACAGTTCGTAACAATAAAAAACAACATACATGCTTATATAATAACACAATACTTAAAACACATGTACGACAGAGTAAATGACTTTATACCTAGTGGTGTGTGGTATTACCGGTTTACCGAGGTACTGAACAGGTACCGATAATACCGCGGTGAAGTCTTGGAATACCGATATTTTAACATTGGTGCTCCACTGAAAGGAGAAAACTAAACAATCATCCAAAACATAAGAATTTTTTGGTCAAGTAACTACAATACAGGATATGTTGTTTCATAGCTTGGTTGTTTATTGGTTAATGTTTATGACAACAATTATACACAATTTGTCAAATATTGTGTTGTTTATTGATGAAATAACAGTTGGAATTTATGTGTTTATTTAAATTCTGTTAAAATCTTTAACAAAACTGGACTTGAACTGACACTGGAGTTTTTCATTGTTTAATCAGGGAAACATTTGAGTGATTTAAACTGTGTTCAAATACAATATTATGTTGATAATTTTTGAAATAACAGTTTGAATGTTGATGTGTTCATTTAAATTTTGATTAAATCTTTGTTTGACAAGTTTTGAATCTGTGAATTTTATTGTTGTTAAAATTTGAAATTTCTCAAAACTAAGGTATACTCCCTTATGCAAAGTATTTCCTTAGCTTAATTTGGTAAAATATATTTTTGTACATTGGGTAGTTTTTCAACTTTTTAAAAATAATTTTGGTTTCATAATTTTGGTCCAAGCACTACTCATGAGGAATTGTATTCCTAAACGGCCGTCTAGTGCTGTAAAATTAAATCTAGTATAATATGTAATTTAAACCCCTGAGCCGATATCTCTACTGGTGGCTGGTGCCCCGAGGAAATCACAAACTCAGTAGGCAATAATTTCGTATTATTGTCAAAAATATACTATTGTCTAAATTTCCTGCAAGTTAAAATTTGAAATTTCTCAAAACTAAAGTATACTACCTCATGCAAAGTATGTCTTGAGCCTAATTTGGTAAAATATGTTTTGGTCCTTTGGGTAGTTTTTCAACATTTTCAAAATAATTTTGGTTTCATATTTTTGGTCCAAGCACTACTGATGAGGAATTGTATTCTGAAACGGCCGTCTGAAGCTGTAAAATTAAAGCTGGTATAAAATGTAATTGTGAAAGCATCCTTGATATTCTCATAATATCCAATGCCTAAATTCCTTAGCTGTTATTTTAGATAGCAATAGGTATGCTACATGTATTTCGAATAAAAATGGATGTGTGGTATACCTTGGAAATTTTTTCTGCGGTATCCCATCTCTATTCATGCCATCGTTATGTTATACCTATTGCGCAAATTAAATAAAACAGCGTGTGAAATATCATTTTGAAAGGATCAATAGTAGTTCATATATTGTATTTTTTTATTTTACCATTTTCATCCAAGAATGTAGTCGAGTTGGGCAATGGTGTTTTACGCCCCGGTCAAAATTCTTCCACTTATATCGAGATGGTGAAGGAAACCGGCGCACCTAGAGAAACCGCCTACCTTCGGCAACAGAACTGACGAACTTTTTCTTACACTGTGTCGAGTAGGATTTTTACCTATGCGATGAGAGTAACCTTGGTCCATAAGCTCGCCCTGTTGACAACTCGGGCCACGTACAGATGCCAATACTGCTCTGAAAAAACAATGACCACCAACACAGCTTTTAACATTTATTCGAGACATATGAAGATGTTTGTGTGTCGTTACAATTCCTCACTCTAAACGAGAAAACTGGGCGATAAGATTACATAAAATATGGGCGATAAGGTTACATAAAAAAACATAAAAATATGTTCCTTAAGAACTGAAAAAGAGATTTATTTTAGTAATTCTTCAGATGAATTTCTCATCTTAAAATAATGTATACACAACGTTTCATCCACTTGTTGACAAAAAGTATCATGATGTTAAGCAATTTTGTTCTCCAGAACCCGTCATCTGAGGCAACATCTGATTCGATATTTGGCTTCTAAATGGTTTTAACCTTTAAGTTATTATATTTCGTGGAATTCTTACAAAACATAAGTAACGCGTTTTTGCATTAAATTTAGCAAAAAATCGTAAATTAGCCATTAATTGTTTTAAATTGTTAAAACTTCACCATTAGAGCAGATAATGATATACGGATTCTTGTAATTACCTTCAAAATGGGGTCAGGTTCAATTGTGAAGGTCATGGCCTAATTTTTTACCTTTCTGATTTTATTTGTCTGGAACTATAAACTTTTTTGTATAGGCATTGTTGGTATTGATGTAACGATCCTTTTTATGTATAGATAAAGGTCATGGCTTCAAATGTCAAGGTCACAGAAGCCAAAAAATACCCAAATCATTCTTTATCTCGAAAACTTTAAACTTTTTGTATTGGCATGTATATTGGAATATTGTTGGTATTGATGCAACAGTCATTTTGATGTATAGTTTAAGGTCATTGGTTTAAAGGTCAAGGTCACAGAAGCGAAAAAATACTGAAACGGTTCATTATCTTGAAAACTATAAACTTTTTGTAAAGGCATATATATTAGAATGTTGTAGGTATAAATACAGCGATCATTTTGATGTATAGAAAAAGGTCATGGGTCATAAGGTCAAGGTCACAGAAGCAAAACAATACCGAAATGGTTCATTATTTTGAAAAACTATCAACTTTTTGTATAGGTATGTATATTGGAATATTGTTTGTATTGATGCAACGGTCATTTTGATATATCGATTAAGGTCATGGGTTTAAAGGTCAAGGTAACAGACGCGAAAGAATACTGAAATGGTTCATTATCTTGAATACTATAAACCTTTTGTATAGGTATGAATATTAGAATGTTGTAGGTATTGATAGAACGTACACTTTGGTCTATAGAAAAAGGTCATGGGTCCAAAAGTCAAGGTCACAGTAGCAAAACTATGTTGATGTATAGAAAAAGGTTATGGGTTCAAAGGTCAAGGTCACGAATGCAAACAATTACTGAAATTGTTATATCGTCACTATTTGAACAGATATTGGCATGGGGTTTTCAGTTTTGAAATATTTTTGTAATTACCTTCAAAATGAGGTCAAGGTCAATCGTATCAGCCAAAATCCAAGGTGGCTTCTGTTCCAATACATTGCAGAAACATGAAAGACCGATGCAGATTTGTTTTCCAACCACTTTGGTTTCTGTTGCAATTGTAAAAAGGAGGGAGAATGCCATTTCACAAGATTTGCATGTTATTTATCAAAAATGTAAATTACCTGCCAGATGAGCATCACAGGCCCTATAGGGCCTCTTGTTTAACGAACCTGTATGTTCCGTCACTGCCGATTTTCTTTTTATCGATTTTTCTCACAAAATGTGGGCATCCGAGTATCCTTAGACCCACCCCCTATACTCAAAACTCCTGCATCCTCCCCATCGGCGCCGAGCGCATCATGCGTTTTTGCCTACAAGAAATCTCGGACACAGCTACGCCCCTGGAATCAGATGTGTGTGTGTCAGTTTTGAACGATTATCTTATTTTATTCCATCAATAATAATCATTGAACACTTCAGACATTTCAGATGAGAATTTTTTGGCATGCGTGTAGACGAATTTGTTAGGCGACGAAAATTAAATGCAAAAGTAGTTTTGCCAAAAATTGTGTTGCTGGAGTTGAAAAAGTTGTCAGTTTGCGTTCCCTGCACAAATGCCAGTCTACAAGAGGCACAGAAGCTATTTTGCTGCGCACTCGGTGGTTAGCAACTGAAAGTTATTATGACAACGCGCTAGACAGTAGTACAAGGCTAAACCATAAAACAAGTGTTCATAGATCGTAAATGGCTGAAGATTGTTGATGCTAAGTAAACCATCATTGCAAGCAACAGAGAAAATTAAACAGAATCTATTAGTTAAATATATTTTAAATCTCTGTAGGTTGGTTTACTTGACGTTTCAATTACCCTTTTCAGTTACAACCTTCCATGTATTTAATTTGTAGTCTATCGTTGAGAATTAATCAAAAGTGATCCTCAATTAGTATTCTGGCAGCGTAGTATACATGTATCTTTGCAATTTTCATGTGCTGATTTTGAACGCATTATTTAAATGTCATGCGCTTATGTTAAATGCACACTTTTAATAAAAATTATTTTCATGCCATTTGCTGATTCGGTGATTTGAATGCATTATTTAAATAATTCAAAAGCACATGACAAAATCTATATACAGGGTAGTCAAAAGTGTATTGTTTTAACACTCCCATCCGCAAAATAAATTATAAGAAATACATCAATGCGGGCGCTTTCTGATCACAGGTAGCTCATTAGGTTCCAATATATTCTTCGGTAATCCAATTTCCAAATATAAACAATTACCTTATCATCGCGTAGCGTAATGAAGCTGGTACTCTTCAACAAGCTTTCTTAAATTACCAGTACGTCATGCCCTTTATCTTGCAATTTGAAAATTTACAGCAATTTGAAAATTTACAGCAACTTACTGGTGTTAATTAATCTTAGTGTTTCCACTTTACTACAAAACACTCCAACGTTGCCAAATATTCTGACCCAAAATTAATAAAACATTATGTTATCAATGTGTCCAGACATAATTATCCCATCCATTTAGGTGCAGTATTTATCCATATTTTCCATGTTTCTTCTTTTCTTATTTTATTTTTTCATTTCATATACTTTTTATTTTAATTCACTATTATTTTTTTGATCTTGAGTAAGAGATGTGAGTGAGAATGATATACCCTAAATAAAGTGACATTTGAATCACTATTTCACCCCTGTTAAATACGCGATTTATTTTGTATTTTTATATATTTATAATTATATCAGTTTCAGTAAAATTGTATTGGAATAAATGTAAATAAAGTTGTTTACATGATTGTAGAAATGAATACATTGTATAAACCCTTTATTTATACTTCGTCGGAAAGCCATCTTTTTCAGTCATGTATTAAAAAGTTCTTAAAACCATGTTTTGGGTATGTTTTATAATATATTTATTCATGTGTTAAATTTAACAAGTTGCAAGTGTTTTTTCACATGTTTTTGTCGTTTCTTGATTTGACCGTGACATTCCTTTACATTCACGTGATTGGCGTACCTGCTTATTTATAATGGCAATATTTCACTTGTATCACAACATTATAACGTAGTATTTTATTAGGAAGCAATCAGTATATCTATGCACTATCGCTTGCTGATTTGTTTCTTTATTCCTATGAAGCAGAATTTATGCAGAACCTTGTTAAATATGAAGAGAAGACTGTCGCCAAATCATTAAACTCAACATACATATATATAGATGACATTCTGTCTCTTAACAATCCTAAATTTGGAGACTGTGTAAATGTCGTCTATCCTAATAAGCTTGAAATAAAAGACACGGCTCATACATATTTACACTTACTACATTTGAAACTTTATGACAAACATGATGACTTCAACTTTTCTATTGTCAACTTTCCTTTTTATGCAGCAATATACCTGCTCTCCTGCTTATGGTGTATTTGTTTCCCAATTAATACGCTATGGTAGAGCTTGTTTAATCTGGAGAGAAGACTCGCCAAATCAATCAACTCAACATACAGATATATAGATGACGTTCTGTTTCTTAACAATCCTAAATTTGGAGACTATGTAAATGTCATCTATCTTAGTGAGCTTGAAATAGAAGACACGACTGATTCCTCAAGTTCTGCTTCATATTTAGACTAATACCTGAATTATGATGCACAGGAAAGGCGCCATTTGAAACTTTATGACAAACGTGATGACTAATTTTTCTATTGTCAACTTTCCTTTTTTATGCAGCAGTATACCTGCTTCTCCTGCTTATGGTGTATTTGTTTACCAATTAATACGCTATGGTAGAGCGTGTTCCCACTACGGGGACTTTGTACAACGAAGTAGGCTGCTTGCAAATAAATTGTTGACTCGGGGATATTGCAAGCCTAGGCTTATCAAGGCCCTTAAAAAGTTTAATGGCCGTCATCACAGTATTGTTGATAAGTTTAATGTCTCTGTGTCCAGGATTGCCATGGATATATTTGACGTCTCATAGTTTCATGTTCCTTTCACACAATTTTGATTACACACGTGGCGGGTGTAGCTAGCTAAACAGAAGGAGCTTACCCTTCCGGAGCACCCGGACTCGCTTCGCTGGTGGAAATTCACGTGTCTAACCTAACTTGTCAGTGCCAAAGTTTTTACTTTGCTTCTGGATTGTGATTCGGAAATGGATTAGTATCTTTGTTTATGATTCCCACTACGGGGACTTTGTACAACGAAGTAGGCTGCTTGCAAATAAATTGTTGACTCGGGCATATTGCAAACCTAGGCTTATCAAGGCCCTCAATTTTTTTATGGCCGTCATCACAGCATTGTTGATAAATTTGCTGTCTATGTGTCCAGGTTTGCCCTGGCTATATTTGGCGTCTTATAGTTCCATGTTACTTTCATAGAGTCGTGGATCATTTGGATCAGTGTCTGTCGAGTTTTTATTACTGATTTTGTATAGCATATAGAAACTACAGCTTGTTTTTACCTGACCGAAAGCCGTCAACTCCTGTGGTACTTGCTGTTGGGTATGTCAAAAAAGTCATCTCGGTTGCAATGATTTTTGCATCAATATGCTGTGTATACTAGCATTTTTATGTTAACAAATAAACATAATTTGTAATCAGCAAATAGTTTTAATTCGTTACATCGAAAAAACTACCAGTCCCATGTATTGTAACACTGGGATAAAAAAAACCAAACAAACCAATCCATACTCCTACACCAAAGTAAAAACTTTGAAACCGACAAATTAAGTAAAACACGTGAAATTCCATCAGGGAAGTGAGACTGGGTGCTTGTGTTGTACGATTTCATGACAACAGTTTTAATACCTGTTGAATAATGTAACATTAAGTAATTTATTGTTTTGATATCTCTTTAATTTATTTAGCTGATATTAACATACAAGTGTAATACGTAGATACCATATATTGTAAATATCATTGTCATTGTTTCAGTGCAAAGTAAATACGTTGGATTCTAAGTTAGGACGTGATTGACGCTGTTTCCGTAAGCAATGCAAACAACTCAACAAGCGAAATCCCAAATTATATATAGAAACAAGCATTTAATTAATTAATTCTCGCTTTTACAATATGATTTGTCAAATGCCGTTAACAATTGTGTCTTGAATGTAAAACGTTAGAAGTAAATACAAAATGTTACAATCTGGTATGACAAACTGTTAAACCAGTATAGCAACAATCGGTAATTACATCAAGTGTTCCTGGTAGTTTATAATGAATTACTATTTAATTACTACACCATGAACAAGTGTATGCGAACAAACGGCACACAGAATTTGCTTTCAAATAACATGTGCAAAAGACAACAATTCAGACGAAGCGTGATACACATAACATCGAAATTCGCGAAAATCGTTTTAAAGATTGAACAACTTTGACGGGGTAGCAGTCAAAATAACAGTTCTCTCCCGCTTTGGAATCATAACCTTTTCTCTATGGCATCAAGCTCCTTTTGCATCTCACGGGCGCGTTTGCGGAAATCCTCGGCAACAGCTGAAGGTTTCTTCTTGTCAACAGCAATAGCTGATGTCACTAAAATATACACATCAAACGGAACAATTGCCAGGCGTATTACGGGACCAGCGATATGTGCAACATGGCTCATTGTAGCAAATACTTTACCAGCTGCCACTGCAGCGTCATCGCCAACATTTGCAACAGTACGTACTACAGTTTTACCAATTATTGCTGCTAAATGCAACGCTTCATTTGCTCCGTCAGCAACTCCAAGGGTTATTTCTCCCAACAACTTTATTTTTTGAAAAGTAGTTTTCAAACATTTGGTTGTTTCGATATCTTTGTCCAGAATTTTTTGCATATCTTTCAATTTTATCTTTTGAATGATAAACTTGGCAAGTCCCGACCCTCCGACTGTAACACTACCTGCAGTGGCCACAGCACCTAATCCCATGGACACAGGAACTGCAACACCTAGTGTAAAAATAGATACAATCCCGGCTGCAGCACTCCCTATACCACATACAATCGAAGTAGCCGCTCCTGCAATTTTAGCCTTGTTTACATCATTTTCAACTTCATCCAATGCTTTTGCAACTTCATACAGCTTTGTTATAACATGTCTTCGGGTTGACCTCCAATCTTCAATCTGATTCATTACATTATCTGTTTTCTGCCTAGAAAGATAAACCAAAACCTTTTATAAAAGTATTATCAAAAAAATACTAGTATATAATCTTAAAAACCCAGCTGATACTGTACTCGGTTTATACGCAAAATAATAATGCTGATTGATTGATTGATATGCGGACCATCATTAATCTTTTTACGAAATCAATCTGACATATAAATGATAATTTTGAAAAAGTAAAATGCATCTGATACGATACAATAATTTCCCTATAGGTGGACATTCAGAATTGTCACCCGTCAGAAGGGTGATGCCCTTGGGTGAAATCCCGTCTGACGGGTGACAATTCTGTTTGTCCACATACCTAGAGAGCAACTATTATTTCGGTATATCAAAGCTGATCATGTAAAATTATAATATTTAAATTTTGAATTTAATTAAATGCTGCCAGTTTACACTTTCGACTAACCTATTCCGAACATCAGCATAAAAATCCACAGTAGCTGTGCATGGGCTTCTTTGGAGTTAGTATGTAGATTAAACTCTCTTTCCATTTACATTAAATACATTTCCAGTATTTTTACTCAAGCTTGGGTGACAGATTTTGTGTTTTCTGCATTTTTGTCATGTACAAAATCAAAAACTGACAAGGCAGGCTGGACACATGAACGTCCACCAGGAAAGTTAAACCGGGCGCTCCGAAAGGGTAAGCACCTCCTGTTTAGCTAACCACCCGCAACTTGTGTAATCAAAATTGTGTGAAAGGAACATTAAATTATAGGACGTCAAATATATCCACAGACATTAAACTATCAACAATACTGTGATGACGGCCATAAAAATTTTTTGAGGGCCTTGATAAGTGTAATTTATTCCAAGTCTGCCTCCGACGAACAGCAAAACATGATTGGCCGCCAATTGTTTACCAATAACAACACTTGTCCTGTTGAATAGGCTGTCACACGCTGACAGTAATTTTGAGGAAATAAATTATTTGTTACTTGTTATGTGATTTGAAAACATCCAATGAAATGCATTTTAATATATGTGAGGAATAATAAACCGTTAGAGCATTTTTTTAGGCTGACCTACATTCTGCGCTGAGAAAATCGGCGTTACATGGTTGCAGCGTAAAAATACATAATTAAATGACATTTTTATGAAACGATAGAATTTCCATACATAAATGATAAAATAGTTTTTAATTAGAGTATAAACTGATATCACCTGCTGTCTATTTGCCTGACTTAGCTCCTAGCGACGTCTCCTTAACCCTAAAATTGAAAAATGGTTTACAAGGACGTCATTTCCTCTCTTACTAAGGGGTCGTTGGAATGCATCCCAATTTTTACAGTTATAGGCTAATGGCACATGAACACCGTTAGTCTAGGTGTATCACACTATAAGCAATTACATAGAAAAAAAAACAGACGGATCTCAATTGGAAATAATTTAGGTTGGTTACTTTTTGACTTTCACTCGGTAGTTTTTCTTGTACTTTTTCCTCGCCTGCCCCCTAACACACTGACTTAAACTTGAGATTCAGAATTGGAAGTGACAGCTCGTTCAAAAGACTTTAGAAACGTTACCCCGTGTCGCGGTAAGCAAGGCACATTAAAGAACATTCCCTAAATATTGGCCCGCGCGCACTGCAAATGTCGGTTGATGTCCTCCTCTCCAATGGTGATGTCAGCTGTCTTTTCGATTTTCAGTCAATGGAATAAATCCCCCTTTCATTGTCCGAGAACACTATTATTAAGTACCTATTGCAATAAACTTTATTACAAATACACTTCGCATAATTTATAATCTCTCTCTCTCTCTCTCAATTATATATACGAGTCTGTGTTAACCAGATCAACAATGTGCCAAGCATAAAAATCATTGAGCACAATGCAAAATAGTTACTTATTAAGCTAATTGATGATGTTATAAAAGATTTATCGATAATATGTTTAACATCATGACAATATTGTTTACATCTAAACCATTTTACTGTCTATTTACTCAGTTAAAAATAAATTATGAGCCGAATCGTTGCGAATAATTCTTATTCCAATCTAATACATGCAATATAACTCCTTTAAAACACCAAAACGTATTTTGGGTGGGTGCTTAAAAGAGTGAGTGAAGAAATTGTTATTTACGTAGGTTTGCAAGGGGTACAATGACGGGCAGCTCAAAGGTCGATTTGATTTTGAATTTACGTCAATTTGTTCAAAGTTTGACAATGCAGAAAGGTAGTTCACTTTATTAAATCAATTTTAGCCTTCCCAGTTACGTCAAAATCGTAAAGAATTATCATTGTAAACACCCACCAAGGTTATATTTTGTCGCAAAAATGATGGATGGAGCCGAAACGGAATTTTAGTAACGACTCGGCTCATGTAGGTAAAAGAATAATTAAAGAATATTTGTACCAGTCATATTAAAATCTATAAAATATTTTGCAATCCTGCTTTCTCTGAAACAGGCTAAATAAACAGTAGAGTTTCGCTTCATATCGAGTTCAGATATAGATAGAAACGAAATCGAAGTGTCCGAACAATATCGCCATTATTCGGCAAGGAGGGAGACAGTTTAATGTTGTTTTTCTTAAAGTGCGTCAGGGGCAAGCTGGTGATTTTCCTTGAATATCTGCCCAAATTCATCTTCGAAATCTGACTAACATGATTTCTTCACTCTCAGTGTCTCAACGGTAGCTAAATATAATTACAGTTCCTAATGAAATAAAGACATAATCTGACAGTCTAAATCTAGCCATAGCATGAACAGACAATTGGTTGTACCAGTTTTGGATGTGAGAAAAGATATGAATTACACTTAAATACATTCATATCGCCGTCGACCCCATATACTGATAAAAACAAGTGCACATATCAGTAGATTACGATTTCCGAGTTTGTTTGTCTTCCGCGTTATTTGTTTGTTGTAACTGTATCTTAATGTGAGGTTATCATCCTTCTATTTAAAACAGATTTATCAGTTCCCCTGACCCTTAAGGTTAAATAAGCAGTTGCAGTTGTTCATCACCCGTCTTCTGTTGTGCGCTTAAAGGACTCACAGATTTGCATAAAAAGTTGTCTCCCCTTTGAGTCACATAAGAATATTTTACAATCTTTTCTGAACCCAAAAGAGATATAGCTTTTATATTATATGTATAGCTTACTTAGGTCACCTAGCTTAAGATTTGCAAAAATCGGGGGTAATAGCAACGTACTTAAAGTGGAGGTTATTGGCAATAATTCTCAATATATCTGGAAATGTCAACGTTTTGTATAGACATATATCAGAACATTAAAGGAATCGTTTGTCTATCATTTTGACATACAGATGAAGGTAATGGGTCCAAAGGCCAATGTCACAGATGCAAAAGAATACTGGAATGGATAAAACTATAAACGTTTAGTATATTCAAGTGTATTAGAAAATTGAAATGGTATAATGAATATTTTGATATTATATAGATGAATATCATTGGTTCAAAGCCCACGATGTCACAGATTTATAAAAAATACAAATATTTCCCTTTCCTAATATTTTCTTGCTGTTTATAATTATACGTAAGCTAGATCTGAGATATACTAGCTGCAGCATTCTTAAGACAAGTGATATACTTTGATTTCTTCTGTACGTTATGTAATTGACTATTTAACGTTGCTATAAGATATGGGACATTGAGGCTCCTAGGCTTCTTGTTTTATTTTTTCATCGAAAAATGAGTGGTATTTCTCCGTCTGTATTATTTATTTACAATTATCAGTGTTTGTCTAGTTATCTTCAATGGAATTTGGAATTAGTATTTAGTATAACAGTTTAGTATTGCTCGTGACATCGCCGTGAGTATTCGGGAATTACCGCGTTAAGTAGTAGTCAAGGCCACGAAATGAACTTTAAAATTAGGGTAATATCAAATTGAATAACATAAATAAATAGAATTTATCACAGTAACTTCCTAACAGTTAATGTTTTAGATTTGAAGTAAAAATTACTTTCATAGATAGTACGATCTAGCTTAATTCTGAAAACGTCACTTGTCAGTTCTGCGTCACAAAAGATAGAATTGAAGAAATATTACCCAGTTTATGAAGTTAATAAATTAATCCATTTTTGATCTACTCGAATTCAGTTAGTAAAGGTCCGGTCACACAGCGCTTTACAGCTTAATCACGTCTAAAACCCGTCAAAAAATAGTCTCCCGTGAAGCAGACGATGTTTTTCGCCTTGATGTCGAGTTTAAGACGAGCTATAGTCGATTTATAGACGTGGCAGGACGCGGCAAAAAGTTTTGAACTGCTCAAAATTATAGTTCGCGGACAACCTAGGGCGGCACATGTGGTAAAGACGTGCAACACACGTGATAATTCATGTTTCGGCAGTGATTAAAACTTGGGAAGATACGGTAAGACGCGAAACTTTAGCGGTTTGTCACGGGCAGAGCACGGCCATCGGTCGCGTTTAACGCGTTGGTATCACGGGAAATAGTGTAGGTTTAGCAGCTTATTACTAAGAAATGGATTTTTGCCGCGAACATAGCACTACTACCTAAGCTCGTTAAATGACGTCTCGAACAAGTTTTAAATACGATTGATCACTGCCTAATCACTTCTGTATCACTTCATATAAATACCGATTTTTTAAATTTTTTTTTTATTTTTGAGACCTCGGCACTTGCAGTTTAGATGTCATAAGATGAACATGTAAAATGCGTTTGGCAGTTTGAACTTTCATAGATTAAAACTAAATTAAAACTACAGTATATAGAAGTAATTAATTGTACATGGGAATAAATACATTTGTCATATATTGAATTAAAATAAAAAAGAAATAAAGAAAGCAAACATAAAAATATAAAGAACATATGAAATGAATTGAAAATATAAATAGGATTAAGACAATATTATCTTCTACTAAACGTTAGAAGATAACTGTCTTAATCCAATTTTTTATTTTAATTTCATTTGTACATTGTCGTTTTTTGTGTTTGTTTCCTATTGCTTTATTTTTTTTAAAGTTCAAATTTCATTTTATTTTTTCAATGAATTTTCATTTATATTTTGTTTCTATTTATTAACCAGAGAAAACACCAACACATTCCACAATTTATACCAATTTTATTGGCAAATTTACACCAATGCATACAAAGCCAATCTTCTCAACTTAACTTAAAACAATAGCATACACTTGCACACATAGCTAATACTGGTCCTTGGCAGCCTAAACCAACAATCAACTAACTAGCTAGTCCTCAGTATGAAATGTAGTCTTGCGTCTAGTGTTCCTCAGTCTGCTGTTCCTTCCCTAGGCCTGTTCTGTAGGCCAGGAGAGGTAGCCGACACATTGTGAATGTTCATTGATCTGGACCGGCAACTGTGAAGACCATCCATGGGCGGGACGCTTTTATATGAGCGGCAAGCTACGCTTCCGACGACGCCGAGCCGCGGTACCTGTGATTTGGCAGTGGACTTCCCGTTCTACGTCCGCGCTCAACATGTGATCGGCAGTGCTAAAGACACTATGAAGCCATGGTAACTTGCCGTTTTTTCCCGCGTTCGAACCTATTTTTAGCCTTACACGTGACTGGACGTGGTTAGCCGTGCTTAGGCAATGGAACAGCCGCCGGCGGCAATACCCCGCACAAAGTACGGCCAAGCCCAAATTGAACAAAAATTACCACTTACGGCCACGTCCACCAGATTTTCATAACTTTTTGTACGTTATTTAGACGTGCATTGCTGTGTGACCGTGGCTTAAGAAGTGGAGTTAAAATATTAGCTGTTATATCGATAATTTTTACAGGTTGTACATATAATAAAATGATGGTGTTGTGAAGTGGTTATTGTTTAATGATGGCATATAATTTTAATGGTTTATTCGGTAGTTTTTTATACAATATAGTGATGAGTGCGATATGTTTACGAATACTTTTTTACCTCACCTGGCCTAAAGGCCATGTGAGCTTTTGCCATCACTCGGCGTCCGTCGTCCGTCAGTCAGTCAGTCAGTCCGTCCGTCAGTCTGTCAGTCTGTCAGTCCGTCTGTAAACTTTTCACATTTTGGCTATCTCCTCTGAAACCCCTGAACCAATTTTAACCAAACTTTACAGGAATGATGTATGGAAGGTCCTTTACTTAGATTGCCGAAATTTTTTTGATCCGCCAAAAAACATGGCTGCCAGCGCAGAAGATAGTTTAACATTGGACCCTATGGGAAAAATGCATTTTTGACTATTTCCTTAGAAATGACTGAAGCAAATTTAACCAAACTTCACAGGAATGATGTATGGAAGGTCCTTTAATAAGAGTGCCAAAATTTTTCTGATCTGTCAAAAAACATGGCCGCCAGCACAGAAGATAGGTTAACATTAGACCCTATGGGAAAAGCATATATTTGCTATCTTTGAAACTGTGAGCCAATTTGAACCAAACTTTACAGGAATAATGTATGCAAGGTCATTTACTAAGATTGCCCAAATTTTTCTGGTCCGCCAAAAAAAATGGCCGCCAGGGCCAAACAAAGTTTAACATTGGGCCCTATGGGAAAACGCACATTTTGGCTATCTCCTCTGAAACGACTGAAGCGAATTCAATTACACTTTACAGGAATAATGTTTGGAATGTCTTTTGCAAAGATTGCCGAAATTTTTCTGATCCGCCTAAAAATATGGCTGCCAGTGGGGAACATAGTTTAACATTGGACCCTATGGGAAAACACATTTTGGCTATCTCCTCTGAAACTATTGAAGCAAACTTAACCAAACTTAAGAGGAATGATGTATTGGAGGTCCTTTACATAGATTGCCAAAATTTTTCTGATTGGCCAAAAAACATGGCTGCCAGAGCAAAAGGTAGTTTAACATGGGACCCTATGGAAAAAACGCATTTTGGCTATCTTCTCAGAAATGACTGAAGCAAATTTAACCAAACTTTACAGAAACGATGTATAGAAGGTCCTTTACTTAGATTGCCAAAATTTTTCTGATCCACCAAAAAACATGGCCGCCAGCGCAGAAGATAGTTTAACATTGGACCCAATGGGAAAAGCATATATATGCTATTTCCTCTGAAGCTTTAGAAGCAAATTGAACCAAACTTTACAGGAATGATGTATAGAAGGTCCTTTACATAGATTGTGAAAATTTTTCTGATCCGCCAAAAAACATGGCTGCCAGCGGAGAACATAGTTTCACATTGGACCCTATGGGAAAAGCATATCTATGCTATCTCCTCTGAAGCTAGTGAAGCAAATTGAACCAAACTTTACAGGAATGATGTATAAAAGGTCCTTTACATAGATTGCCAAAAATTTTCTAATCTGCCAAAAAAACATGGCTGCCAGAGCAAAAGATAGTTGGACTTTATGGGAAAAACTCATTTTTGACTATGTCCTCAGAAATGACTGAAGCAAATTGAACCAAACTTTACAGGAATGATGTATAGAAGGTCCTTTACATAGATTGCCAACATTTTTCTGATCTGCCATAAAACATGGCTGCCAGTGGAGAACATTGTTTCACTTTGGACCCTATGGGAAAAGCATATATTTGCTATTATTTCCTTTGAAGCTACTAGAGCAAATTGAATCAAACTTTACAGGAATGATGTATGTATGGTTCTTTACTTAGATTGTGGAATTTGTTTTTGATCTGCCAAAAAAGATGGCTGCCAGCACAGGACATAGTTTAACCCTATGGGAATAGCATATATTTGCTATCTCCTCTAAAGCTACTGAAGCAAATTGAACCAAACTTTATGGGAATGATGTATGGAAGGTCCTTTATTAGATTGACAAATTCAAATTGCCCGTTTCATTTACAATTAAGGCAAAACACTTTTAAAATCTCGGAAGCTGAAATTTCATTGGACCATAAATGTTACAACAGTGGCTCATTCATATATGCCCCTAAACGGTGTTTCCTCAGATCTCCCACTCCGCGCCTATATCAAAAATGGGGGAGCAAGTGAGAGATGTGATTTTAATCAGATTGAAAAAAAATGTGAATGGTACATATAGTTCTACAGTGATTTCCTTAGCCATTCTATCTGATATAAACAGTGCACTTTTTCATCACTGGAATACAAATTTGCTTTAAAAGCATTTTAGTCAGGTGAGCGATACAGGCTCAGCCACACTGAGCCTCTGGTTTTTATTTATTTTTTTATATCATTTCACAACAACACAAGTACAATACGACATAAAATATATGATATACAATTAAACCAACTTTAAATTGTAAGTATAACACCAGTACAGGCAGCCCAGTGTCTTTGTTATCAAAACACTGGACTTCCAATACCCGTGATCATGACCTTGTACATTAATAGTTAACAATGACAAACTGGTTTTAAGATAGGTCACCAAGCACACATAAATATACTATAATTGTCTAAATTTCCTGCAAGTTAAAATTTGAAATTTCTCAAAAACTAAGGTATACTCCCTCATTCAAAGTATTTCCTTAGCTTAATTTGGTAAAATATATATTTGGTCCTTTGGGTAGCTTTTCAACATCTTATTTGGGTAGCTTTTCAACATCTTTAAAATAATTTTGGTTTCATAACTTTGGTCCAAGCACTACTGATGAGGAATTGTATTCCGAAACGGCCGTCTAGTGTTGTAAAATTAAAACTGGTATAATATGCAATACGTCCGTGATCATAACTGTTTTGCTCGCACCTATAGCCACGTGGACATTATATATAGTAATCGATGTTGTATCTCTTCCAAAGTTAAGACTATAAGACTTCCTTAGAAGTTTGATTGTGGACACATATGTGCTTGATTACTAAAATTGAGAATACGGGTAAGTATATTATTTATTCATTAGATAATTACGAAAATAGAGGGAGCCATTTCCCCATAATTCCATACTGTATAGACTGGTATCGCACAAAGATGAAAATTTTTCAGTTCTATACATATGATGTAAGGATGATACTAAGGCATTCAAAGACAATTTACTCTCAATACATCTAGTTTTATAAATATAGAATTTTGTTGCCAGAATCAATATGTTTTCTATAATGCTATTTTTGCTAGGTATTCCAAATAAAATATGTTTTTTATTATGAGTAAATTCTATCTTGCATTTAGCCGCAATTAACAAAGTAAAATTTTGCCACAGAGTTTGTGTTTCAGGGCATTCTGTAAATAAATGTTCAATTGTCTCTGGGTGATTTTTGCAAAAAGTGCAATTTGGGGAAGGGAGAATTTTTATTTTATGTAAGAATTTATTTGTTGTTAAAATATGGTTGTTAATTCTATATTGGAACCATCTGAAAGAAGTACTCTTGGTAATTCTATAGGGTAATATATTGATCTTTTTCCAATCCAAGCCATTTGTATCAAAAATGCTTTCCCATTTAATCTGACCGTTTGGTTTCGTCCAAAATGTTTGTAATCTGTTATATATGGACTTACATCCTGTTTTAGCTTCCAAAAGCACGTTAAATGAAAAGGTATCAGTGGGTTTGGTATTTTTGTCGTGAGAGTTTCAATATTATATGATAATAGTAGCTTTTTAACTGCTTTTACCATTCCTTCAAATTTTAGAAAGTTTTCGTCAATATCATATTTAATTTTAAATTCGCCAAACTGTATGAATTCTCCAGAATCGTTAACCAAGTCATTAACATTACATATGCCTTTACAATACCAAGATTTGTAGAAAACGGATGTATTTCCTATTTTAATATTTGGGTTATACCACAAACTCAGTGACAAAAAATCTTTCCAATTAGCTGGCTTGATAGATTCTAACAATTCAATATATCCTATTATAACATCTCTCCAAAACATATTGCTGGTAGTACCTAGTTTATTTTTCCAAAAGTCTCTCTCGTATATTAAAAAATTTTCGGCATTTAAGATATATAAAAAAAGTCGCTGCCATTTTGATCCGTTAACAATTGTGCGTCTTATCCATGTTAGTTTTAAGCTTTTAACGAAGCTTTCCAAATTTGGCATTTTAAGCCCCCCATTTATATAAGACTGACTCAATACATTTCTCTTTATTTTGTCGGGTTTAATAATTTATTCATTGTTTTAAAAAAGCCGGGTCGTGGATTTGGTAATGATATAAATAAATGATAAAGAGTAGGAATTATTAGAGTTTTTAATACTGTTATTTTCCCATAGGGCGTTAACTTTCTTTTTGACCACTGATTAATCATTGCCTTTATCTTGTTAACTTTTTTTTCATAATTTAATTTTACCATATCTTCTAGATGCACTGTAAAATCTATGCCTAACAATGTGAATGTTGTTTTACCCCAGTCCAATTTACATTCTGTGCGTAATTTAACATTCGAAAATATATTTTTACCAATCCATATAACATTCGTCTTTTGAAAATTAATTAAGAGACCAGACATGCTACCAAAATTATTTAATGTTTGTAAACAAGTGTTCAACGATTTTTCAGAACCATCCAATATAACACATGTGTCGTCTGCAAATTGTGAGATTTTATATTCCTCGTTACTATATTAATACCCTTAATATCTGTGTTCATCCTGATCATTATTGCTAGAATCTCGGCACATAGGAGAAAAACGTAGGGTGAGAGTGGGTCGCCTTGGCGACATCCACGTGAAATAGTAAAAAAATTGGACAGATGACCATTTTGAATTACAGAAGATGCGATATTATTATAAAACATAGAAACCCATTTGCAAATATCATTCCCAAAACCGAAAAAGTCTAGTACTTTGTTCATAAAAGTCCATGATATTGTATCAAATGCTTTTTCAAAGTCAATTAAAAGTAACATTCCAGGTATATTTTCATGTTCTGTATATTGCATTATATCGTAGATGAGTCTGGTATTCTCACCAATGTATCTTCCCGGAATAAATCCTGTTTGGTCAGAATTAACTTAGGTTTTATTCGAGCTGCTATGCTTCCAGAGGCAATTTTATAAGTAACATTCAACAGCGAGATTGGCCTCCAATTTTTCAGATATTGCTTAGGTTTATCCCTTGGGGATACATGTTATTATACCCTGTTTTTGTGTGATAGACATTTCACCCTTTTGAAAACCATAATTTATCGATCTAACCACAAAATGACCTATATCTTTCCAGAATATTTTGAAAAACTCAGTTGTAAAACCGTCCGAACCGGGACTTTTATTATTCTTCATTTTCTTTAAAGTTTCTGTAGCTTCTTCGTATGATATTAGGCCCTCCAAAGTATTAGAGTCATTTTTTGACAGAAAATTTATCTCAGGAGACTTGAGTTTATTTAAATCATAAGTATTTGTGTTGTTATCCTTCAAAGAATATAGATTTTTATAAAATAATTTTGTTTCCTCTAAAATATCCATTTGATTTGTAATAATATTGCCATCATTTTTTTCTATTCTTGGAATAGTTTTATTTGTAAAATGTCGATTTTCTAAATTACAAAAATAATTAGTTGGTTTCTCCCCCTCTTCAATCCATTTAGCCCGAGATCTGATTAATTTACCCTTAAGTTTCACTTTTCGTATATTTTCTAGTTCAGTTTTCTTAATTTCTATTGCATCAAAATTTGGGTTCGAATCGTTTTCTAATTTTTCAATTTCTTCAAAAAGTTGTTTTTCCTTATTTTCGGTCATTTTTTTCTTATATGAAGCATATGAAATAGTTTTTCCCCTTATTTCCATTAACAACGTTTCAAGAAATAGTTGGTCATTAATTACAAATTGAATTTCTTGATTAGGAATCGATTGTATAGCATCTAAGTTATAAATTGGGGTAGCGTACTGGGTTTTAATTTCGTTTATATAGTTTTTTATTGTATTTATGTAATTTTCGTCTTTTAATAAGTAGTTATTGAACTTCCATAGGCCTTTGCCCCGGATAATATTACTCATTGTTATGACTAATTTAATACTATTATGATCTGATCTATAACTGGGATTTATACAACAAGTAACTACATTGTGAAGAAGATTTTCGGTGATCAAGAAAAAATCTAATCGCGCTTGTTTTATTGGGGTTTTCTTTCTCCATGTAAACCGTTTTGATTGTGGGTGTAAATCTCTAAATACGTCAACCAAGTTAAATTCATCAATTTTTTCAAGAACGGTATTTCTAGATTTCGGATTGTTTATATTCTTATAATTATAATAGTCTAATTCGGGGTTAAGTACTAAATTAAAATCTCCACAAATAATGACAGTTTGGTTTCCAAAGTCCTCTACCATTGTGAATAGGTCTATAAAAAAATTGGGGTTGTCTGAGTTGGGCGCGTAAATATTTACCAAAGTTATTCGTGTTTCACTAATTACTAGATCTAAAAGTATGTAATTCCCGAGTGGGTCTATTTTTTCTTTAAGCATTTTAAACTCAAAATTGTTTGCGAATAAAATGGCAACTCCTCTGGAATTAGATGTGTTACAACTAAAAATTGCAGTATATCCCCATTGTGTGCTAATAAAATTCCTTTCATTTAGTATAAAATGAGTGTCTTGTAAACAATAAATATTACATTTCATTGTTTTTAAATGATCAAAAATATCTAATCGTTTTTCTATATTTGATAAACCTTGACAGTTCAATGAAATTATACTTATGGTATCTTTACCTTCGTTTGTCATTTTGATTTCGTAAATGTTAACCAATGATGGTAGTGTTTAATCTTATTGAAGTGATGTTGTGAAACAAGATTTTTACAGGACAGATAGAAATAAAAGTAGCATAGTGAATGAAAGAGAGAAGAAATGGTATACATAAAAACAAATATATGTGAAAAAGTAAAAAAATCATAAATCACTATGTGACAAGCCACGAAAAGGAAAGGAATTGTCAAAACACTCCAAACAAATCAGTATATATATATATATATATATATATATATGTAATTCAACATTTGAAACACCAACTAAAAAGTAGGGGAAAAAACATGTTCAGAACCTGTATTTTGAAATACATACACATTGAATAATATTTCACGGAAATAACTCGAAAATTGAATAACTAAAAACATGTTCAGAACCTGTATTTGAAATACATACATTGAATAATATTTCACGAAATAACTCGAAAATTGAATAACTAAAAACATGTTCAGAACCTGTATTTTGAAATACATACAAATTGAATAATATTTCACGTAAATAACTTGTGTGTCATATGCTACTAGAAAATTGAATAACTACAAGATGACAGAGGTACGTTGGCGCACCCCTCACATTAGCACAACACACAGACACAACAAATCGTGATATGACAGTCTCAATTGCTTTTTTAAAAGTAATGATTTATTTATAAAATAATAACACTTTACTATTAGTCCCGTGTTAGTTGTGTCTATATTTTGTGCGCATGGTGATGCAAACAGCTAGCAAACCCACCCGGTTGATCTACACCCAGTACGATTGATACTTGGCTTTATACTGCGCTTGTATTTATACGAAATATTCACTTTTACATGTTCTGAACATGTTCTTTACACTTTAATAAAACACTACAATTTTAGATGTGTCTAGTTTATAATACCGGGTTTGTAATCGGGTTGACACATATAGAAGAGTTGTATTCTCTCTATCCCGAAATTTTTAGCGCACGAGTAGACATGGTGGACTACAATAGACCTCTTCGCGCTCGGGTAGACACAACGGTCTAGGTTTCGAATTGTATAGAAGAGTTGTACCGTCTCTCTATCCCGACCTCTTCGCGCACGAGTAGACACGGCGGTCTGGAATTTGAACTGTATCGATAGTCAACACGCATAGTATATGTATGGTCGCGCATACCGGTTATTATTAATATATGTTGATAATGTATTTTTGTGGACATTTATACTATTTACATAAAAACAAGCTCAACGGATTATATATATATATATATACAAAATTAATGAAAACTTTTTTTAACTTAGTAAATACAAAATCTAAATAAGTTTATATACACATGTATGTACAGTTCAACCTGCCCTCAAAAGGCACCCAAGAAAAGCAACACATTCACAGGTGACCCTAACAAATAGGCTCACAACAGGAAATGTTAGTAATAGTGGTAAGATTTACTGGTCTTTTAAAGCAAATGACCTTTATATAGGGTTGGTCTTTAAGGGAGGTCAGACTGTACATATTCTCTATGATTTAATTTAACATACAAGTCTGCATTATACTGATGTGGAAACTCTGCCAACCCTGTGTAGTGCCGACTGTGCAGCTTCAGTAAAGTACTTGAATCTCTTTGGACCCATTTTTGCTCCAAGAACTCGTGACACAACCACAAGAACACTGTTATAACCTTTATCGCGAAGAAATGATAACACGGCACTTCCTGCTCCGTATTCACCGTCGTCGTCCACACCTTCATGTAAGACCCCTTTATCATCAACAAGACGAATACTTGCGAGTTCTACTGGATTGCAGTTTGCACTGCACTGATTGATATGTTGTTAGCATCATATGTAAGGTCTTGAATTTTGGCAGACATGTTGCATTATTTTTCAAAAATATCCCTTTCTATATACTTTTGCCGGCGATGTTTGAGGGTTACAATGCCACTTTTAAAAAGTCTTTTTCATTACCTTCTTTCACTGAATGGTGTTATCATCTGTCTAAGGGTGGGTATAGGAAATGGACGTTTTAAGTTTTCTGTTACAGAGATTACCATCAAGGTTCTGCTTGCAACGTTTTAATTCCGCCACTTATCTTTTTACTGAAGTTAATGAAGGGGGTATCTTTCCAGAATAGTATGGGTGCCCATAAATACTTAACCTTTTTAAATATTTGACCACTTTTCTTTCATCAATTTTGTTAATTTTGCAAAAATTGTTCGCCTTGTAAACTTTACCTCGCCGAAATAAATACTAAATGACATC
This sequence comes from Anadara kagoshimensis, assembly GCA_021292105.1. Taxonomy (NCBI): domain Eukaryota; kingdom Metazoa; phylum Mollusca; class Bivalvia; order Arcoida; family Arcidae; genus Anadara; species Anadara kagoshimensis. Next base: position 8,637,494 of record CM037869.1, read on the forward strand.
AGACCTCGGGTATACTGCTTTGAATAGTCATTCACTTCTGCAAATCACTTTAATTTCGCGGCAACTTTTTCGCGATCCCGTGATAAAAACATTTTCGCGATATCCCACGTGGAACCCCAAAATTAAAGAAGGGTTTTCTTATAGCAACTGATTTAAAACATATGTAAATAAATGTTAATGACAAATCACGTGGTATACTAGCAATTAGTACTCGGGTAAAAAATTACAGGTGTGTGACTAACACAAGCATATATTTTTTACTTACAAAAACATGAATGTCTGGCTGATAAAGAAGAACAGTAAATCACTTCCAAAACCAAACATACCTGGACTTCCGGGTCCAAATAACTTAAACAGTGAAAATGTTCAGAATGTTTGTGTTGCCGCTAATTCCGAAAATAACAGAAATTACAAAATATTTCGCCGTTGACGCAGAATCCAGGAGGACGTAAACGCAAGAGGGGAGAGTATACTAGTTACACAGATAAGACTCATGCATAAATAGCAAAATATGCTACTGAACATGGAAATCCATCGGCCGCTCGACATTTTTAAAATAAAAAAACTCGACACACGTAAATCTTTTAATAAAGTAATGTCGGAATTTCAAAAAAACACATAAGATTAACAGTTTGTCACCGGGTAAGCATGGGCGTCCGTTATTATTGGCAGACTTAGATTCAGATTTTAGGAATTAGAGCTGCAGGTGGAGTTATAAATAGACACATTGTTATAGCTGTTGTAATAGATCGCGAATATCGTGAACATAAAGTGCGAAAAAGGTAATTTACAGTATTATGACTGATAAAGGGGGTCGATGCTTCCTCTTCATACCAATAAGCCTGTACATATACATTTCTTCCAGTTTCAATTAAACATTATATATGAATATAAGATATAATTTTATGTGTAAATGAACAGGTATTTCATAAGGAACAATAAAATTATTACCATACCTTTCCATCACGGAAAATAATACTGATTCTAACCAAGTCAGTACCTCCAGTAAGATTGTGGTGTATGCTTCACACATATAAAGTGAAAGAAAGATGTAACAGTTTATATGGAAATTTTATCAACTGAACAAATTATAACGTGATGTAACAGATAATACAACCAACAGATTAAGGAGGGGTTCATGTTTTATCTTAGTTGGGTTAATTGAGATAGAAGGAAATTGATAACGTATTAAATATTTTATTCTGAAATGGCCTATGGACCCTTTATTTTTAGTTTTTTTTCTACTCACTATACTATCGGAATCACTTGGTAAATAAGCTAAATTATTTTTAATAATTGAACAAAATTGGTGAAAAAAAGTAGTCAAATATTTAAAAAGATTAAGTATTTACGGGCACCCATACTTATATGGTAGCAACATTCAGGAAAGATATTCCTTCATTAGCATCAGTATAAAGATGGGTGGTGAATTAAAACGCCACAAGTGGCGGGTGTAGCTAGCTAAACAGGAGGTGATTACCCTTTCGGAGAACCTGGCCTCACTTCCCTGATTGAAGTTCAGGTGTCTAGCCTCGAGTCTAGCCTAATTTTTCAGTTCCAACTTTTAATTTTGCTTCTGGATTGTGATTCGGGCATCGATTAATATGTTTGTTTTTTATTATATGTAACAGGTGCGTAACTAGAGGAAAATGGAACTAAATTTAGCACGGGTGCCGTTACAATATATTGTTACTTTTAAAATGACCATTACATGCTCATATATGGACTTAAATTAATTTAAATTTGGTATATTGAATGTAAAGCCCCGGAACAAAAGTTATGTCACCGCTTATAATGAGCAAACGTTATGACAAATAACACCGTTATAAAAATAACTATATATTCATTAACAGCTCTTCCATCACATATTAGGCAGTCAAAATAAAAAGTAGTTCTTAGTTGCATCGCCTTTTAGTTTATATAAATGCATGAATTCGTTTTCGCATTACAGATCGACCCCTTAACATTTGGGTATATTGCACCACGATTCATTAATCATTTCGTACATCTCCTGTTTTTGTAACCAAGAATCTCTGGTATTTTTTATTTTTATATAATTCCATACAATATCTATCTGTGGTATTGATATAAAATATTGGTGAAAGACAATATTTTCTTAAGGAAAACCATACACTCACTAACAAGCTATTTATAATTTCTTTTTGATACTTGGCACTGCCAATCCCCCGACTGGTTTCACAAGATGTACACCATTTACTGCTATTATGCTCTGACCCTGAATACTAACAGGATTCGTGACATTATGTACAGGTCCAAAACATCTATAGAAAACTTTCTTCAGCAGCAACGAATAACGGGGCAAATTTTGCTAGCCATCAGCCCCGACCTAAATCCGATCGGGAACGTATAAAATTATATAAAAATGAAAATCGGACAAACTAAACCGACACAAAAGAAGCTGAATATGTACGAAGTCATTATCAGAAAATCATTTTCTACAGATTTTGTTCCAATTGAAAATCTAGTTAGTAGATATCATGTCGTTTAAAGAGGTTTTACCCAAGAAATGTTTTATAAACTCAAGAACCATAAAAAAAGATATAATTAATTTTTTTGTCAATTCTTCGAAAATCTTCTTTGTAATCGGTGTTTGAAAGGTCTCTGTAGCGAATTCCAAGGGTTGTCAGTTTTAGTTCAGATGATTGGTTGTTTCGTTAGTTATTCATATTTAGTCCTCACCAATAAAAAAAATGAAGTGGTAGAATTGTTTATCTTTGCTGTGCATTCAAAGGAATGAGATACAGTACAGACCTGTCGAAAATTTAACACTGAACTAACGAAAAGAAGCCGAATTTCGGCAGCCAAGTATCCGAATATGGTTAACAAGTGGTCGAAAACTGCCTAGAGGTAGTTGTCAAAAAGCTGTTGATATATGGAGGATAGTGGACCGACTACAGTCTATTAATTTGCAAGAATTTTTCAGCTTAGTGTTAAACTTTCGACTGACCTGTACTCTCAAAATCAGGAGAGTTTATCTTCCTAAATATTTGTCAGTTTCACATGCCTAACTTTGAATCGTTGCTATGACAACAATAGATAATAATTGATTTTTTTCTAATGCTATACGAGTATATTTCACATATCAATGGGATTAATAATTTCACATTTTTAAATATTAGAACAGTAATACTGTACGTGTATTTTCAAAAATAAACTAGAACTGTCTCTGAAAGAGGCTAATACCCCAACTCCAAACTTTTGATCTGGGGACAAATTGTATGTATGGCCAAATTGTAATGTGAAAATTCTGTGTATGAAATGTAAATAGATCTTGCTATGACAACAATAGATAATAATTGATTTTTTTCTAATGCTATACGAGTATATTTCACATATCAATGGGATTAATAATTTCACAGTTTTGAATATTAGAACATAATACCGTATGTGTATTTTCAGAAATAAACTAGAACTGTCTCTGAAAGAGGCTAATACCCCCACTCCCAACTTTTGATCTAGGGACAAATTGTATGCATGTGAAAATTCTGTGTATGGAAATCTTAATAATTCAACAAAATACAACAATGTGATGAAACTGATAATTGCAGGTGCACATATTCTTATGATGCTCAATACCTATGCATAGCTTTAAAAAATTAGATCATATATAATTAAGTAACTATATAAATCCAGCCAAAAAAGAGGTGTACATGTTCAATGTATATAGAAACATCCTGTAAAGTTTCTGACTTGTTTGTTATAAGCTGTAAGAGGAGTTGATTGCACAAAATGGATATCCCTCATATGGAATATTGTTAAAAAATGACTACGTTAAACTACCCATAAATAATGAACAAAACTATATAATCCAACCAAAATAAGAGGTCCACATGTTCAAAGTATTTAGACACTCCTACAAAATTTCAGACTTCATGGTTAAAAGCTGTAAGAGGTGTTGATTACACAAAATAATTACCCCTCATATGTAATATTGTTAAAATTACTAAGTTCAGCTACCCATAACATCTGAGGAAATAATAATTATAATCCAACCAAAATAGCAGGTGCATATGTTCAATGCATATAGAAACATCCTGCAAAGTTCTTCGTTTAATGCTGTAAGAGGAGTTGATTGCACAAAATGGGTACCCCTCTTATCATAGAGATCAAAGTCAATGTCACATCCATAAACCAAGTTTGATAATCCTAGGTGCTACGGTACAAAAGTTCTGTTCGGACACGAAGATGCACAATGTTTAACTATCATACAGGTCAAAGGTCAAAATCAAGATCGCAATGACCTAAATTTGGTACATGACACATCGCCTTCCCATGATACATCCACATACCAAGTTTGATAAGCCTAGGTGCTACGGTACAAAAGATTTTTTCCGGACACGAAGATGCACAAGGTTTTACTATTATAGAGGTCAAAGTCAAGGTCACAGTGACCTAAATTTGGTACATGACATATTGCCTTCCCATGATGCATTCACAAACCAAGTTTGATAAGCCTGGGTACTACGGTACAAAAGTTCTGTTCCGGACACGAAGCGGGACGGATGGACAAGGCGATTCCTATAAACGTCGTTTGCGGGGGGGGGGGGGGGGGGTATAAAAATGACAAGTTATAACCGCAGTTAGCGATTCGTTAATATTTCATGTTATAGCAACAGTTTTCAGTGAATCTAATCAACTAAAAATCTAAGAAGAAATTACTTAAAACATGATGATAAAAAATGATCATGATGATAAAAAATCAATAAAAAATACAAAAACAAAACCCTCCCTCAAAATCAGGAGAATTCATGCATTTTTCTCAATATTTGCCAACTTAACATGGTGAATAAAAGAGAATAATTGATTCATTTTATTATGCAATATTAGCAAAGGTATGAGTAAAATAAGTATTAGTCCGTGGGCTAGGTGGACCCACCGTGCACCCCCCCCCAGGATTCTCTGACACCACTTTTTTCTGGGACCTTAGGGTGTCTAGTAATGGAATCGGGATGTTTCCCAGAAATAAGTTGGGATGCTCTTCATGAAAAACTTCAATACTTAAGAGTACCTGAAAGTTTTCAGTAAATTTCTCAATTAGGGGTAGGGGAACGTTTTTATCTTTGTTTTAAATATCATTATGCAGATACAGATCATATTTGGTACCATTGTAAAGGGAACATGTTCAGCTTTTATAAAATACAAAGTTGGTTGATGTAGCTGCTTCTATGTCGTCACCATGATGTCATAAACGCTATAAAATCGTGTCAATTTATCCTTTATAAAATTATTTCTGTACAGCATAATAAAACACATTGAGACAAAGTATGTTTTCCATTTACTTAATGAATTGTAGTTTTAAATGATCATATATTCTCATCTTCGATAAAAGACACCACTCTATTAGAAAAAATATATTAAAGATAACTATTTTTAAAAAAATGATCGAAACGGGGTAGGGGAACGTTTTTATCTTTGTTGTCGATGATATTATGTAGATATAGATAATATTTGGTATCATTGTAAAGGGAACAGCTTCAGCTTTTATAAAGTACAAACTTGATTGGTGTAGCTATTACTGTGACGTTTCTATGGCGTCATAAACTCAATTTTTGAAGAAAAACGCTATAGAATCATTTTAAAATATACTATATGATTTTATTTCTGTACCACCAAATGAAACACCTTGAGACACTGTATGCTTTTCATTTACTTTATAAATTGTTGTTATAGATGATCATAATTCTCATTTTAAAGAAAAGACGCCACTCTGTTATGAAAAATATATTGATTCAAAGATACCCTTTTATTTAAAGTTGATCGAATCTTAAGATTAATAGTTTTCACGATTAAAGTGACCCAGTATGTTTCTTTGTATAAATAATAATATCATTATCATCATCATGGCATCATCATCATCATCATCAATTTTTTATACATTCACGACAATACAAATTTACAAAAATTTATTAATAATCTTAGTTTGAGAATGACTTTAGTTCTTATCATTGCGATAGTGATTTAGCAGTTGTTTTAAAGGTGGAGATATGCCACAGGGTTGTTATTTGCATCTAGAGCAGTGGAAACCTAACATACGTGTGTGATTTCTGCCGTAGGCTAGTTGTAGCGAAAATGAAACATATAGAATATTTCTTTTGCCTCACTATCAAGACTCTTGCAGTGCCTCCTCTTAGCAACATTCAGAAACTGTACAGGTGAATTTGTGGGAGGTTTTCTAGCAGCTACAGTCCCAGAGATGCAGTTCCGTCATGTTTTCAAACATTCATAAGCAAAATCATAGAATTTTGAACATCATCATCCATTATCCTTATAACATATGCTTTATCAGTACAATGCATTAAAAAGACATAGTTCAAATAGTTCCTTGAACAATATATGGCCATCAGAGTATTGTTTAATTTAAAGCGATTCTGTTCTGTCTCTTTTATTTCTCACCAAAAGCTTTGGCTTCTACTCTTAACACTTGTCCTTTGGTGGTTTTCTGAGCGTATGTCTAATTCAGTGCCACCGTTTCTACACCATATAAGAGGGACGATTTTACATTTGAGTTGAATAATTGATTTTTGTTCTTAGTGGCAGACTAGCTTTCCATATGTTTCTTTATAATTATGAATGCTTTTCTTGATATTATTATTCTTTTCTTGATGCCCCGTTCTGTTTCTTCGTCAGCAACAATTATACTCCCCAAGTAACAGAGCTCAATTACCTCTTTAATTTATAACTATCTTAATTTATACCTTTTGTTGTATTGTTGTTCAACATTTTGTTTCGTTTGAGTTGATCTTCAGTCCAGTTTTTAAAACTGTTTCGTTTAGCAGAGTGGTCTTTATCTACATTTGATTTGATGTGAGGGTCAATAGCGTATATCAGCGAAGCCCATATATTCTATCTCGGGCGTTAGTGTCCATTGTATTCCATTTATTGCAATTAAAGATGATTTGTGTTTGTATACAGCTTTGACATACTCCTGTATTTACATGAAATGCTTCGGGATATTTTTCTCTTGTGAGACCTTAACAAATGTACACTTAGTATTTATAAAGGTTCAATGCATAGTGTCATTCTAATGACTGTTCTATATATACCTGGGCATGGCAATTTGGTCTGTGTAAGATTTTTTTCCTAAAACCAGCTTGTTTTGTTCAAAGCACCTAGTACCTCTTCTATTCCATCTTTTAGTCTATGAAGGATGATCTTTGACAGTATTTTCTCAGCTACATTGGGTAGTATGGTGCCTCTCCAGTTCTTAAAGTAAAGTAAAAGCATACAGTGTCTCAGGGTGTTTTATTGGGTGGTACAGAAATAAAATCATATAGTATAATTTAAAATGATTCTATAGCGTTTTTCTTCAAAAATTGAGTATATGACGTCATAGAAACGTCACAGTAATAGCTACACCAATCAAGTTTGTACTTTATAAAATCTGAAGCTGTTCCCTTTACAATAATACCAAATATGATCTATATCTACATAATATCATCGACAACAAAGATAAAAACATTCCCCTACCCCGTGTCGATCATTTTTTTAAAATGGCTATCTTTAATATATTTTTTCTAATAGAGTGGTGTCTTTTATCGAAGATGAGAATATATGATTATTTATAACTACAATTTATTAAGTAAATGGAAAACATACTTTGTCTTAATGTGTTTTATTATGCTGTACAGAAATAATTTTATAAAGGATAAATTGACACAATTTTATAGGATTTTTTCTCAAAACTTGTGTTTATGACGTCATGGTGACGACATAGAAGCAGCTACATCAACCAACTTTTGTATTTTATAAAAGCTGAACATGTTCCCTTTACAATGGTACCAAATATGATCTGTATCTGCACAATAATATTTAAAACAAAGATAAAAACGTTCCCCTACCCCTAATAGAGAAATTTACTGAAAACTTTCAGGTTCTCTTAAATATTGAAGTTTTTCATGAAGAGCCTCCCAACTTTTTTCTGGGAAACATCCCGATTCCATTACTAGACACCCTAAGGTACCAGAAAAAAGTGGTGTCGGAGGATCCTGGGGGGGTGCACGGTCGGTCCACCTAGCCCACGGACTTTATGGATTATATTCGAGATCGGCCCATTTTTCGTGGTTCGTGGCTCATCTCCTTTGTATATTTAACTGTTCAGAGTGAGAGAGAGAGTGTATGTGTGTGTGATTATTTAAATAATGATAAAATAAAAATAAAAGTTTTTCTTAGATCGAATGCAGTGAGAGCATATAAAGACAAGGCAACGAACAACAAAAAGAAATTAGCGCTTTATTAGAATCCCTCAACCTTGAGGAAAAGGCCTAAAATGTCCTTACGAACATTACACAAAGCTGTGTCGGATATAATGAAGATTTAATTTCAATGACTAAATATTGCGTGAACAATCACGTTCTTGTGAATGTTGAAACAAAAATATTAGCAACAAGAACTGCGCAATTACTATTTAGTTGGAAAAAAAAAAACGATTTCGCTGAATTATTTCTCATATGTTTGATTTTTAACGTTAACTTTTTTATTCAAGTTAGTGCTGTAGTATTTCACAATATAATTTGTGTTGAATTTTCGGTAAAAAACTGTGTTTTACTTTTATGATTTAACATGTTCTGGATCTTTTATGCAGAGTAATGTGCAAATAAATTTGTTGAAAAATTCCATGTTCCTAAACAATAATATACACATGTAATAAGTTTCTGTACAGATTTCGTTTGTTGCTTTTTTCGGGGGTGTTGCGTGGTTAGTGAGAAGGAAACCCAATTTGCAAACGTATCTGGATATCGGATCCCAGTGAAACTGACCAATGTCTTCAGATCTATAAGTTACGGATTCCAATCAATTAATTACATTGTGCACCATTGCTTGTTGATTTGTTTCTTTATTCTTATAAAGCAGAATTTATGCAGAACCTTGTTAAATCTGGAGAGAAAACAGTCGCAAAATCATTCAACTCAACATACAGATATATAGATGACGTTCTGTCTCTTAACAATCCAAAATTTGAAGACTATGTAAATGTCATCTATCCTAGTGAGCTTGAAATAAAAGACACGACTGATTCCTCACGTTCTGCTTCATATTTAGACTTATACCTGAATTATGACGCACAGGATAGGCTACATTTGAAACTTTATGGTAAACGTGATGACTTCAATTTTTCTATTGTCAACTTTTCTTTTTTATGCAGCAATATCTCTGCTTCTCCTGCTTATGGTGTATATGTTTCCCTATTAATACGCTATGGTAGAGCTTGTTCCCACTACGGGGACTTTGTACAAGTAAGCTAACTCAAGGGTATTGCAAGCCAAGGCTTATCAAGGACCTCAAAAAGTTTTATGGCCGTAATCACAGTATTGTTGATAAGTTTGATGTCTCTGTGTCTAGAATTGCCTTGGATATATTTGACGTCTCATAGTTCCATGTTCCTTTCACACAATTTTGATTACACACGTGGCGGGTATACTAGCTAAACAGGAGGTGCTTGCCCTTCCGGAGCACCCGGCCTCACTTCCCTGGTGGAAGTTCACGTGTCTAATCTAACTTGTCAGTTCCAAAGTTTTTACTTTGCTTCTGGGTTGTGATTCGAAATGATTAGTATGTTTGTTTTTGATTATACCTGTATCAAGCTTATGGTATCATATTTTAGAGGTAAGGCAGATAAAATTGTAATTGTTGTTTCTAAGAATGGCATGAGAGGACACGTGATTAGGGGTCAAAAGCCACATGGATAATCTAAAATCAACTATATCATGCGTTTGTACATAAAGATATATTGTATTTTGTTCATTTGGCTCTTTTCAAATGTAAAGTTATTTCATTATACAGCAAAGCGCCTCTAATGGGTAGCTAATATACTGACATTTGTTTCAGTATACGGCCTCTTATACTAAGTATTTATGGAAGGTCCTATAATAAAGCAATAATCTGCTGTGATGGATCTGGGGGCATACATACACACCTACATGATTTCAAATTAGAACTTATTTTTTAAATTCTATAGACCATTTAAACGACTTTTTTCCCTGTATGTTTTAGTAACATAAGTCGATAGTTCAAATCTCTAGCCGCACCCATTTAGTCGTAAAAAACAGCGTCCAAAGTTGGGAGTAGAACTTCCGAACCAGTTTGATTGAAATTTCAGAATAAATCAACTGATTTTTCGCGTGTAGTTTATAACGGTCCCCAGTCAGACTAGGTTCGTACTTCAGATGGTTTATGTATCGAAAAATCCTGGCACCGGGTTCGTACTTTAGATGGTTTTTTAATAAAAAATCGTGACTAGTCAGAAAATTATTTATTATCAACATGAAACTTTCTGCGATTTTAATTTCACGATTTCTATACAGATTAACATATAGTAAAATTGAACGAAATATATACAACCATTGAATATTTTATGTTGAGACTTTTAAAGTTATGTTCAAGATCAATTATTCAGAGTGTCCAAGCAGTTTTCGATCGAAAAGTGATGACGTCTAAATGACTGTAAGTTATCCTGATATGTTTTAATCATAAAATACATTCAAAAAATGGTATATGACATATATGGCCGTCATCACAGTATTGTTGATAAGTTTGATGTCTCTGTGTCCAGGATTGCCTTGGATATATTTGACGTCTCATAGTTCCATGTTCCTTTCACACAATTTTGATTACACGCGTGGCGGGTGTAGCTAGCTAAACAGGAGGTGCTTACCCTTCCGGAGCACCCGGCCTCACTTCCCTGGTGGAAGTTCACGTGTCTAACCTAACTTGTCAGTTCCAAAGTTTTTACTTTGCTTCTGGATTGTGATTCGGAAATGGATAAGTATGTTTGTTTTTGATTATGATTAAATTAAAAAATGGTATATGACAGCAGTATCCGTAGTCTTCTAGAGTTACGTTTTACCATTTCATGGAACTTTGTCGGATTTAATTGCAAACTGTTGAAATTAAACTCTATTGAATTACTAATAAGATTGCGATTTTATTTTTATTTTTAATACAAAATATGCATAACAGAGAGTTGAAATGTGTGTATCCGATTGGTAAAACTTACAGTACATGCCTGTCGAAAGTTTATCAGTAACCTAACGAATAAGTGCCGAATCTACCGTTCAAATCGATCCCTCATTACTGAATGCTGGACAACTCGTGTCCAAGACAACTCGCAAGCAGGACAACTCAAACCCATAATGAGACAACAAGAACCCAAGACACCCTGTATCTAAGCCGAGACAAGAAAACAATTTAAGAAAACTAGCATCCGTTTTTGTTATTTTTTCCTATCTATAAGGGTTTATAAGATTTACTTAGAAAAACAGTTTTCTAGCAATACCTAATTATTTTGAACTAATTACATAAAATAATTCAAGTTAAGAGGTATCTAAGTTTAAGATTTTAAAAAAATGTGTTAATTTTCCTTTTTTGGGTACAAGTTGTCTAAGGTTGGTTGCGGGTTATCATGATGTAGGAAAACATGGTATGAGTTGTCTTGATACATTCGATAGTTATGTACATCTCGACGGCTATTCGCAACCACTGCGGTAGCTAAGATGGTAGATTGATCGCTTCGTAAGTGGGAGGTCGTTGGTTTGATCCCCGGCCGGTCTGACACAAAATTTGAAAGTGGGTAGTGACTGTTCTTTCGCCAAACACTTTCATTACAAAATGAAAGTCACGATTCTTTCGGATCGAAAATTAAAATAAACGAGGTTTCGTGTCACGTTGGCTTGGCACGCTAAAGAATCCCGATGTATAATGCCATCAGCGCAACACACAGCAAAATATCTGCATCTTCGTCTATAGCTGGGCGACATCTCGATATTATAGTGAAATATTTTTGACTGGGACGTTAAACACCATGACTCAACTTAACTCGACAGATTTTCGACAGAGCTATTATCTATTTCTTGTCCATTAGCTATCTTCTAATATTTCTCTGCTACTCGTAGCCGAACGTCGACCTTTTTCGTTAGCTCAGTGTTAAACTTTAGACAGACATGTACTGCACTCTTTATACATGAATTTCAATTACATGTACATAATTCTTGTTAGTTGTTACAGTTTATACAGTCTAAACTGTATTTCACACTTTAGGAAAGCTCTTTATCAAGGACAACATCAATGCACTGTATTATTGCTTTATTCCAAATTTCCAAATATTTTTGTACATCATTGCAGAGAGAGAGCGAGAGTGATTGACTGCAAATACACAAATTGTATACCAAATTAAGAATTATGCTTATTACCAAATGAAGAATATGGAATCAGCTAAACTTTCATAATTCAATTTCTAAGCTTATTGTATCTGAATATAACAGTTCAAACAATAACACACACACACACACAGAAAGAGAGAGAAGGGAGAGAGAGACATAGCACACCAACACACACACACACACACACACACACACACACAGAAGGGAGAGAGACATAGCACACCAATACACAGAGAGATAGAAGGAATAATGGAGAGAGAGAGAGAGCACACCAACACACACCACACACACACACACACACACACACACACTTAAGGGTACTTTGGGCTATTAAATACATTTTACATATCGTAATATATGCCTTGATATCACTTATATCTATAGCATGTACTTCTAAGGCTCAATTCACTTTAACATGTGCTATATACACCAGTATACACCTCAATTCACTTTAAACACAACATGTGCTTTGTATACATTAGGTGTAGTAGATAATAATACCCAATACCCTGCGTAGATACAAAGTTATACCCGGTCAAATGTTCCATGTCCATACAAATTTGATATATAATTAAAAGTTCCACATTGACCATAACATACCGGCCCCTTAATTGTTTTCACCAACAATTATTTAAAAATAATCAATGGTCAAATTATCTTAGACAATTTAGGTACTTATCTTAACCTTACCTAGGCATTAAATAAGAACTGAAAATTTATCACTATTCAAAAAGTCATATTTTACCACAACACATCAAAAGAGTCAATTATGCTTCTAAAATTTTACAAGTTTTGAAATTGGTCTTGTCAGTATCCCAGACGCTGTTTTTTAGTTCACGACTCGACTTGTCCCTGATAATCTTTGAAAACTTCAATGATTCTACCCATGTTCCATAAATTCCTTGGAGTATTTTCAACGATTAAGACAATGTCATTTATTTTAACATTTTCGTTTTTGTTGTTCCACTTTTGTCGTATTTGTAACAGAGGTCAGTATTCTTTCGTCCAACGTCGCCAAAACAGATCTGCAAGATATTGAATTTGTCGCCACCTCCTACGTCCATAATTATCGGATTTTTCAAACAGTCCTGGTGGAAAGTGTTCTCCAGCTTTTAACAAAAGTAAATTATTCGGAGTGAGGACTTCTAAATCATTAACAGAATTTGTTGCTTCCGTCAACGGTCTGCCGTTTAAGATTGCTTCGACTTCACAGAACAATGTTTGTAGTCCCTCGTCGTCCAACTTGATGCTTTGTTCCTGAGTAACTGAATATAGTACCTTCCTAATAGTTCGGATTAAACGCTCCCATACTCCACCAAAATGGGAAGCCGCAGGAGGATTAAATTCCCATTTAATCCCTTGTTGTACCAAATAATTGTTCAATCTGTGTAAATTCCATCTTTCTATTTCTAATTTGAGTTCCTTTTCTGCGCTCACAAAATTTGTGCCGTTATCTGTTCGGATAGATTTGGGTACTCCTCGTCGAGCAATAAATCTCCTAATTGCGTTGATACAGGAATCAGTGTCTAGAGAATGTGCCACTTCCAAATGGAGTGCACGGGATGATAAACATGTGAAAATCACGCCGTACCGCTTTACTTGACTCCTAGCTCTTTTTACGTAGAATGGACCGAAAAAATCTATACCAATATTCGTGAATGGAGAAACATCTGATTGAAGCCTTTCCGATGGCAAATCTGCCATTTTTTGTTTTTCGGGTAAACCCTGATATCTCTTGCATGTAACACACTTCGATAACATACGTTTAATCAGAGAATTCACGCCAATGATCCAGTACTTTTGTCGCAGATTAGCGAGTATGGAATTTTTACCTAAATGTCCATTTTTCCTGTGTACACTTTCAACTAACAGTTTTGAAACTTGCGACTCTTTCGGTAAAACTACAGGATACTTTGCTTCAAACAACAGGTCAGACTTTCGTAATCGTCTCCCAGATCGTATAATTCCTTCCTCCATAAAACATTCATTTGATACAACTTTGAAGACTTTTTCACATTCTCTGATGGCTCCTTTGATGATCTCTTGTATTCCTCTGGAAATCCTTCTTGTTGTACGTATCTGATTAGACATTTCTCTGCAGTTTCTAACATCTCAGTTGATAACATTTCAGATGTTTGCTTTTTCTTGTTACGTGTAGCTTTCGATCTGAGATTGTCAATATATCTTAAAATCCATGCTGTGATTTTTTAACTTAGTCCAGTCCGAATAACTTGACAGCAATCTTGACATTACATTGTTACTAGAACATTGTTGAGTGTAAACAGTGCTGAACACTTGCTTAACTTCTGTATCATTGCATGATAAATATTTATTGATATTTTGTTTTGGTCATGTACTTATCTCATGCCAAAGAAAATCTGGACATGTACTTATCTCATGCCAAAGAAAATCTGGACCCTGTAACCAAGTATTTTCACCATTACACTTTGTAATCGACACTCCACGTGAGGCACAGTCGGCTGGATTTTCCTTTGTGGCAATGTAATTCCACTGGTCTGGAGATGTCGCTTCATGTATAATCGTAAGTCTATTCGCAACAAACGTGTGAAACCTTGCATTTGTGTTGGATATGTAACGCAATACTGACATACTGTCCGTCCAGTAGTAAACATGATCAATCTTCATATTAATCTCATTTTTTATCTTTTCACAAATTCTAACCGATCTAGAAGCAGCAGTGAGTTCTAACCTCGGTATCGTGACAGACTTGAGAGGAGCTACTCGTGATTTACCAAGAAGAAACGCACAATGTACTTTGCCTTCAGTATTCACTAACCGCAGATAGAAAACCATTCCATATCCAACATTGCTAGCATCACTAAAACAGTGTATCTCAGACAGTGCTATTTCTCCAAAATTTCTGGTTTATAACTCTTTTGACAACAACTCGTTGAATTTCTGATGTTTCAGACAACCATTTCTTCCATTTTATATTTTCACTTTCTGGTATAGCTTCATCCCAACCTATTTTCATTTTACATAAATCTTGTAGTATGATCTTGCCAATTAACACGAAAGGTGCTACTATTCCTAGTGGGTCGTAAATAGAACTGACTATTGAAAGAATTCCTCGCCTCGTGACTGGTCGATCTTTCAGGCTAATTTGAAATCCAAAATGGTCATTTTCCACAAACCAACAGATTCCAAGTGCATGTTCAATTTGACTGTTACTGTCAGGATCCCAGTGTTTAACCGTTTCTTCCTCTGGGAATGCTTGTATTACATCTGGCTCATTGCTGGTCCATTTTGTTAAATGGAAACCTCCAAATTCACATAACATACTTAAATTTCTCACTAAATTGATTGCCTCATCTGTTGAATTTACTGATGCCAAACATTCATCTACATACATATTATTCATTAATGTCTCTTTCACGTGTGGTTCAAACTGATCACCAAACTTTTCTGCTGTACACTTAATTGCAAAATTGCAACAACTAGGTGAAGAAGTTGCTCCAAAAAGATGTACAGTCATCCTATATTCTTTTACCTCATTATCTGTATCACCATTTGGCCACCATAAAAATCTCAAACAATCACGATCTTCTACCGGTACTTTAACTTGGTGAAACATTGCTTCTATATCTCCTAATATTGCAACACTTTCTTTTCTAAATCTCAATATAACATCTAACAAATTGTTTGTCAAGTCGGGTCCTTGTAGTAATTCTCTGTTCAGTGAAACACCATTATACTCCGCAAAACAATCAAACACTACCCTCGCTTTGTTTGGCTTTCTTTGATGATATACACCATGATTTGGAAGATACTAAACTTTTCAATCTGACCGACATAATGTTTCATTTGGAACCTCCTCTGCATTACCCTTTTTCAAAGTGTTGTCCATGAAGTTTCTATAGTCCTCTTTTAATTTCGGCATTATGTCAAACTTAGCTCTCAAACTCTTCAAACGTTTAAATGCTTGTGGTTTGTTACTTGGAAACTTGACAGCTGAGTCGCGGAACGGTAATTTGATACTAAAATGGCCATTATCATACCTAACTGTTTCATTTACTTGTGTCAAGAACTTGGTATCCTCTAGAGAGTTCTCACTTTTATCATCTATCTGTCTTTCTGGAAAGTCCAGTTTAATTGATTCTTTAAGTAATTCCTCCAATCTGGAACTCTTATCTACTTCTTCTATCTTTGATATGTATGTCCGATTCACAACTTCTTTATGACTTTCATTTCTATCTCTTGTAATGTTCCACACTATCCATCCAAGTCTGGTTTTTGTTGCGTGAGGTGATCCACTAGGTCCGGTGCGAATATCAAACGGTGTAAATGCATCAGGTACATTACCGCCGATCATTATTTCAATATTATTAGTATCGATATTTGGCATTTTAATGTCCGAGAGATGTGGCCATCTTGATATTCTGACTCATTCGGTATATGGTCAGTGGTCACTGGCAATTCATCTTTTGTATATACCTTTGGTAGATCAATTACATTGTTCATATCCATGTCACAGATTTGTAGACCATTTACAGAATATGTTTCCATCGAGTATGGATCCCCTATGGTGCCAAGTGTAAGATTCAATTTCTTACTATGAGTTCCTAACCTATTCATTAAACTTTCAGTACAAAATGTGACGTTACTACCAGTGTCAAAAAAGGCATAAGTAGCGATGGTATATGGCTTATTTTTAAGTTTCACACGCACCGGTATTATGGACATCGCACTTATAATATCACCGGCCCCTGTATGACCACAAATATCCACTGGCGTTATAGAGGGATTTGATGATTCCATTTCGGGTTTGTTTTCAGCTAACTTTACTTGTGATTTTGACTCATCATGTAGCATTGTAGGATGCTTCTTCTTGCATACAGCACATTCTTGTCTATTTTTGCATTCTGAACTTCTATGACCTTTCTTGAGGCACCCAAAATACAGTCCACATTTCCTAACATGATTACAACGGTCTTGCACTTTCAATGACATAAAATCCTTACAGTCTGAAATTCTATGCAAATTATACTGACAGTAGTAGCATTTACTTCCAATATTGTTGGCATTATTACTGTTAGTACAAGCAGCAGTTATGTTATTTATATTTCCAGTTCGGTTTCTGTAACCTCCAGATGCACCTTGTGTTCTTGTTTTATCTCTGTCCTGACTTGATTTCGACCTTATGCCTAATGCTTCGCAACCATATAGTGGATCGTTGACCTTTTTTGTTTCTTGTTTTACAAATGACACAAATAGCGAAAACTTGATCAACTCGCCTGATTCTTTGGTTTTTAGTACGATATTTCTCCATTTATCGTGCATATTATGTGGCAACTTGGATACTAACTGTCGAATATTTTCAGAACATTCTAAAATACATGCAACGCCTATACTTGTTACCGCGTTTTCACATTCAACGAGGAAAAGTGCGAAGTTGTCTAATGCTTATGTGTCCCCATACTTAATTGATGGCCAGTCTAGAGCTTTTTTAACGTCTTGATTTCCATAGCAATCTTCTAATTGTTTCATGGCTAGAGGAAATGCCTGTTCACCATTTAAATGACTAAATCCGCTTATAACCTTGTTTGTTTCACCTATAGTATATTCCTCGAGATAACTCATATTTTCTTCATTGTTGTTTGTGTTTGACATTATTTTAGCCTGAAATTGTCTTAAAAACTCCCTATATTCCATAGGGTCACCACTAAACTTCTTTATTTCCAGTACTGGTTTGCGCAAATGTCGAACTATCGAATCTATGGCCCCTATATTCGAATTGTCAGAATCAGGATATCTAACCGTTGTTGATTTCATTGCTTGATTGTAATTTGATGCTACATTCTCATTTTGACTTTTATTTTTGGTAGACTCGTAAACTCGCAACTGTTCTGTATTACACAATGGAACCTTTAATAAAGTTTCATCATTAGCGATAAAAGGTTTTTCATGTACATTTAAATTTGATCTTGAGACTCCCTGATCCTCAACAACACTCACATTTGAATTCAATTCGTCCTCTGATTCTTCACTAAGTCTCTCAAACGTTTCAAGTAATTTTGTTTTTGCTTCTGATACCGCTAAATCAGTAGACAATTCTAGCTCTTCTTCTTTTAACTTTAACTCAGTTTTAGCCATCTCTATATCTTTCCTTTTCTGTAGTGCTTTCATTCTTTCCAACAATTCTACTTTCTTTTCCTCCTCTTGTTACCTCCTTGACGAAACATTACTCCTAGAATTGAAGTTGATGAATTTGATCTAGAACTATGTGACCTTTGTGACCCCTTCTTTGAAACTTTTACACTCAGAGACCTTTGGGTTTCTCTCAACTTTGCTTGTTCTGCCTCGTATATATATTTCTTTTCGAGATACTAAATTCTTGCATAATATTGTTTTTGACTTGAAAGTCTGAAAGATATTCGTCTCTTTCTTCAGTTGACAATTGCTTAAGATGTCGGTCATGTTTTTCTAGAAAATGTTCGTATGTGATCATCCAATCTGAGAACATAGGCCTTAAGATATCGAGGGGGGTCCTTTCTTGAATTTTATCAATTAACACTTGTGAACTGTTGTTTAATTTTCCAAACAATTCATCCAATTTCTGCCTATCATGTTGTCTGGTTTTCTCTGTAAACTTCCTTACTCTTTCCTCTTGCTCAATAGCATCCTCATGGGACTCCATACTTTTTGTTTGTTAAGCTTATTACGTCAATAAAATACAGTCTAAACTGTATTTCACACTTTAGGAAAGCTCTTTATCAAGGACAACATCAATGCACTGTATTATTGCTTTATTCCAAATTTCCAAATATTTTTGTACATCATTGCAGAGGGAGAGCGAGAGTGATTGACTGCAAATACACAAATTGTATACCAAATTAAGAATTATGCTTATTACCAAATGAAGAATATGGAATCAGCTAAACTTTCATAATTCAATTTCTAAGCTTATTGTATCTGAATATAACAATTCAAACAATAACACACACACACACACACACACACACACAGAGAAAGAGAGAGAAGAAGAGAGAAGGGAGAGAGAGACATAGCACACCAATACACACACACACACAGAAGGGAGAGAGACATAGCACACCAATACACACAGAGAGATAATGGAGAGAGAGAGAGCACACCAACACACACACACACACTTAAGGGTACTTGGGGCTATTAAATACACTTTATATATCGTAATTTATGCCTTGATATCACTTATATCTATAGCATGTACTTCTAAGTGAGTGAGTGAGTTATTGTTTAAAGCCGCATCAGCATTATTGCAGCTATTCGCGGCTAGAAAAAGTAAAAGATACAATAGTATCTATAACACAAAGTATAAAATGTAAAATTAAAAATAACAAATAAATTTTGAATAAAACTATTGCTAAACTGATAAAAACCAGTTATATCACAGACAATTTATAAATAAAACACTGGGTTATATATGATAAAACAATTATATTTTATGATACAAGTTAATTTCCCGAAGGAAGTTTAAAATTTGATGTCCACTGACATTATTAAAAAGATCTTGCATTGATAATGCTGAATAAAAAGTATCCCTTGTATGTGCAAAGTCAACACAATCCAGCAAAATGTGTTGGATAGATTGTTGACCTTGACAAGGGATACATTGGGGAGGTTGTTCTCCCTTCAATATAAAAGAATGTGTAAAATAACTATGGCCGATTCTACAGCGCCGAAGAACAATACTGTCATGCCTATTGTACTGGGACAAAGGTGTAAATCCCAGACAAGGCTGAATAGAAAATAATTTATTATGTTCTTGGCTATTCCAATGACTTGACCATTGATCATTGATATTATTGTATATCAATGGTTTTAAATCAGTATGCGGAATTAAGCTAGAAGTTATATTTTTAGACAATGCTGCTTTAGCAGCTGAATCGGCTTTTGTGTTGCCTTTAATACCAACATGGCTAGGTAACCAACAATAATGTATTATTTTATTAAAATCTGAAACTGCATATGTAATTGAAGTATGCAATTCCAGAATTTCACTGATGAGAGGGTGATCAAACTGCCTGTTCTTTATTGCCCGAAGGACAGATAAAGAGTCGGAGCATATAATAAAATTGTTATGAGGCGATTTTGCATGTACTTCTAAGGCTCAATTCACTTTAACATGTGCTATATATACACCAGTATACACTTCAATTTACTTTAAACACAACATGTGCTTTGTATACATTAGGTGTAGTAGATAATAATACCCAATACCCTGCATAGATACAAAGTTATACCCGGTCAAAATGTTCCATGTCCATACAAATTTGATATATAAATTAAAAGTTCCACATTTGACCATTACACAGTTAATGCTCTTGTTAACGTGGTGTCTCTCGATTCATTAAACACTAGAGATATGCGACAAGAATAAATTTCTTTTAAAGCACTTGTTTGGACCATCGAACCCACGGTAGTGAGATGCCTTGAGTTTGAAGCCATGACTACCTCGACCGCAACATCATAAGCATATTAATCTGTGTGTGTTTTGTTTTTTCTACCGTTTAAATTAATTTAATTGATGGTGACTTTTGACTTTATGTGAGTTTGTTTAATATTTTATTGTCGTGAATAGTGAACACAAAATCTTTTCAAACAGCGATCTAATATTTGACCCTTATTTTTGTTTATTTATAAATATGTTGCGGACGTAGTACAAGGCATGTGATCGCCACACTGAATACTTATGCCGTGCAGTGACGGTATGCGAGTTTCCATCGTTTTTTCACGTAACGCCATCAAAACAACTTCATATTCTTCTTATTATTTAAGAACTTTTATTATTTTTTGTTATTGGATTGTATTTATTTTTTTTCATCCCATGACACACGACTAGTATCCGTTTTTTAGACAAATACCGATGTGTACCCAGCAAGTTCTATACTGAAAATATGGTTTTTTTTCTTTTTAATGAACTGTCTCAAAAGTGATCGGAGATCGACATATTCTTTAAAAAAATGATACTGTAATAAATTTTGTTTATTTTGGTGTGCATTTTTAAAGATTTATGGGATATTTACTGATATGTGGTAATCTTAAAGTAACGCGATAAGCCACATGTACAAAAAAGTTGCGTAACGTAAATGGTCATCTTTTGCCATATTTTCTGATAATATTGCGTCAGGGTCGCAACTTCATACAGTGATTCAAATTTGATGAAGACGATTAAACATATTTTAAATTATATCAAACGAAAGAGAAAATGGTGAAGTTTCTGTAACTGGATTTTGGATTCTCTATTTGAGGTTTTAGTTATGAGAAAAATTCAACAGAAGGATTTTTTTTCATTTATCGACCGTGTAACCCAAAATTTAAACCTTGGAAAATATGACCGTTCTATAATTTCGGTTGTTATGACCCGGCTGATGATTTTTTTACAATAAAAATTATATTGTTTAAACCCGTAAATTCTTGTAAATATCGTGATATACAAGTTTTTGATATCTGTCTCTTATTTTTGATATAATGGCGAAGTGAGTAATCTCTTTCTAAATCTATGTAAAATTACGGCTCTCACAAAAAATGAAGAAAATATTTCTTTATCGGCGTTTTGAACTTAAGTTTTTTTTTTTTGAAAATGAAATTGCTTGATTTTGAAAATTATACCATTGTTTTCTGTATTGTTTGCCGTTTCAAATGAGATATCCCGCGAGAACATCGCTTCAGCAATATCCAAATTATTGCATTTTATCCATGACACATAGGCTAAAAATATGCTTACCGGTACAATTCAACATTTGAGTATCCTCATCAATTTCTTGCCATCCCACTTTCACAATCGGAAAAATCCTTGTTATTTTCATTATATACCGGGAAACATTGTTAGTTAAAGAAACCTTGCCGGTAAATGCCATTTTTGAAAACCCTTGAAAATTCCGGAGAAATAAAACATGAGAATTTGACTTTGTTTTTACACTGAAGAGAAAAAGCATATATTTTACTTGAAATGGTATTACACGGTTTTGATTACGCTAAAAATATATTTACCTAGTTCAGATGTTCCAAAAGAAGATCGCATAAATAGTTAAGGCACTTTTGACTCCATTTGCAGACGACATGGTTTACATGTTGATTTATTAAACAGATAACAAAAAGTTAAAGAGATACTGTATATCCATAAATTCAGCGCACATAGAAAATGCAAAAATAATGTGGCATTTGCCGACAAACTCACAAAAAATTGTCAAACCTAAATACAAAATATACTGACCTAATAGTTACATGTGCAACGGCCAGAATAAAATCCAATTACATATGATTTGCCATAACCCCGAGTTTTGTTTTTACAATTAATATGTATTTTGTTTAAATTCACTCATCTTTGGACTGATACAAGGTGTCTGATATTAGATGCCTGTATACAAGGTCGTGTGCGTTTGTTCGCACGTAGTAATGACGTCATCAGATTGGAATGTAACGTAAACAAAGATCAGGGGTTTGCCCTAGATTCTGTCGTGTCAAGAAATGAATGCTGTTAGATCGAAAATATTCATTTTATCCGAAAATAAAACGGTAAAAGTGGAGGCAAGTTGATTTGTATCAGTATATAAGATTTCAATGTTCTCAAATGGCGATTCTCCTGTCAAAGTAAATGTTGCATTCATGTGAATTAAAACTGTACAAAGAACTTCAAACACTGTCAAAATCATCAGTATTAATAAAAACTAATCGCCATTTCCATTTTCCATAGATTCAGTTGTCTAAAAGTTTATAACACGTTCGATGTCTACAATGAACTGGCGCCCGTCAACCGCGATTCGTGTTTTATACTATGACGTTACACACCCCGGATATCCATAAAAAAGAAAATAGTACTTACTATGTAAGTTACTAAGTAACTTAAATTAAAAATATTATTTTGCTAATGTTGTAAACATTGTAAGATAAAAATACCATTTATATCTTATGTATGTACGGGATTTGTATCAGAGTCGAGTCTTGTTCCCATGACGATGTCACAACAAGCCGCACAGCGGATGCAAATACTGTACATACATAGGATATGAATAATATGTATTTATCAACGTCAGAGCTTTCCGTTGTTATTAATTTACGTGAAATGATACATTTTTGGTCGTTAAGCTTTGTGTTAAAAAGAAGACGGGTTTTGATATTTTTTTCATAAAAACTTTAATAATAAGCAAAAGCTAAGTCGCAATATATTTGATGGTATTTAACTACGTCATATAAACTTGTAAGATATAGCCATCTCTTTATAATAACTTTAGATCGAGTGTTTTTCTAATTTAATCTTCACCAGTTGTTTCAGACGCGATTCAGAAATCATTGTAGGATAGCATTCACTTTTTGAAAGTACAGAACCATTTACAGTTCGTAACTTGAGCCAAAAAAGAACAAAAAACAACATACATGCTTATATAATAATACAATATTTAAAAAATGTACGACAGAGTACATCGACTTCATACGATTGGTATACATATTGTAGAAATAAAATAAAACAGCGTGTAAAATATCATTTTGAAAAAACATATAAATTATATAGGGTTTTTTTAATTTTTACCTTAAGTGTTTAATCCAAGAAATTCAATGTCGTTGAGTTGGGTAATGGTGTTTTACGCCCCAGTCAAGATTCTTCCACTTATATCGAGGCAGTCAATAGATGGTGAAGGAAACCGGCGTACCCAGAGAAACCACTGACCTTCGGCAGAACTGACGAACTTTTTCTTCTTTGCCAATATTGCTCTGAAAAAAGACAGTGCAGCTTTTAACATTCATTTGGTGTGTGTGTGTGTGTGTGTTGTTACAATTCCTCACTCTAAACGAAGAAACTGGGCGATAAGGTTACATGAAAAAAGAGCGATAAGGTTACAAATAGTCCGTGGGCTAGGTGGACCCACCGTGCACCCCCCAGGATCCTCCGACACCACTTTTTTCTGGTACCTTAGGGTGTCTAGTAATGGAATCGGGATGTTTCCCAGAAATAAGTTGGGATGCTCTTCATGAAAAACTTCAATATTTAAGAGTACCTGAAAGTTTTCAGTAAATTTCTCTATTAGGGGTAGGGGAGCGTTTTTATCTTTGTTTTCAATATTATTATGCAGATACAGATCATATTTGGCACCATTGTAAAGGGAACATGTTCAGCTTTTATAAAATACAAAGTTGGTTGATGTAGCTGCTTCTATGTCATCACCATGACGTCATAAACACAAGTTTTGAGGAAAAACGGTATAAAATCGTGTCAATTTATCCTTTATAAAATTATTTCTGTACAGCATAATAAAACACATTAAGACAAAGTATGTTTTCCATTTACTTAATGAATTGTAGTTATAAATGATCATATATTCTCATCTTCGATAAAAGACACCACTCTATTAGAAAAAATATATTAAAGATAGCCATTTCTAAAAAAATAATCGAAACGGGGTAGGGTAACGTTTTTATCTTTGTTGTCGATGATATTATGTAGATATAGATCATATTTGGTATCATTGTAAAGGGAACAGCTTCTTCAGCTTTTATAAAGTACAAACTTGATTGGTGTAGCTATTACTGTGACGTTTCTATGACGTCATAAACTCAATTTTTGAAAAAAACGCTATAGAATCATTTGAAATTATACTATATGATTTTATTTCTGTACCACCCAATGAAACACTTGAACACTGTATGCTTTTCATTTACTTCATAAATTGTTGTATAGATGATCATAATTCTAATTTTAAAGAAAAGACGCCACTCTGTTATGAAAAATATATTGATTAAAGATACCCTTTTATTTAAAGTTGATCGAATCTTAAGATTAATAGTTTTCACGATTAAAGTGACCCAGTATGTTTCTTTGTATAAATAATATCATCATCATCATCATCATCATCATCATCATCATGGCATCATCATCATCATCATGATCATCATGAATTTCTTTAAACATTCATAACAATACAAATTTACAGAAATGCCCAAAATCTCACCCATTATTCTATAGCTAAAAAAAGCTTAATTAGTAATCTTAGTTTGAGAATGACTTTTAGTTCAAAGTATTACCAATGGTGATTTAGTAGGTGTTTTAATAATAGTCATATGCCACAGGATTGTTATATGCAGCTAGAGCAGTTGAAACCTAAAATGCGATTTCTGCCATAGGCTAGTTGTAGGGGATAGGAAACATCAAGAATAAATATTTTACTTTTTCGCCAACTGTATATCCCACTTACCCAGGGTGAATTTGTGCTAGATTTCGGAGCAGCTACAGCCCAAGAGATGCAGTTCATTCATTTTTCAAACAGTTATAAGCAAAATCATAGAAATTTTCTGAAGATATTATTTATTATCTTTATGCTTTATCACTACAATGAGGTACATTATTTCGACACAAAGATTGCCATAAAGTAACATCGGTATCACCAGAAAAATGATTGACCATATAACTATAGAACAAACGTAGGAGGAGTCTATTCATTGTCAGGGCAATGCATGGAGCAGATGTCATCTCGAACCACCAATTTATCATGACAAAGATAAAAATAAAAGCAGCCAAACAAATCCTGGAAAAAACCAGAACATGAGTTTAATGTTAGAAAATTGAAACAACTGGAAAAGAAAGAAGAATTAAGATTAGTCTGAAGAACAGGTTTTATGCTTTAACAGCTATGGGTGAGAGTTGGGATGTCATAAAAGGCATACCGGTATATCGACACAGAGAATATGGTTGTCAGAGGAAACACGGGACAAAATATCTGAAGGAAATACAAGAGAAAATAACAAATAACAGAACCAGATTAGCAAAATATTAGTATGAAGGGAGTATGAGGAGGCAAAGGAAGAAATATAAAGAAACACAAACAGGTGATGAACGAAAATATATGGAAGATGGAAAACCACACAAGAAATAGTAGCTAATGAAACTTAGAAAATCTATACCTAAAAACAAAGAAACACACAGGTAAACCAGCAAACACAGACAGACCGGTGTAAGGAAAGGATGAAAAAAAGATCACAACAGAGGAAAGATGGGCTGAACATTTTAACTATATACCAAAAGACCATCCCCATAAGAAATATTGGACATAACACCACATACCTTTGATAATAAAATAAGGAAGGGGTGCCAACAAAAAAGAAATAAAAAAGTATAAATCAACTTGAAAAAGGAAAAGCTATAGGACCTAAATAAATACTAAATATGTGCATCAATTATTCCAACACAATGGGAGATGGACTATCTCATTAAACTACTCAAGAGGTAGATAATGGAGATGTAAGAACTGGAGAGGCACCATACTACCCAATGTAGCTGAAAATACTGTCAAAGATCATCCTTCATAGACTAAAAGATGGAATAGAAGAGGTACTAGGTGCTCTGAACAAAACAAGCTGTTTTAGGAAAAAAATCTTACACAGACCAAATTGCCATGCCCAGGTATAGAACAGTCATTAGAATGATACTATGCATTATACCTTTATAAATACTAAGTGTACATGTTAAGGTCTCAAAGAGAAAACTATCCCCAAGCATTTCATGTAAATACAGGAGTATGTCAAAGCTGTATACAAACACAAATCATCTTTAATTGCAATAAATGGAATACAATGGACACTAACACCCGAGATAGAATATATGGGCTTCGCTGATATACGCTATTGACCCTCACATTAAATCAAATGTAGATAAACACCACTCTGCTAAACGAAACAGTTTTAAAAACTGGACTGAAGATCAACTCAAACGAAACAAAATGTTGAACAACAATACAACAAAAGGTATAAATTAAGATAGTTATAAATTGAAGAGGTAATTGAGCTCTGTTACTTGGGAGTATGATTGTTGCTGAAGAAGAAACAGAACGGGGCATCAAGAAAAGAATAAAAATATCCAGAAAAGCATTAAATTATAAAGAAACATATGGAAAGCTAGTCTGCCACTAAGAACAAAAATCCAATATTCAACTAAATGTAAAATCGTCCCTCTTATATGGTGTAGAAACGGTGGCACTGAATTAGACATACGCTCAGAAAACACCAAGGGCAAGTGTTAGAGTAGAAGGCCAAAGTTTTGGTGAGAAATAAAAGAGACAGAACAGAATCGCTTCAATTGAAAAAATACTCTGATGGCCATATATTGTTCAAGGAACTATTTGAACTATGTCTTTATAATGCATTGTGCTGATAAAGCATATGTTATAAGGATAATGGATGATGATGTTCAAAATTCTATGATTTTGCTTATGAATGTTTGAAAACATGACAGAACTGCATCTCTGGGACTGTAGCTGCTGAGAAACCTCCCACAAATTCACCTGTACAGTTTCTGAATGTTGCTAAGAAGAGGCACTGCAAGAGTCTTGATAGTGAGGCAAATGTTTAATTTTCGCTACAACTAGTCTAAGGCAGAAATCACACACGTATGTTAGGTTTCCACTGCTCTAGATGCAAATAACAACCCTGTGGCATATCTCCACCATTAAAACAACCGCTAAATCACTATTGCAATGATAAGAACTAAAGTCATTCTCAAACTAAGATTATTAATTAAGCTTTTTGTTAGCTATAGAATAATGGGTGATGATGTTGAGCATTTTTGTGAATTTGTATTGTCATGAATGTATAAAAAATTGATGATGATGATGATGATGATGATGATGGTGATGATGATGCCATGATGATGATGATGATGATGATGATGATGATTATACAAAGAAACATACTGGGTCACTTTAATCGTGAAAACTATTAATCTTAAGATTCGATCAACTTTAAATAAAAGGGTATCTTTGAATCAATATATTTTTCATAACAGAGTGGCGTCTTTTCTTTAAACTGAGAATTATGATCATCTATTACAACAATTTATGAAGTAAATGAAAAGCATACAGTGTCTCAAGGTGTTTTATTGGGTGGTACAGAAATAAAATCATATAGTATAATTTCAAATGATTCTATAGCGTTTTTCTTAAAAAATTGAGTTTATGACGTCATAGAAACGTCACAGTAATAGCTACACCAATCAGGTTTGTACTTTATAAAAGCTGAAGCTGTTCCCTTTACAATGATACCAAATATGATCTATATCTACATAATATCATCGACAACAAAGATAAAAACGTTCCCCTACCCCGTTTCGATCATTTTTTTAAAAATGGCTATCTTTAATATATTTTTTCTAATAGAGTGGTGTCTTTTATCGAAGATGAGAATATATGATCATTTATAACTACAATTCATTAAGTAAATGGAAAACATACTTTGTCTTAATGTGTTTTATTATGCTGTACAAAATAATTTTATAAAGGATAAATTGACACGATTTTATAGCGTTTTTCCTCAAAACTTGTGTTTATGACGTCATGGTGACGACATAGAAGCAGCTACATCAACCAACTTTGTATTTTATAAAAGCTGAACATGTTCCCTTTACAATGGTGCCAAATATGATCTGTATCTGCATAATAATATTGAAAACAAAGATAAAAACGTTCCACTACCCCTAATAGAGAAATTTACTGAAAACTTTCAGGTACTCTTAAATATTGAAGTTTTTCATGAAGAGCATCCCAACTTATTTCTGGGAAACATCCCGATTCCATTACTAGACACCCTAAGGTACCAGAAAAAAGTGGTGTCAGAGGATCCTGGGGGGGGGGGGGGTGCACGGTGGGTCCATCTAGCCCACGGACTAAAATATGTTCCTTATGAACCAAAAAAAAAGATTTATTTTAGTGATTCTTAAGATGAGAAATATAGGTGTTACAAATTAACATTATGTATACACAACGTTTCATCCACTTATTGACAAAACAGTATCGTGATGTCAAGTAATTTTGTTAATTTGAACTTTTTGAATGTCAATAAAAATCCATAAAATTAATTACTTTCTTCTTACTATTAAACTCTTGGAATCAAATATATTTCTTAATTCAAAGATTAATATTCTAAAAATAGTTAGTCTAGTATGCAAATTAAAAAAACATTATGTTGGGAGTTTTATTTTCCAATAATACTGGCAACTGCAAAAGCTCGTCCTAGACAGAATAATAAGAAATATTCAAGTTTGGGTATAATATCTTCTAACGGTGTAGGGAGTGGAGTTGAGTAATGGATTTAAACGACCCAGTCAAGAATATTTCACTTATATCGAGACATCAGGCAATAGACGAAGGTGCAGCAATTTTGCCTGTGCGTTGTGCTAATGGCATTATACAGCAGGGTTTTTAAGCGTGTCAAGCCCACCATAGCACAAGACATCATTTGTTTTAAGTTCCTATGTGAAAGGACCGTGACTGTCATTTCGTAATGCCAAGTGCTTGGTGAAAAAACAGTCACTACACACTTTCAAGTCTCGGGTCAGACCCGGTCGGGGTTCGAACCCACGACCTCCAACTTACAGAGCGAGCACTCTACAAACTGAACTACCGCAGTGGTTCCTAACGGTGTAGGGGTTCTATAAAAGGTTTCTTCACCATTATACATTTTGCGATATCAAAACTTATCTTAAATGATCTGAAAATGCAGCTGAATGTCTCGTATTTCCTGACAAGCATTACATATTTTCAACAGGATTAGCTTACGTATATTTGTCAAAATCAACGACAAATTTTCTGCAAACATAACCGTTCCAGAATGGTTTGGATATTCCTTGGACATGAACCCCATAGCATTTTAAAAGAGGACTAGCTAAGAAAAACCCTAGGTCAAATTATTCTTTTTGACGTTCCTGAGAGTCACTGGTATAAGATAACAAAAGCTTAGTGCAACGAACCTTTTAAAGGTATGCCAAGACGAATAATGACCGCCATTTAAGCAAAAGATAATAAACTTAAAATTATTCATCATATTATAACAATGCGCTAGACAGTAGTACAAGGCTTAACCATAAAACATGATGTGATAGATTAATTCTCATAGATTCATAAAATGGTTTTCGTCGTTAATAGCTGAAGATTGTTGATGCTAAGTAAATCATCATTGCAAGCAACAGGGGAAATTTAACAGAATCTATTAGTTAATGATATCTTTAATCTCTGTAGCTTGGTTTACTTGACGTTTCAATGCTTTTGAACTAAATGACCTTTTACAGTTACAACCTTCCATGTCTATCGATGAGACTTAATGAAAGTGATCCTCAATTAGTATTCTCGCAGCGTAGTATACATGTATCTTTGCAATTGTCATGTGCTGATTTTGAATGCATTATTTATATGTCATGCGCTGATGTTGAATACACTATGTTAATAAAAATTATTTTCATGCCATTTGCTGATTTGGTGATTTGAATCAACAAGAGGCCCAATAGGGCCTGTACCGCTCACCTGGGCCGTAAACAGCACAAAAAACACAATATATACTACATTTAGTATCTAGTTACCTTTTTCTATACATCAAAATGATCGTTGTATCAATACCTACAACATTCTAATATACATGCCTATACAAAAAGTTGATAGCTTTCAAGATAATGAACCATTTCAGTATTCTTTCGCATCTGTGACCTTGACCTTTGAACCAATGACCTTAATCTATATTTCAAAATGATCGTTACATCAATACCAACAATATTCCAATATACATGCCTATACAAAACGTTTATAGTTTTCAAGATAATTAACCATTTTGGTATTGTTTTGCTGCTGTGACCTTGACCTTTAGACCCTTGACCTTTTTCTATACATCCAAATGATCGTTGTATCAATACCTACAACATTCTAATATACATGCCTATACAAAAAGTTCATAGTTTTCAAGATAATGAACCATTTCAGTATTCTTTCGCATCTGTGACCTTGACCTTTGAACCAATGACCTTAAGCTATATTTCAAAATGATCGTTACATCAATACCAACAATATTCCAATATACATGCCTATACAAAACGTTTATAGTTTTCGAGATAATTAACCATTTCGGTATTGTTTTGCTACTGTGACCTTGACCTTTGGACCCTTGACCTTTTTCTATACATCAAAATGATCATTTTACGATTTTTGCAAAATTAAACTCAAAAACGCGTTACCTATTTTTAAACCAAATTTCATGAAATGAACAAACTTAAAGGTTAAGACTATGCAAAATCCAAATATCACATCAGTTTTTGCCTCCAATGAGTGGTTCAAGAGAAGAAGATTTTTTTAGGTTTTGTCTATTTTTAGTAACAGCGGCCATCTTGGATATTCGATCGCCATGATTTGAACAAACTATAGTTAGACTCTATTAAGGACCTTCCATGGCAAATTTGGTTTCAGTTGGCCCAGTAGTTTCGGAGGAGAAGATTAAAGTTTACTGACGCACGCACGCACGCACGGACGCACGCCTCGCCATGCCATAAGCTCGCGTGGGCTGGCCTTTGGCCAGGTGAGCTAAAAATGAAATTCAAAAGCACATGACGCAGTTTATATACCGGGTATTCAAAAGTGTATTGTTTTTAACTCTCATCCGAAAAATAAATTATAAGAAAACAATCAATATTGCACAACTATTTTTTAATTTTATGGACTTTGAATACATGCCGAATTATCGGATGTCTGTTAAAAATTATTATGTTTGTTTTAAATTTTTGACCTCCCATTGTATAGGACCACTTATTGTAAAATGTATGAGATAGTTAATACTTGAAGTTGTCAGCTGGCTATTATTTTCCACCATTTCAAAATATTAAAAGTCGGGGAGTGTTATAATCAGTGGATTGTTATTTAGAGAACAACTTTTCTCGCATCTAATTGAGACTTCAGTGGCACAGAAATAACCAACTCGTTGATTATTTATTTCACGACACCGGTAAACATTGATGGAATATAAAGCTGGAACGGGTAAACTCTAAAACGAGTAGGAGATTCAAGGGCGTAGTGCGAACATGTTGGTACACACAATGTCCCTGCATCGTTCCTGTTTTGGGCAGGGTCCGATGATGTCATTTCGACCAACTATACTACACACTAAACAAGTACAAGCTTTCCAAAAGCTTACCTGCCTCAATGGTCCAAATGTCTTATTAATGCGGGCGCTTTTTGATCACAGCAGCTTATTAGGTTCCACTATATATAAACAATTACCTTATCATCGCGTAGCGTAATGAAGCTGGTACTCTTCGACAACAAGCTTTCTTAAATTACCAGTACGTCATGCCCTTTATCTTGCAATTTGAAAATTTACAGCTACTTACTGGTGTTAATCAATTTTAAGTGTTTCCACCTTACTGCAAAACACCCCAACGTTGCCAAATATTCCGACCCAAATAATAAAACATTATGTTCTTATCAATGTGTCGAGACATCTATCTTTATACACTGTTAGTAATACAAAGATAGATTGCCCTTTCTTGAAAATAACACACAAATATGATTATACTTTTCGTCATCAGTCATTTGCATATATGTAACGAACCCGAGAGGCTGATACCTGGACATCTAGTCAATAAGTATATATCAGTGCTTTCAGTTCCGGTTATAGTTTCTGTTATTATTATATCAGGACAGAAAATAGGTATTTTCACTGAATATTTTTATGACAGTTTTTTCAGGCAACAAACAATCTTAACAACATCTTCATCACATGAAACATTTAATGTTATTGTTCACATCATAACACAGCATAACACAGCTTTTACACAAAATTAACACGTTCTTTGGATCAGTTAAAACGAACTCGTTATATCACACAGTCCTTCGGTGATCAACCGCACAGTCCATCGGCGGCTAAACAGGTACCACACAATCCATTGGTAGCACCTATAGGATCTGCACATTCCATCGGCAGATTAAATTACAAGTTTATTAACAATCTGTTCCAAGAAACACGCAACATATTTCGAAACACAGCAATTATATATTCCTGTGGTCGCTACCATAACCATTACCAATGACTACAATGTATAAAACAAGTTATGTCTGAGTATTAAGGCACTAAAATATTATATTACTAACCCATTTCACCTATATATATATAAGAAGCAACATCCGGTGTACGATCAATATAAAGTATACGAACTTTTAGATTGTTTACGGTAATAACAGATATATTTACACCAATAACACAAAATCATTAACAACATAATTAGAAAGTAAATTCATTAAAAGACACAGAATAAATGTTAAAATAGCCATACGTTTAAATAATTATCAAGCAGGTTCAGTATTTAGTCCGCAATATAAAGTTTTGTATTCACGTAGCATGTATACATATAATGTCACAAAATCACGCATGCAAACTGCGGTGAGTTTTTAAAGTTGACTAACGATATATCTAAGACTACAAAATACATAATAATTGAGTGTACTCACCCTCGAGATATTCCTAAGACTTTGTTAGTTCAAATTTCAAATAAATTTCTTATGGCTGAACCAACACGTTCATAAACAAACCACACTTTGAATAACTTCCGGACCCAATAACCAATCAAAACACTGGGTACACTCAATTATTCACGGTGGTGAACAGCGCACAATTACCGTAAACATTATAAAAAGTAGACACGATAAAATTATAAAAAAAATATAACAATGTCACTGGTGACAATATGAATTTATCAGTAAATATCTGTGGATGCTAGTGTGGTAGTCTTGTATTTATAATAACATTACTTAAAATAAGAACTATTATCATTATTATATTTTAATTAGGTATAATGATTTTATTTGCATTGTTTTGTAGGTATTAAATATGTTCTTTTGTATAATGTCAATTTGTCTTTGTTATAGCTTAGTTTGTCTCTTGGTTTGTAATATGTATTTGTTTGGTGTGTTGTTACAATTTGTAGTTGTTCAGAGTTGGTTGGTGTTTTACATACAAATATTTCTAATCACAGCATTATGTAATTTTAGGTAATTATCCCATTCATTCAGGTGCAGTATTTATCCATATTTTCCATGTTTCTTCTTTTCTTCTTTTATTTTTTTCATTTCATACACTTTGTATTTTAATTCACTATTAATTTTCTTTTATCTTGAGTAAGAGTAAAGTGACATTTGAATCACTATTTCACCCCTGTTAAATACGCGATTTATTTTGTATTTTTATATATTTATAATTATATCAGTTTCAGTAAAATTGTATTGGAATAAATGTAAATAAAGTTGTTTACATGATTGTAGAAATGAATAAATTGTATAAACCCTTTATTTATACTTCGTTTATACTTCGTCGGAAAGCCATCTTTTTCAGTCATGTATTAAAAAGTCCTTAAAACCATATTTTGGGTATGTTTTATAATATATTTATTAATGTGTTAAATTTTACAAGTTGCAAGTGTTTTTTCACATGTTTTTGTCGTTTCTTGATTTGACCGTGACATTCCTTTACATTTACGTGATTGGCGTACCTGCTTATTTATAATGGCAATATTTCACTTGTATCACAGCATTATAGCGTAATATTTTATTAGGAAGCAATCAGTATATCTATGCACTATCGCTTGCTGATTTGTTTCTTTATTCCTATGAAGCAGAATTTATGCAGAACCTTGTTAAATCTGAAGAGAAGACTGTCGCCAAATCATTAAACTCAACATACATATATAGATGATGTCTCTTAACAATCCTAAATTTGGAGACTGTGTAAATGTCGTCTATCCTAATAAGCTTGAAATAAAAGACACGGCTCATACATATTTACACTTACTACATTTGAAACTTTATGACAAACATGATGACTTCAACTTTTCTATTGTCAACTTTCCTTTTTTATGCAGCAATATACCTGCTCTCCTGCTTATGGTGTATTTGTTTCCCAATTAATACGCTATGGTAGAGCTTGTTTAATCTGGAGAGAAGACTCGCCAAATCAATCAACTCAACATACAGATATATAGATGACGTTCTGTTTCTTAACAATCCTAAATTTGGAGACTATGTAAATGTCATCTATCCTAGTGAGCTTGAAATAGAAGACATGACTGATTCCTCAAGTTCTGCTTCATATTTAGACTTATACCTTAATTATGACGCACAGGAAAGGCTACATTTGAAACTTTATGACAAACGTGATGACTAATTTTTCTATTGTCAACTTTCCTTTTTTATGCAGCAATATACCTGTTTCTCCTGTTTATGGTGTATTTGTTTACCAATTAATACGCTATGGTAGAGCGTGTTCCCACTACGGGGACTTTGTACAACGAAGTAGGCTGCTTGCAAATAAATTGTTGACTCGGGGATATTGCAAGCCTAGGCTTATCAAGGCCCTTAACAATTTTTATGGCCGTCATCACAGTATTGTTGATAAGTTTGATGTCTCTGTGTCCAGGATTGCCTTGGATATATTTAACGTCTCATAGTTCCATGTTCCTTTCACACAATTTTGATTACACACGTGGCGGGTGTAGCTAGCTAAACAGGAGGTGCTTACCCTTCCGGAGCACCCGGCCTCACTTCCCTGGTGGAAGTTCACGTGTCTAACCTAACGTATCAGTTTTTACTTTGCTTCTGGATTGTAATTCGGAAATGGATTAGTATCTTTGTTTATGATTCCCACTACGGGGACTTTGTACAACGTAGTAGGCTACTTGCAAATAAATTCTTGACTCGGGCATATTGTAAACCTAGGCTTATCAAGGCCTTCAAATTTTTTATGGCCGTCATCACAGTATTGTTGATAAGTTTGCTGTCTATGTGTCCCGGTTTGCCTTGGCTATATTTGACGTCTTATAGTTCTATGTTCCTTTCATAGAGTCGTGGATAATTTGGATCGTCTCATAGTTCCATGTTCCTTTCACTCAATTTTGATTACACACGTAGTAGGCTGCTTGCAAATAAATTCTTGACTCGGGCATATTGTAAACCTAGGCTTATCAAGGCCTTCAAATTTTTTATGACCGCCATCACAGTATTGTTGATAAGTTTGCTGTCTATGTGTCCAGGTTTGCCCTGGCTATATTTGACGTCTTATAGTTCGATGTTTCTTTCAAAGAGTCGTGGATCATTTGGATCAGTGTCTGGCGTGCTTTTTATTACTGATTTTGTATAGCATATACAAACTACAGCTTGCTTTTACCTGACCGAAAGCCGCGAACTCCTGTGGTACTTTCTGTTGGGTATGTCAAAAAAGTCATCTCGGTTGCAATGATTTTTGCATCAATGTGCTGTGTATACTAGCATTTTTATGTTAACAAATAAACATAATTCGTAATCAGCAAATAGTTTAAATTCGTTACATCAAAAAAACTACCAGTCGCATGTATTGTAACACTGGGATAAAAAAAACCAAACAAACCAATCCATACTCCTACATCAAAGTAAAAACTCTTTGAAACTTTACAAATTAGGTAAAACACGTGAAATTTCACCAGGGATGTGAGACTGGGTGCTTGTGTTTTACGATTTCATGACAGCAGTTTTACAACCTGTTGAATAATGTAACATTAAGTAATTTATTGTTTTGATATCTGTTTAATTTATTTAGCTGATATTATCATACAAGTGTAATACGTAGATACCATATATTGTAAATATCATTGTAATTGTTTTAGTGCAAAGTAAATACGTTGGATTCTAAGTTAGGACGTGATTGACGCTGTTTCCGTGAGCAATGCAAACAACTCAACAAGCGAAATCCCAAATTATATATAGAAACAAGCATTTGATCAATTAATTTTCGCTTTTACAATATGATTTGACAAATGCCGTTAACAATTGTGTCTTGATTGTAAAACGTTAGTAAATACAAAATGTCATTACAGTCTGGTATGACAAAGTGTTAAACCAATATAGGAACAATCGGTAATTACATCAAGTGTTCGTGGTAGTTTATAATGAATTACTATTTAATTACTACACCATGAACAAGTGTATGCGAACAAACGGCACACAAAATTTGCTATCAAATAACATGTGCAAAAGACAACAATTCAAACGAAGCGTGATACACATAACATCAAAATTCTCGAAAATCGTTTAGATTAATGAACGACTTTGACGGGGTATGTCAAAATAACAGTTCTCTTCCTCTTTGGAATCATTCCCTTCCTCTATGGAATCAAGCTCCTTTTGCATCTCACGGGCGCGTTTGCGGAAATCCTCGGCAACAGCTGAAGGTTTCTTCTTGTCAACAGCAATAGCTGATGTCACTAAAATATAAACATCAAACGGAACAATTGCCAGGCCTATTATGGGACCAGCGATACGTGCAACATCGCTCATTGTAGCAAATGCTCTACCAGCTGCCACTACAGCGTCATCGCCAACATTTGCAACAGTACGTACTACACTTTTACCAATTATTGCCGTTATATGCAACGCTGCATTTGCCTTGCCAGCAACTGCAAGGGCAATATCTCCAAACAACATTGTTTTTTCCAAAGTAGTTTTCATACATTTGGTTAACTCGATATCTTTGTCCAGAATTTCTTGCACATCTTTCAAGTTTGTCTTTTCAATGATAATCTTGACAAGTACCGACCCTCCGACTGTTACACCACCTGCACTGGCCACAGCACCTAATCCTATGGCCACAGGAATTGCAACACCAAATGTAAATAAAGCTGCAATCCCGGCTGCTACACTTCCAATACCAAACACAATCGAAGTAGCCGATCCTGCAATTTTCGCTATGTTTACATCATTTTCAACTTTATCTAATTTTGTTGCAACTTCATTGAGCTTACTAATAGCAAGTCTTCGGGTTGACTTCCAAACTTCAACCTGATTCATTTCATTATCCGTATTCTGCCTAGAAAGATAAACCAAAACCTTATATAAAAGTATTATCAAAAAAATATAAGTATATAATCTTAAAAACCCAGCTGATACTGTACTCGGTTTATACGCGAACTAATAATGCTGAAGGGATTGATTGATATGCGGACCATCATTAATCTTTTTACGAAGTCAATCTGACACATAAATGATTATTTTGAAAAAGTAAAATGCATCTGATACCATACAATAATTGCCCTCTAGGTGTGTGGACATCCAGAATTGTCACCCGTCAGAAGGGTGATGCCCTCGCGTGAAATCCCGTCTGACAGGTGACAATTCTGTTTGTCCACATACCTAGAGGGCAATTATTATTCGGTATATCAGAAACAAAGCTGATCATGTGAAATTATAATATTTAAATTTTGAATTTAATTAAATGCTGCCAGTTTACACTTTCGACTAACCTATTACGCACATCAGCATAAAAATCCGCAGTAGCTGTGCATGGGCTTCTTTGGAGTCAGTATGTAGGTTTACCTCTCTTTCCATTTACATCAAATATATTTCCAGTATTTTTACTCAAGCTTGGGTGGCAGATTTTGTGTTTTCTGCATTTTTGTCATGTTCAAAATCAAAAACAAACATACTAATCCATGTCCGACTCACAATCCAGAAGCAAAGTAAAAACTTTGGAACTAACAAGGTAGTGTCATACTAGTATATCTTATTAAGTGTGTCAGTAATGTCAGTACTTTGATTGAAAGAAATTAATGTTTATGACAGTAATTCTTCAAGTGACACTCTGTTCGTTAAGACCGTCGAAAACATTATTGACTCTAAAAAGTCTCATAGTTGGACTGAAAATATTCAAGTCGAAAATAAGTTCATTACTTTTCAACTCGATACTGGGGCAAAATGTAATGTCATCACAAGAAGTGACTATCATTCATTAAACAGTCATATACATCTATCCAATTCCAATACTAGTCTTCGTTCATATTCTGGTCACAAAATTGAATGTGATGGTATTGTCACATTAACATTGCATCACAAAGGTGAACAGCATTCCATCGAATTTTATGTTGTAAATAACAAGTCACAGTCAGTCTTAGGTGCTTCGACTTGTGCTGAAGTTGGTTTGATAAGGAGAATTTATAATATCGAAAAGAATTACCAGGACGTCTTTGAGGGATTAGGATGTCTACCAGGAAAACATCAACTTAAAATTGATCCGAATGCGACTCCAAAAGTGCATTCTCCAAGAAAAGTTTCTATAGCATTGAAAGATAAAGTCTAATCTGAACTAGAGAAAATGGTCAAAATAGGTGTCATTGTTCGTCAAGTAGACCCCACGCCATGGGTAAATTCTATGGTAACAGTTGTGAAGCCTAATGGGAGTGTTCGGATTTGTATAGACCGTAAGGACTTGAATGAGGCCATTCTCCGCGAACACTACCCTATGAAAACAATTGAAGAAGTAGTTGCAAACATACCGGGTGCTACCGTATTTAGCAAAATTGATGCCACCTCAGGATTTTAGCATTTAGAATTAGATGATGCCAGTAGTCTTCTTACAACATTTAATATTCGTTTTGGGAGATACATGTTTCTTAGGGCACCGTTTGGAATAAAATCAATACCGGAAATTTTCCAAAGAGTAATGACAGAACTATTTAGTGACATTGAGGGAACTGAGGTCATACATAATAGATGATATTTTGATATGGGGCAAAGACAACGCAAAACACGATCAAAGGCTGAAACAAGTTCTAGATAGAGCACGTCAGTATAATCTGAAATTGAGCAAGTCGAAATGCGATTTCAGAAAAGAAGAAGTCAATTATTTTGGACATATAATCAGTAAAGACGGCCTAAAAGCCGATCCAGAAAAGGTAAGAGCTGTTATTCAAATGGAGACTCCGACTAATAAGAAAGAACTGCAAACTTTCCTCGGATTTATTACATATTTAAGTAAGTTTCTCCCGAACATGTCTGAGATTAGTGCACCATTGAGAGTGCTACTAGAAGAAAAAACAGCTTGGCATTGGGAAAAGGAGCAAAAAGACAGTTTTGTACAACTAAAACAGTTGGCGTCAAGCGCTCCAGTGTTGTCATTTTATGACCCGAAAGCGGAGTTAGTATTGAATGTTGACTCAAGTTCTCAAGGTCTAGGAGCTGTTATTTTCAAAAATGAGAAACCCATTGCTTATGCATCACGTGCACTGACCCCAACACAACAAAAATATGCACAAATTGAGAAGGAAACCCTGGCTATAGTATTTGGATGTCGGAAGTTTCATAATTATCTCTATGGAAGACATTTTGTAGTCGAAAGTGATCACAAGCCACTTGAAAATATCTTTAGAAAACCTCTAAATGAAGCACCACCACGTATACAAAGAATTATTCTTCAGCTTCAGAAGTATGACTTTACGGTAAATTTCAAACCAGGCAAGAGTATGTACGTATCTAGACTGTATCTAAATGAGTCAGTAGAGCAACTGGTACCAGATATCGAAGTCAACGAAATTCAGTTGAATGCACATCTGCCGATTGCAGCGAATAGATATACAGAATTTCAGCAGGAAACACAAAATGACACAACGTTGGAACATCTTCAACAAGTCATAGCAGAAGGTTGGCCAGAAATTAGAAAGTCATTTCCTGAAGAAATTCGCGCATATTGGGACTTTAGGAATAAGATAACATGTGTTGATGGACTATTGTTTAAAGGTCCGAAATTGATTATTCCAGTTGGATTGCGTAGAGAAATGTTAAATCTTGTACATGACACCCATCAAGGTATTGTCAAATGCAAAACACGTGCTCGTGAGTTTATGTATTGGCCAAGCATGTTAGCTGATATTCAACAGTTAGTTGAAAAATGTGAAATTTGTGCTATTAACAATAGAAAATTGAAACACAAAGAGCCTATGAAACCAAGTGAGCTACCTAGTAGGCCCTCTTCTAAACTAGGTGCAGATCTGTTTGAATATCATGGAGAACATTATTTACTAACAATTGATTACTTCTCAAAATGGCCAGAAGTGGAAAAGCTAGACAATCTCAGCACGTCAAATACAATTTATCTAAAGAAACAACTCGCCAGATTTGGTTATATTGATGAATTAGTCACTGATAATGGACCTAATTTTGCAAGCAAGGAATTTGCATTTTGCACAAGATTATGGATTTAAACATACAACAGTCAGTCCGCATTTTCCACGTAGTAATGGTCAAGCAGAAAGATATGTACAAACTGTAAAAAATCTGATCAAGAAAGCAAAGATCCATACAAGTGCCTGTTTGATTATCGTAATACACCGTTGGATAAGATACAATTATCCCCAGCACAATTGCATATTGGTAGAAGATTAAAATCCAGTCTTCCTGCAACAGCTGAATTATTGAAGTCAAGTAAGCTGAATGGTCAGAAAGTCAAACGTCAGTTAATGGATCGTCAAATAACACAGAAGTCATATTTTGACAAACATGCAGGAAAACAACACAGAGAGTTAGTTGATAATGAGAAAGTATTAATTCACCAGGAAAGTGAGTGAGTGAGTTATTGTTTAAAGCCGCATCAGCATTATTGCAGCTATTCGCGGCAAGAAAAAGTAAAAGATACAATAGTATCTATAACACAAAGTGTTAAATGTAAAATTAAAAATAACAACAAATAAATTTTTAATAAAACTATTGCTAAACTGATAAAAACCAGTTATATCACAGTCAATTTATAAATAAAACACTGGGTTATATATGATAAAACAATTATATTTTATGATACAAGTTAATTTCCCGAAGGAAGTTTAAAATTTGATGTCCACTGACATTACTAAAAAGATCTTGCATTGATAATGCTGAATAAAAAGTATCCCTTGTATGTGCAAAGTCAACACAATCCAGCAAAATATGTTGGATAGATTGTTGACCTTGACAAGGGATACATTGGGGAGGTTGTTCTCCCTTCAATATAAAAGAATGTGTAAAATAACTATGGCCGATTCTACAGCGCCGAAGAACAATACTTTCATGCCTATTGTACTGGGACAAAGGTATAAATCCCAGACAAGGCTGAATTGAAAATAATTTATTATGTTCTTGGCTATTCCAATGACTTGACCATTGATCATTGATATAATTGTATATCAATGGTTTTAAATCAGTATGCGGAATTAAGCTAGAAGTTATATTTTTAGACAATGCTGCTTTAGCAGCTGAATCGGCTTTTGTGTTGCCTTTAATACCAACATGGCCAGGTAACCAACAATAATGTATTATTTTATTAAAATCTGAAACTGCATATGTAATTGAAGTATGCAATTCCAGAATTTCACTGATGAGAGGGTGATCAAACTTCCTGTTCTTTATTGCCCGAAGGACAGATAAAGAGTCGGAGCATATAATAAAATTGTTATGAGGCGATTTTGAAATAAACTGTAAAGCAAGTAATATTGCTTTAGCCTCAGCTGTGAATATAGAGCTTTCATTTGGAAGGCGAATACTTATTGTTTCGTCTCCATTAACTGCAGCCGCTGATACCCGACCAGCAGTTTTTGATCCATCAGTATAAATTGGATGCCACTGGCGTAGTTCCTCTCTAATAATTGGAGGAATCAAACGACTATATCTATCTTTAATAGCAGCAAATTCCTGTTGATAAACGTCTTGGCTTGTTTCTGACTTTTTATAGTTTGTTAAATCTAAATTGACTTCTGGTTTATCAAGAAGCCAAGGCGGATCATCTGTTAATTTGTGTTTTTTAA
Source organism: Anadara kagoshimensis (assembly GCA_021292105.1). NCBI lineage: Eukaryota > Metazoa > Mollusca > Bivalvia > Arcoida > Arcidae > Anadara > Anadara kagoshimensis. The sequence goes on from CM037869.1 coordinate 8,680,037, forward strand.
TAAGATCTAGTTGTAAATTACATTCCTCCAAATGTGGTTTTAAACGTATTCCTAAAGGTGCAATAGCATTAACCTTTTTATTGTATAGCTCTTGATAAGGAGGATTAAAACACAGTGATATGCCGGATTTGATGGATTTGCAAATAATTTTGTGGCATATTGTAAAGATAATTTAGTACGCCTTAAATGCAGTGGAGGTTCATTAGCTTCCACGTATAAACTATCAATTGGAGACGTTTTAAAAGCTCCCAAACATATTCGTAGACCTTGGTGATGAATTGTATCAAGGTCTTTTAAATATGATTTACGGGCAGAGCCATAAATAATAGACCCGTAATCCAGTTTAGATCTGATAAGTGACCTGTATAAATGAAGTAACGTTGGTTGATCACCACCCCAGTGTGTATTGGTTAAAACCTTTAAAATATCCAATGCCTTAAGACATTTAGCCTTGAGACTTTTGATATGGGGAATAAAAGATAATTTGGAATCAAATAAGATTCCTAAAAACTTAGCTTCTTTTACGACTTTAATAATACTGCCATTGATATAAAGTTCAGGATCATTATGCATTTTGCGTTTATTACAGAAATGGATACAGGAAGTTTTAGTTTTTGAAAACTTAAACCCGTTTTCTAATGACCATTTTTGTAACTTAAACCCGTTTTCTAATGACCATTTTTGTATTTTGTTGAGGCAAAGTTGAAGTTGCCTTTCAATAGCATGCATATGTGTCCCTCTACAGGAGATGCCAAAGTCATCAACAAAGAGAGATCCATCTATGCTTTTGTTTAAAACTTTAGCTAAGCTATTTATTTTAATGCAAAAAAGAGTTACAGATAAAATACTACCCTGCGGGACACCCATCTCTTGATCGAAGACATCAGAGAGGGTTGACCCCAACCGAACTTTGAATTCTCGATTTTCGAGGAAGTTTTTAATAAAATTAGGAGTATGACCCCTAAGACCCATATCATGAAGATCTTTAAGGATACCATATTTCCAAGTGGTATCATATGCCTTTTCTAGGTCAAAGAATATAGAGACCGCATGTTGTTTGTTTATAAAGGCATTTTTAATAAATGATTCAAGGCGAACTAAGTGATCCAAAGTACTCCTGTTACGCCTAAAACCACACTGAATTTGCGAGAGGAGATTGTTAGACTCAAGATAATAAACGAGTCTATTATTGATCATCCTTTCCATGGTTTTACAAACGCAGCTAGTTAAGGCAATAGGCCTATAGTTAGATGGATCAGAGTGATCCTTTCCTGGCTTTGGAATAGGAATAATGACAGCTTTGTGCCAAGATGATGGAAAGTTATCACTCTGCCAAATATCATTAAATATATCTAACAGAGTAGAAAGACAAGAAGAAGGCAAATGTTTAAGGAGTTGATAGTGTACATCATCAGGACCAACTGCCGTATCATGTGCCTTCGAAAGAGCATTTTGGAGTTCTTCAAATGAAAATATATCATTGTAATCCTCGGTATTGTCAGATTTAAAAGATAATTTATTCCTTTCTTGTATGTTTTTATGTTTCTGGAATTCCGATGTATAATTAACTGATGACGAATTTTTAGATATCGTCTCAGCTATTTTGTTTGAAATATCTTTTTCGGATGTTAAAATTGTATCATTTATTTTAAGATGTTTAACAGAATCTGAAGAACCTTTGCCTTTTATTTTGCGCACCATATTCCAAACTTTATTTAATGGAGTGCGAGAATTGATTTTAGAGACATATTTTCTCCAAGAATCTCTTCTGCACTTTTTAGCTGTTCTACGAGCCTTTGCTCGAAATAAACGGACTAACTGCAAATTGTTTTGTGTAGGAGACTTATTAAATTGTCTCTCGACTTGTTTTCGACTTTTCCTAGCTTGTTTGTATTCTTCGTTGTACCATGGTTTATGAATACGAGGATTCGCAGAGGTTTTAGGAATGCAGTTATTAGCAATTTCAATAAGAACATCGGTAAAACTCTGAATTTTATCAGTTTCATTTTCAAATCTCTCGATAGAAATCTTTTTCGCGCAGAGATTTCGAAACTGACTCCAATCAGCTTTTGCAAAGTTCCATCTAGTAATAGAAAGATCATTTGATCCGGATGTACATTCCATTATAATTGGAAAATGATCGCTTCCACAACGATCATCATGGACTTTCCATGAAAAATCATTTAAAATATTAGGATCCAATAGCGACAGGTCTAAAGCTGAATAAGTACCAGTCGCATCAGATTGAAATGTTTTAGACCCGTCATTTAATATACATAGATCATTGTTAGAAATCAAGTTTTCTATTATTCTGCCTTTATTATCAAGGCGCGAACTTCCCCAAAGAGGGTTGTGTCCATTAAAATCACCAACTAAAAGAAATGGTTTAGGTAGCTGTTCAACTAAATTCTGTATGTCGGTGAGAGATAATGCTGATGATGGAGGAATATATATTGAGCATAATGTTATAGTTATTTGTAGCGTTATGCGAACTGCAATGGCTTGGAGATTGGTATTAAGAGATATGGGACTATGGATTATCCCATTTCGAATAAAAATAGAAGAACCTCCCGAAGCTCTGTCTGAATTAGGAGAATAAAGGTGATATGGTTTGTAATGACGAAATTTTACTTCATTGTCGGATTCCTTAATATGCGTTTCTTGAAGACAGAATGCAACCGGATTAAAATCTTGTGCCAACACTGCTAATTCATCAATATTATTTTTAAAGCCTCTGCAATTCCACTGTATTATTTTTGGATTACCCATTATTAGGAGGGCGAACAGGGGAAATCTGTGACGGTGTAGTTTCCATGTCACAGTCCTCAGAAAGACTACGACGGCGATGGCGTCCAGACCCGCGCCACCGATTAGTTCGCCCCCTACGTACTTGAGTGAAGCCATCTTCATCAGTACGCATTGATGAAGGATTTTCATCGGATGAACTGGATTCATCCTCCAGTGCTTCATATCTATTTGGGGAATCTGATATTGGGTTTTTCCGAAGCAATGCTTCGGGACTTGTATCAGGAACATATAACACTTGCTCGTTCTTTCCTGATTTTGGTTTAGTATTAACTGGAGCGGGTTTACCCTTTCCAGATTTTGCTTCCTTTGATACTGGTTTTAATGAAGCTTGCGAACAAGCATCTGTATCAGAGGAAGCAGGAGCAGACTTTTGCTCCCGAGCAGTTTGTTTATTTGAATCAAAATTTTGTTTCTTAGGCTTTCCTTGTGAATTTTGAGTCTTTGCTTGTGTATTTTGAGTATTTTTACTATTTGAAGATGAAGAGTTAGTTTTGTTGCCTTTAGTATTACTGGTCAAATTTTGTTTATCATTCATGATTGATGAAGAGTCTGCCGACTTTGTTGATTGTTTAGCTGTTATGTCAATAACAGATGAAAAGTCTGTCTGACAAGCAACAGAGATAAGTTTCTTAGAAGATGACCCAGAAGCAACTGAAGCATATGAAGCTGAGGCACTTTGGGTCTGTGAGTACACAGTTCTGGCTTCATGGAAAAGTGATATTTTTGTTAACTTTGAGTTTATTTATCTCGTACTCACGCTTCCATATGGGACAATCCCTAGAAGAAGCCATGTGATTATTTTTACAGTTGGCGCATTTAGGAGAATTGGAACAACCATTGCTTTGGTGACCCTTTTCACCACAGCGACAACAAACATCAACAGATTTACATGCCTTCGAGCCATGACCGAATTTTTGGCATTTGTAACACCTTAGAGGCCTAGGAATAAATGGCTCTATTTTAATATTGTAATATCCAGCTTTAATCCCCTTAGGTGGGGAAGGCATCGAAAACGTTATCAAATAGGTGTTTGAAGGTATAAGCGACCCATCTTTTTTGAAAGAGAAACGTCGTACTTGAATAACGCCCTGAGGAGCAAGTTCAGATGCAATTTCTGACTCGCTCATCTCAGACATTGAACGCTCTCTATCACGTAAGATACCTTTGCTGGAATTTAAGGTTCCATGAGGTGTCACTTTAATTGGAATATTGGCAAAATGTTTTGCCGCGAGTAAACTAACTGACTGTTGTCGAGTTTTACATTCTATTAGGAGAGAGCCAGAGCGTAATTTTTTAATGTCTGCTACATCTCCTGCAATGCCTTTAACTGCTTTACTAACTACAAAAGGATTTATTTTTAATGGTTGGTCAGTAGAAGATTGAACTACGACAAACCTTGACCAAGCAACAAAGACATCAGACTCTTCATCACTCTCCTGTCTCAATCTTTTAGAAGAACTATTAGAAATATTTGTTTTGGTACCCATATTGAAGAAGTGTGATTTTCATCCTCCTTGCTCCCCACCCGCCAATCCGGAGTGCCAACCAAGGGCAATGCTGAATGTTCCGGGGAAACCAACTCGGAACAGCACCAAGGACTACAAAGAAGATATACACCATAGTAAAATTGTGATGATCAAATATAAATTCACGATTAACAATGATAAGTCAACATTCAGAAAGATTTAGCGAGTAAATATTTCATGAATGCCAAGTTAAGAGATATAATCGAACATCACAAAGAGACCAGATTTGACCCATGAGCCACCGCCTTCTACAGGCAAGGGAAATACTAAGGTTATGAAAAAGAAAAAGTAAAAATAGAGGATTATTGGGGTAAATAGAAATGTCTTGCCTGTAGGGCATGTGCGTGACCAGCCGATTGATTGGACACGGGCCGATGCCAACCGTCCTTCTAGATGAAGTAAGGGTCAAAGTGATGTGTTGGGTCAGAGCAAACCGCAATCTACACGATCCTCAATCATCAGAATCCCGTCCTCCACCATCAAGGATTGCATTCCACGGCAAACAGAATGCCTCATTTTAGTCGCCTTTTACGACAAGCATGAGGTACTGGGGACCTATTCTAACCCGGGTTCCCCACGGGGTAATTCACCAGGAAAACAAAAATGTTCCAGGAAATGTAGTAAAGCGTCACAAAACACCACGTTCATACATCGTAGAAACACTGGGTGGAAAACGTTACAGGAAGAATAGACAATATCTAAAGCCTACAAATGCACAGTTTAGTACAGACTTAAATGTAAAAAACTACAATAATAACAAGGATTTGGAACACATGGAACAAACACAGGAAAACAACAAACCGGACAACGACATGGAACAGACAACAAATGAGGTGCCAAATGAACATCATAAAACAGATCAGACTCCGAAATACACAAGATCAGGGAGAGAAGTGAAATTTCCATTAAAGTATAGTGATTATTCTGTAGATTGTGTGAATAAGTCGATTGAAGAAATCTATGTTTAGAATTTGTGAAATCAGTGGTTAAAATTAGAAAATGTGAAAAGTCGTCAATATTTGAGAAAAATAATATCATTAGTTTGAAATCTGCTGATCACTACCAAGAATGGATCAAGTAATCATACAGATTTAAGTTTAAATTTATTTTTTATTTGTTTTTGACTATTATCATGATTGGATATGGTTGTGTTTTATTATTGACAATCTAATTATTTTGATAATTTAGTTTTATTTGGAACAGTTAAAGGAAAACTGCAACATTTTATGAGATAAATTTGGTTGTTCAGAATATATATCCTGACATTTACATTGGATTAGGTTATTTCAGTAAAGTACATTGACAGTCAAGTGTCATTGCAGATTTAGTAAAGACATTATGCATAAAGATATAATATCTTTTGGTAGTATACAACATAAGTCAAGTCTTAAGCATAACTTGATTAGCAAATTTAAGTATTTTTGCTTATATAAAAAGGGGGATGTCATATATCTTATTAAGTGTGTCAGTAATGTCAGTACTTTGATTGAGTCACATTAGTGGAACTCTTCAGAATTAAAGTTAGTATTATAAAAGTCAACCATGCCGTCAAGTCTTGTCTTTTGGTAAGCCAAGTTAAATACATCACATGTAGGCTAGACACATGAACTTCCACCAGGGAAAGGCGTCAAATATATCCAGAGACATCAAACTATCAACAATACTGTGATGATGGCCAAAAAACTTTTTGAGGGCCTTGATAAGTGTAATTAATTCCAAGTCTGCCTCCGACGAACAGCAAAACATGATTGACCGCCAATTGTTTACCAAATGACAACATTTGTCCTGTTGAATAGGCTGTCACACGCTGACAGTAATTTTGAGGAAATAAATTATTTGTTAGATGTTATGTGATTTGAAATATTCAATGAAATGCATTTTAATATATGTGAGGTATAATAAACTGTTAGAGCATTGAAACAAATTGGTGAAGCGAAAGTGCTTCTCTGTGATTTTAATTTGCTGTGAGTTTCTTTCTAATATTCAATTTCTATTCATAATTTCAACAAGAGACTATTAAAGTAATCATTATATAAATCATTAAATATAACAATTAAACTGTTTTAAAATGCGCTGAGAAAACCGGCGTTACATAGTTGCTGCGTAATAATACATAATTGTGACATTTTTATGAAACGATAGAATTTCTTATTAAAATGATAAAATAGATTTTAATAAGAGTATAAACTGATATCACCTCCTGTCTGTTCGCCTGACTTGGCTTCTAGCGACGTCTCCCTAATCCTAAAATTGAAAAATGGTTGACAAGGACGTCATTTTCTGTCTTACATAGAAGTCGTGAAGACAGGTGAGGAGTGCATGGGTCGTTGGAATGCATCCCGATTTTAACAGTTATAGGCTTATGACACATGAACACCGTTAGTCTAGGTGCATTTCACTATAAGCAATTATATAGAAAAAGAATAGGCGGATCTCAATTGGAAATAATTTAGGTTGGTTACTTATAGACTTTCACTCGTAGTTTTCTTGTACATTTTCTCCGCCCGCCCTCTAACACGCTGACTAAGACTGAAGATTCAGCATTGGAAGTCACAGGTCGTTGAAAAGACTTTAGAAACGTTACCCCGTGTCGCGGCAGGCAAGGCACATTAAAGAACATTCCATCGATATTAGCCCGCGCGCAATGCAAACGTCGGTTGATGTCCTCCTCTCCAATGGTGATGTCAGCTGTCTTTTGGATTTTCAGTCAATAGGATAAATCCTCCTTTCATTGTCCGAGAACACTATTCATATATACCTATTACAATAAACTTCATGACGAATACACTTCGCATAATTGCGAATACACTTGTCTCTCTGTCTCTCTCTCTCTCTCTCTCTCTCTCTCTCTCTCATTGATATAAACGAGTCTGTGTTAAACATATCAACATTGCGCCATGCATAAAAATCATTGAGCTCAATGCAAAATAGTTACTTATTAAGCTAATTGATGATGTTATAAAAGATTTATTGATAATGTGTTTTACATCATGACAATGTTTACATCTAAACAAGTTTACTGTCTGTTTACACTGTTGCAGGGAAAGGAACAACACAAAAATTTCACAGATTTCAATGACACAGTTAAAAATAAATTATCAGCCGAGTCGTTGCGAATAATCCTAATTCCAATCTAAAACATCCTTTAATACACCAAAACGTATTTTGGATGGGTGCTTACAATAGTGACAGAAGAATTTGTTATTTACGTAGGTTTGCAAGTGGTACAATGACGGGCAGCTCAAAGGTCGGATTGAGTTTGCAATTACGTCAATTTATTCAAAGTTTGATTCAGAAAGGTAGTTAACTTTTTTAAATCATTTTAGCCTTCCCAGTTACGTCAAAATCGATCTGTTCTTAAACTGCTGTACTAACCTATGTAAAAAGTCAACTCTTTCGTCATGACTACTCAACATAAGGAAGCCCGTCATTTCGTAAAAGATTATCATTGTAAACACCCACCCAGGTTATATTTTGTCGCATAAAATGATGGATGGAGCCAAAACGCAATTTTTAGTAACGACTCGGCTCATGTAAGTCAAAGAATACTTAAAGAATAATGATTTGTACCAGTTATATTAAAATCTATAAAATATTTTGCAATCTTGCTTTCTCTGAAACAGGCTAAATAAACAGTAGAGTTTCGCTTCATATCGAGGAGTTTAGATATAGATAGAAACGAAATCGAAGTGTCCGAACAATATCGCCATTATTCGGCAAGGAGGGAGACAGTTTAATGGGTTTTTTTTAAAGTGCGTCAGGCACAAGCTGGTGATTTACCTTGAATATCTTCATGTACGTTCGAAATCTGACTAACGCGATCGTCTTCACTTTCAGTGTCTGAACGGTAGCTTTATATTATTACAGTTCCTATCGAAAAGACATAATCTGACACCTTCTAAATCTAGCGATAGCATAAACAGACAGTTGTTTTGACGTAAAAAAAAAGATATGAATTACACTTAAATACATTCATATCGCCGTCGACCCCATATACTGATAAAAACAAGTGCACATATCAGTAGATTACGTTTTCCGAGTTTGTTTGTCTTCCGCGTTATTTGTTTGTTGTAACTGTATCTTAATGTTAGGTTGTCATCCTCTTAAAAACACAGATTTAGTTCCCCTGACCCTTAAGGTTAAATAAGCAATTGGAGTTGTTCATCACCCGTCTTCTGTTGTGCGCTTAAAGGACTCACAGATTTGCATAAAAAGAAGTTGTATCCCCTTTGAGTCACATAAAAGAGATATAGCTTTAATATTATATGTATAGCTTACTTAGGTCACCTAGCTTAAGATTTGCAAAAAATCGGGGGTAATAGCAACGTACTTAAAGTGGAGGTTATTAGCAAAAATCTATATTTCTCAATATATTCGGAAAACTGTCAACGTTTTGTATAGACATATATATCAGAACATTAAAGGAGTCGTTTACCTATCATTCTGACATACAGATGAAGGCCATGGGTCCAAAGGCCAATGCCACAAATGCAAAAGAATACTGGAATGGATAAAACTATAAACGTTTATTATATTCAAGTATATTAGAAAATTGAAAGTAATGGTATAGTGAATATTTTGATATTATATAGATGAATATCATTGGTTCAAAGCCCACGGTGTCACAGATTTATAAAAATACATATATTTCCCTTTCCTAATTTTTTCTTGCCGTTTATAATTATACGTAAGCTTGATCTGAAATATACTAGCTACAGCATTCTTAAGACAAGTGATAAACTTTGATTTTTTTTTGTACGCAATGTAGTTGACTATTTAACGTTGCTATAAGATATGGGACATTGAGGCCCCTGGGCTTCTTGTTATATTTTTCATCGAAAAATGAGTGGTATTTCTCCGTTTGTATTATTTATTTACAATTATCAGTGTTTGTCTAGTTATCTTCAATGGAATTTGTAATCAGTATTGAGCATAACTGTGTAATATTGCTCGTGACATCGCCGCGAGTATTCGGGAATTACCGGGTCAAGTAGTAGTCAAGGTCGCGAAATGAACTTTAAAATTAGGGCAATATCAAATTGAATAACTTAAATAAAAAGAATTTATCACAGTAACTTCCTGACAGTTAATGTTTTAGATTTGAAATAAAATTACTTTTATAGATAGTATGATCTAGCTAAATTCTGAAAACGTGCGTCATAAAGATAGAATTAAAGAAATATTAGTAAAGGTCCGGCCACACAGCGTTTTACGGCTTATTCGCGGCTAAAAGCCTAAAACCCGTAAAAAGTGGTCTCCCGTGAAGCAGACGATGTTGTTCGCCTTGATGTCGAGTTTAAGACAATCTATAGATGTGGCAGGACGCGGCGAAAAATTAGAACGGCGTCGGACGCCACAAAAAATTTTTGAACTGCCCAAAATTTGTCCGCCGACAACCTAGGGCGGCACACGTGGTAAAGACCTGCAACACACGTGATAATCCATGTTTCGGCAGTGATTAAAACTTTGGGGGAGATGCGATAAGACGCGAAAGTTTAGCGGTCTGTCACAGGCAGAGCATGGTCATTGGTCGCGTGTTATGCGTTGGTATCACGGGCAATAGAGTGCGTTAAGCTGCTTATAACTAAAAAATGGATTTTTGCCGCGTAAATGGCCCTATCTAAGTTCGTTAAACGACGTCTCGAACAAGTTTTAAATACGATTGGTCACTGCCTAATCACTTCTGTAGCACTTCTGATTTGCGGCATATAAATACCTCGGCACTTGCAGTCTAGATGTCATAAGATGAACAAGTAAAATGCGTTTGGCAGTTTTAACTTTACTTGATTAAAACTAAATTAAAACTACAGTATATAAAAGTAATTAATTGTACATGGGAATAAATGAACTTGTCATATATTAAATTAAAATTAAGAAAGCAAACATAAAAATATAAAGTACATATGAAATGAAATGAAAATATAAATTGGATTAAGACAATTATCTTCTACTAAATGTTAGAAGATAACTGTCTTAATCCAATTTTTTATTTTCATTTCATATGTACATTGTTGTTTTTTGTGTTTGTTTCCTATTGCTTTATTTTTTTCATGATTTTTTTTAAAGTTCAAATTTCATTTTATTTTTTGCAATGGATTTTCATTTATATTTTGTTTCTATTTATTAACCAGAGAAAACACCAACACATTCCAGAATTTATACCAATTTTATTGGTATGTCTTCAGCATATATAGTAACAAATTTACACCAAGGCATACATAGCCAATCTTCTCAACTTAACTAAAAACAATAATGCGTTGGTATCACGGGCAATAGAGTGCGTTAAGCTGCTTATAACTAAAAAATGGATTTTTGCCGCGTAAATGGCCCTATCTAAGTTCGTTAAACGACGTCTCGAACAAGTTTTAAATACGATTGATCACTGCCTAATCACTTCTGTAGCACTTCTGATTTGCGGCATATAAATACCTCGGCACTTGCAGTCTAGATGTCATAAGATGAACAAGTAAAATGCGTTTGGCAGTTTTAACTTTACTTGATTAAAACTAAATTAAAACTACAGTATATAAAAGTAATTAATTGTACATGGGAATAAATAAACTTGTCATATATTAAATTAAAATTAAGAAAGCAAACATAAAAATATAAAGTACATATGAAATGAAATGAAAATATAAATTGGATTAAGACAATTATCTTCTACTAAATGTTAGAAGATAACTGTCTTAATCCAATTTTTTATTTTCATTTCATATGTACATTGTTGTTTTTTGTGTTTGTTTCCTATTGCTTTATTTTTTTCATGATTTTTTTTAAAGTTCAAATTTCATTTTATTTTTTGCAATGGATTTTCATTTATATTTTGTTTCTATTTATTAACCAGAGAAAACACCAACACATTCCAGAATTTATACCAATTTTATTGGTATGTCTTCAGCATATATAGTAACAAATTTACACCAAGGCATACATAGCCAATCTTCTCAACTTAACTAAAAACAATAGCATACACTTGCACACATAGCAAATACTGGTCCTTGGCAGCCTAAACCAACAATTAACTAACTAGCTAGTCCTCAGATGAAATGTAGTCTTGCGTCTAGTGTTCCTCAGTCTGCTGTTCGTTCCTGAGGCTGAGTCTGTTCCTTAGGCGTGTTCTGTGGTCCAGGAGAGGTAGCTGACAGATTTGAATGCTCATGGATCTGGACCGGCAACTGTTAGAAAAGCTTTTATATGAGCGACAAGCTGTGCTACCGACGACGCCGAGCCGCGGTATCGGTGATTTGGCAGTGGACTATCCGTTTTACGTCCGTGCTTAACAAGTGATCGGCAGTGCTATAGACGCGATGAGGCCATGTTAACTTGCCATTTTTTTCCGCGTTCGAAAACGTGCGAACCTATTTTAGCCTTACACGTGACTGGACGTAATTAGCCGTGCTTAAGCAGTGAAACAGCCGCCGAAGGCAATACCCCGCACAAAGCACGGCCAAGAACAAAATTACCACTTACGACCACGTCCACCAGATTTTCATAACTTTTTACGTGATTTAGACGTGCAGTGTTGTGTGAATGATTTAGACGTGCAGTGTTGTTTGACCGTGGCTTAAGAAGTGGAGTTAAAATATTAGCTGATATATCGATAATTTTTACAATTTGTACAGATAAAAAATGATGATGTTGTGAAATGGTTATTGTTTAATGCTTAATTTTTTATGGTTTATTCGGTAGTTTCTTATACAATATAGTAATGAGTGCGACATATTTACGAATAGTTGTGAGAATACGAGTTCTACTGGATTAAATTTGTACTGCACTGATTGATATGTTGTAAGCATCATATGTAAGGTCTTGAATTTTGGCAGACATGTTGTATTATTTTTCAAAAGTATCCCTTTCTATATACTTTTGCCGGCGATGTTTGAGGGTTACAATACCACTTTTTAAAAGTCTTTTTCATTACCGTTCCTTCACTGAATGCTGTTATCATCTGCCTAAAGGTGGGTATAGGAAATGGCCGTTTTAAGTTTTCTATTACATAGGTCACCATCAAGGTTCCGCTTGCAACGTTTTAGTTCAGCCACCCATCTTTTTACTGAAGTTAATGAAGATGTATCTTTCCAAAATAGTATGGGTGCCCGTAAATACTTAACCTTTTTAAGTATTTGACCACTTGTTTTTCACCAATTTTGTTAATTTTGCAAAATTTGTTCGCCTTGTGAACTTTACCTCGTCGAAATAAATACTTAATGACATCAGATCTCGGGTATACTGCTTTAAATAGTCATTGACTACTGCAAATCACTTTAATTTCGCGCCAAGGTGTTTCAAGTTGAACGACACGGTGGTTCAACTTGAAACACCTGGGCACGTGCTAGTAACCAATAGACAATCGAGTATTCAAGTATACACGACCAGAGTAGGACTTGCGACTGATAGGTGTTAAAAGGGAGACATATATTTAGTATTAGCTTAATAAATTTCTGCCTTCATGATTCTCTTTTTCGAAAATGATACTGGATTTTGATCGTGTATTTTAAATAAAATAATCAATTGCAATATTTTTAAACTACTGTATGAATGGTTATTGGCTATAGTATTTTTTTTAATAAATGAATTTTCTTTAATTTACCTGACAAAGTCTTGATTTATTCATTTATTTATTTATTATACAATATGAAATTATTTTTATTGTTCTACTCTAGTATATTTTAAACAATTAATTTCATTTCTTTAATCATTTGTTCACATTATTTTGAACTGTATTATTGTCATCGTGTAAGTCAGTTACGAACTTCGTCATCGCGGTCCATCAATTTGAAACACCTGGGCACGTGTTCGTAATCCCTTCCCGTTTCGGGATCACTTCACGCACGTGCCCATGTGTTTCAAACTAATGAACCCCTCCAACTCAGTTAGTAGCTATTACTTACACAAACATGTATGTTTGGCTGATAAAGAAGAACAGTAAATCGCTTCCAAAACCAAAGATACCTGGACTTCCGGGTCCAAATACCTTAAACAGTGAAAATGTTCAGAATGTTTGTGTTGCCGCTAATTCTGAAAATGAACAGAAATTACAAAATATTTCCCCGTTGACGCAGAATCCAGGAGGACGTAAACGCAAGAGAGGAAAGTAAAATAGTTACACGGATAAGACTCATGCATAAATAGCAAAATATGTTATTGAACATGGAAATTCCGACAGTTAAAAAAAAACCACATAAGATCAACAGTTTGTCACCGGGTAAGCGTGGTCGGTCGTTAATTTTGGCAGACTTAATTTCAGATTTTAGGAATTAGAGCTGCAGGTGGAGTTATAGACATATTGTTATAGCCGTTGCACGAAGTTTTATGTTTGCGATTTTTGAATAGATCGCGAATATCGCGAACATAAAGTGCGAAAAAGGTAATTTACAGTATTATGACTGATAAAGGGGGTCGATGCTTCCTCTTCATACCAATTAGCCTGTACATATACATTTCTTCCAGTTTCAATTAAACATAATATATGAATATAAGATATAATTTAATGTGTAAATGAACAGGTATTTCATAAGGAACAATAAAATTATAACCATACCTTTCCATCACGGAAAATAATACTGATTCTAACCAAGTCAGTATCTCCAGTAAGTTAGTGATGTATGCTGTAGAAATATCTTATTTATACACCAATCAATTCATCGAGTTTTACAGCATATAAAGTGAAAGATATAACAGTTTATATAGAAATTTTATCAACTGAACAAATAATAACGTGATGTAACAGATAATACAACCAACAGATTAAGTAGGGGTTCATGTTTTATCTTAGTTGGGTTAATTGAGATAGAAGACAATTGATAACGTATTAAATATTTTATCCTGAAATGGCCTATGGACCCTTTATTTTTTGTTTTTTTCTACTCACTATACTATCGGAATCACTTGGTAAATAAGTTAAATTATTTTGAATAATTGAACAAAATTGGTGAAAAAAAGTAGTCAAATATTTAAGAAGATTAAGTATTTACGGGCACCCATACTTATATGGTAGCAACATTCAGGAAAGATATTCTTTCATTAGCATCAGTAAAAAGATGGGTGGCGAATTAAAACGCCACAAGTGGCGGGTGTAGCTAGCTAAACTGGAGGTGATTACCCTTTCGGAGAACCTGGCCTCACTTCCCTGATTGAAGTTCAGGTGTCTAGCCTCGTGTCTAGCTAGTGTCAGTTCCAACTTTTAATTTTGCTTCTGGATTGTGATTCGGGCATCGATTAATATGTTTGTTTTTTATTATATGTAACAGGTGCGTAATTAGAGGAAAATGGAACTAAATTTAGCACGGGTGCCGTTACAATATATCGTTACTTATAAAATGACCATTACATGCTCATATATGGACTTAAATTAATTTAAATTTGGTATATTGAATGTAAAGCCCCGGAACAAAAGTTATGTCACCGCTTATAATGAGCAAACGTTATGACAAAAAACACCGTAATAAAAATAACTATATATTCATTAAAAGCTCTTCCATCACATATTAGGCAGTCAAAATAAAAAGAAGTTCTTAGTTGCATCGCCTTTAGTTTATATAAATGCATGAATTCGTTTTCGCATTACAGATCGACCCCTTAACATTTGGGGATATTGCACCACGATTCATTAATCATTTCGTACATCTCCTGTTTTTGTAACCAAGAATCTCTGGTATTTTTTATTTTTATATAATTTCATACGATATCTATCTGTGGTATTGATATAAAATGTTGGTGAAAGACAATATTTTCTTAAGGAAAACCATACACTCACTAACAAGCTATTTATAATTTCTTTTTGATACTTGACACTGCCAATTCCCCGACTGGTTTCACAAGATGTACACCATTTACTGCTATTATGCTCCGACCCTGAATACTAACAGGATTCGTGACATTATGTACAGGTCCATAACATCTATAGAAAACTTTCTTCAGCAGCAACGAATAACGGGGCAAATTTTGCTAGCCAACAGCCCCGACCTAAGTCCGATCGGGAACGTATAAAATTATATAAAAATGAAAATCGGACAAACTAAACCGACACAAAAGAAGCTGAATATGTACGAAGTCGTTATCAGAAAATCATTTTCTACAGATTTTGTTCCAATTGAAAATCTAGTTAGTAGATATCATGTCGTTTAAAGAGGTTTTACCCAAGAAATGTTTTATAAACCCTAGAACCATAAAAAAAAGATATAATTAATTTTTTTGTCAATTCTTCGAAAATCTTTGTAATCGGTGTTTGAAAGGCCTCTGTAGCGAATTCCAAGGGTTGTCAGTTTCAGTTCAGATGATTGGTTGTTTCGTTGTTTATTCATATTTAGTCCTCACCAATAAAAAAATGAAGTGGTAGAATTGTTTATCTTTGCTGTGCATTCAAAGGAATGAGATACAGTACAGACCTGTCGAAAATTTAACACTGAACTAACGAAAAGAAGCCGCATTTCGGCAGCCAAGTATCCGAATATGGTTAACAAGTGGCCGAAAACTGCCTAGAGGTAGTTGTCAAAAAGCTGTTGATATATGGAGGATGGTGGACCGACTACAATCTATTAATTCGCAAGAATTTTTCAGCTTAGTGTTAAACTTTCGACAGACCTGTACTCTCAAAATCAGGAGAATTTATCTTCCTAAATATTTGTCAGTTTCACATGCCTAACTTTTAATCGTTGCTATGACAACAATAGAGAATAATTGATTTTTTTCTTATGCTATACGAGTATATTTCACATATCAATGGGATTAATAATTTCACATTTTTAAATATTAGAACAGTAATACTGTACGTGTATTTTCAAAAATAAACTAGAACTGTCTCTGAAAGAGGCTAATACCCCCACTCCAAACTTTTGATCTGGGGACAAATTGTATGTATGGCCAAATTGTAATGTGAAAATTTTGTGTATGAAATGTAAATAGATCTTGCTATGACAACAATAGAGAATAATTGTTTTTTTTTCTTATGCTATACGAGTATATTTCACATATCAATGGGATTAATAATTTCACATTTTTAAATATTAGAACAGTAATACTGTACGTGTATTTTCAAAAATAAACTAGAACTGTCTCTGAAAGAGGCTAATACCCCCACTCCAAACTTTTGATCTGGGGACAAATTGTATGCATGGCCAAATTGTAATGTGAAAATTCTGTGTATGGAAATGTTAATAATTCAACAAAATACAAAAATGTGATGAAACCGATAATTGCAGGTGCACATATTCTTATGATGCTCAATACCTATGCATAGCTTTAAAAAATTAGATCATATATAATTAAGTAACTATATAAATCCAGCCAAAAAGAGGTGTACATGTTCAATGTATATAGAACATCCTGTAAAGTTTCTGACATGTTTGTTAAAAGCTGTAAGAGGAGTTGATTACACAAAATGGATATCCCTCATATGGAATATTGTTAAAAAATGACTAAGTTAAACTACCCATAAAATATGAACAAAACTATATAATCCAACCAAAATAAGAGTCCACATGTTCAATGTATTTAGACACTCCTACAAAATTTCAGACTTCATGGTTAAAAGCTGTAAGAGGTGTTGATTACACAAAATAATTACCCCTCATATGTAATATTGTTAAAATTACTAAGTTCAGCTACCCATAAAATCTGAAGAAATAATTATAATCCAACCAAAATAGCAGGTTCATATGTTCAATGTATATAGAAACATTCTGCAAAGTTCTTCGTTTAATGCTGTAAGAGGAGTTGATTGCACAAAATGGGTACCCCTCATATCATAGAGATCAAAGTCAATGTCACATCCATAAACCAAGTTTGATAATCCTAGGTGCTACGGTACAAAAGTTCTGTTCGGACACGAAGATGCACAATGTTTTACTATCATACAGGTCAAAGGTCAAAATCAAGATCGCAATGACCTAAATTTGGTACATGACACATCGCCTTCTCATAATGCATCCACATACCAAGTTTGATAAGCCTAGGTGCTACGGTACAAAAGATTTGTTCCGGACACGAAGATGCACAAGGTTTTACTATTATAGAGGTCAAAGTCAAGGTCACAGTGACCTAAATTTGGTACATGACATATTGCCTTCCCATGATGCATCCACAAACCAAGTTTCATAAGCCTAGGTACTACGGTACAAAAGTTCTGTTCCTGACACGAAGCGGGACGGACGGACAAGGTGATTCCTATTAACGTCGTTTGCGTGGGGGGGGGGGAGGTATAAAAATGACAAGTTATAACCGCAGTTAGCGATTCGTTAATATTTCATGTCATAGCAACAGTTTTCAGTGAATCTAATCAACCAAAAATCTAAGGAGAAATTACTTAAAACATGATAAAAATGATCATGATGATAAAAAATCAATAAAAAATACAAAATCAAAACCCTCCCTCAAAATCAGGAGAATTCATGCATTTTTCTCAATATTTGCCAACTTAACATGATGAATAAAAGAGAATAATTGATTCATTTTATTATGCAATATTAGCAAAGGTATGAGTAAAATAAGTATGGATTATATCCGAGATCGGCCCATTTTTCGTGGTTCGTGGCTCATCTCCTTTGTATATTTAACTGTTCAGAGTGAGAGAGAGAGTGTATGTGTGTGTGATTATTTAAATAATGATAAAATAAAAATAAAAGTTTTTCTTAGATCGAATGCAGTGAGAGCATATTAAGACAAGGCAACGAACAACAAAAAGAAATTAGCGCTTTATTAGAACCCCTCAACCTTGAGGAAAAGGCCTAAAATGTCCTTACGAACATTACACAAAGCTGTGTCGGAAATAATGAAGATTCTATTTCAATGACTAAATATTGCGTGGACAATCACGTTTTTGTGAATGTTGAAACAAAAATATTAGCAACAAGAACTGCGCAATTACTATTCAGTTGAAAAAAAACGATTTCGTTGAATTATTTCTCATATGTTTGATTTTTAACGTTAACTTTTTTATTCAAGTTAGTGCTGTAGTATTTCACAATATAATTTGTGTTGAATTTTTCGGTAAAAAACTGTGTTTTACTTTTATGATTTTACATGTTCTGGATCTTTTATGCAGAGTAATGTGCAAATAAATTTGTTGAAAAATTCCATGTTCCTAAACAATAATATAATAAGTTTCTGTACAGATTTCGTTTGTTGCTTTATTTGGGGGGTGTTGCGTGGTTAGTGAGAAGAAAACCCAATTTGCAAACGTATCTGGATATCGGATCCAAGTGAAACTGACCAATGTCCTCAGATCTATAAGTTACGGATTCCAATCAATTAATTACATTGTGCACCATTGCTTGTTGATTTGTTTCTTTATACTTATAAAGCAGAATTTATGCAGAACCTTGTCAAATCATTCAACTCAACATACAGATATATAGATGACGTTCTGTCTCTTAACAATCCTAAATTTGAAGACTATGTAAATGTCATCTATCCTAGTGAGCTTGAAATAAAAGACACGACTGATTCCTCACGTTCTGCTTCATATTTAGACTTATACCTGAATTATGACGCACAGGATAGGCTACATTTGAAACTTTATGGTAAACGTGATGACTTCAATTTTTCTATTGTCAACTTTTCTTTTTTATGCAGCAATATCTCTGCTTCCCCTGCTTATGGTGTATATGTTTCCCTATTGATACGCTATGGTAGAGCTTGTTCCCACTACGGGGACTTTGTACAAGTAAGCTAACTCAAGGGTATTGCAAGCCAAGGCTTATCAAGGACCTCAAAAAGTTTTATGGCCGTAATTACAGTATTGTTGATAAGTTTGATGTCTCTGTGTCCAGAATTGCCTTGGATATATTTGACGTCTCATAGTTCCATGTTCCTTTCACACAATTTTGATTACACACGTGGCGGGTATACTAGCTAAACAGGAGGTGCTTACCCTTCCGGAGCACCCGGCCTCACTTCCCTGGTGGAAGTTCACGTGTCTAATCTAACTTGTCAGTTCCAAAGTTTTTACTTTGCTTCTGGATTGTGATTCGAAATGATTAGTATGTTTGTTTTTCATTATACCTGTATCAAGCTTATGGTATCATATTTTAGAGGTAAGGCAGATAAAATTGTAATTGTTGTTTCTAAGAATGGCATGAGAGGACACGTGATTAGGGGTCAAAAGCCACATGGATAATCTAAAATGAACTATATCATGCGTTTGTACATAAAAATATATTGTATTTTGTTCATTTGGCTCTTTTCAAATGTAAAGTTATTGCATTACACAGCAAAGCGCCTCTAATGGGTAGCTAATATACAGACATTTGTTTCAGTATACGGCCTCTTATACTAAGTATTTATGGAAGGTCCTATAATAAAGCAATAATCTGCTGTGATGGATCTTGGGACATACATACACACCTACATGATTTCAAATTAGAACTTATTTTCTAAATTCTATAGACCATATAAACTACTTTTTCCCTGTATGTTTTAGTAGCATAAGTCGATAGTTCAAATCTCTAGCCGCACCCATTTAGTCGTAAAAAAACAGCGTTCGTCCAAAGTTGGGAGTAGAACTTCCGGACCAGTTTGATTGAAATTTCAAATTTCAGAATAAATCAACTGATTTTTCGCGTGTAGTTTATAACGGTCCCCAGTCAGACTAGGTTCGTACTTCAGATGGTTTATGTATCGAAAAATCCTGGCACCGGGTTCGTACTTTAGATGGTTTTTTAATAAAAAAATCGTGACTAGTCAGGAAATTATTTATTATCAACATGAAACTTTCTGCGATTTTAATTTCACGATTTCTATACAGATTAACCTATAGTAAAATTGAACGAAATATATACACACATTGAATATTTTATGTTGAGACTTTAAAAGTTATGTTCAAGATCAATTATTCAGAGTGTCCAAGCAGTTTTCGATCGAAAAGTGATGACGTCTAAATGACTGTAAGTTCTCCTAATCATAAAATACATTCAAAAAATGGTATATGACATATACCATTTTTTGAATGTATTTTATGATTAAATTAAAAAAATGGTATATGACAGCAGTATCCGTAGTCTTCTAGAGTTACGTTTTACCATTTCATAGAACTTTGTCGGATTTAATTGCAAACTGTTGAAATTAAACTCTATTGAATTACTAATAAGATTGCGATTTTATTTTTATTTTTAATACAAAATATGCATAACAGAGAGTTGAAATGTGTGTATCCGATTGGTAAAACTTACAGTACATGCCTGTCGAAAGGTTATCACTAACCTAACGATTAAGTGCCGAATCTACCGTTCAAATCGATCCCTCATTACCGAATGCTGGACAACTCGTGTCCAAGACAACTCGCAAGCAGGACAACTCGAACCCATAATGAGACAACAAAAACCCAAGACACCCTGTATCTAAGCCGAGACAAGAAAACAATTTAAGAAAACTAGCATCCGTTTTTGTTATTTTCTTCCTATCTATAAGGGTTTATAAGATTTACTTAGAAAAACAGTTTTCTAGCAATACCTAATTATTTTGAACTAATTACATAAAATAATTCAAGTTTAGAGGTATCTAAGTTTAAGATTTTAAAAAATGTGTTAATTTTCCTTTTTTTGGGTACAAGTTGTCTAAGGTTGGTTGTGGGTTATCATGATGTAGAAAGACATGGGTACGAGTTGTCTTGATACATTCGATAGCTATGTACATCTCGACGGCTATTCGCAACCACTGCGGTAGCTAAGTTGGTAGATTGATCGCTTCGTAAGTGGGAGGTCGTTGGTTTGATCCCCGGCCGGGTCTGACACAAAATTTGAAAGTGGGTAGTGACTGTTCTTTCGCCAAACACTTTCATTACGAAATGAAAGTCACGATTCTTTCGGATCGAAAATTAAAATAAACGAGGTTTCGTGTCACGTTGGGCTTGGCACGCTAAAGAATCCTGCTGTATAATGCCATCAGCGCAACACACAGGCAAAATATCTGCATCTTCGTCTATAGCTGGCGACATCTCGATATTATAAGTGAAATATTTTTGACTGGGACGTTAAACACCATGACTCAACTTAACTCGACAGATTTTCGACAGAGCTATTATCTATTTCTTGTCCATTAGCTATCTTCTAATATATCTCTGCTACTCGTAGCCGAACGTCGACCTTTTTCGTTAGCTCAGTGTTAAACTTTAGACAGACATGTACTGCACTCTTTATACATGAATTTCAATTACATGTACATAATTCTTGTTAGTTGTTACAGTTTATACAGTCTAAACTGTATTTCACACTTTAGGAAAGCTCTTTATCGAGGACAACATCAATGCACTGTATTATTGCTTTATTCCAAATTTCCAAATATTTTTGTATATCATTGCAGAGAGAGAGCGAGAGTGATTGACTGCAAATACACAAATTGTATACCAAATTAAGAATTATGCTTATTACAAAATGAAGAATATGGAATCAGCTAAACTTTCATAATTCAATTTCTAAGCTTATTGTATCTGAATATGACAATTCAAACAATAACACACACACACACACACACAGAAAGAGAGAGAAGGGAGAGAGAGACATAGCACACCAATACAAACACACACACACAGAAGGAGACAGACATAGCACACCAATACAGAGAGAGAGAGAGAGAGAGAGAGAGAGAGAGAGAGATAATGGAGAGAGAGCACACCAACACACACATACACACACACACACTTAAGGGTACCATGGGTACTTTGGGCTATTAAATACACTTTACATACCGTAATATATGCCTTGATATCACTTATATCTATAGCATGTACTCACTTTAACATGTGCTATATATACACCAGTATACACTTCAATTCACTTTAAACACAACATGTGCTTTGTATACATTAGGTGTAGTAGATAATAATACCCAATACCCTGCGTAGATACAAAGTTATACCCGGTCAAAATGTTCCATGTCCATACAAATTTGATATATAAATTAAAAGTTCCACATTTGACCATTACAATGACCTTGCGTGACGTCAGTTGACATGCTGTAAACATTGTGTATCGGCCCGTAATAACTAGAGTTCCTGATATTCCTAAACCCAAAGTTGATATTAGCACTAGAGAGTTTCCGAATGCGCTTTGAAATCGTAATCATTCTGATAAACAGGATGGCGGATAAAAAATCGACTACATGGAAATTTTTTAAACAAACTGAAGACAAAAGTCAAACGATTTGTAACCTCTATCAAAACATTTATCATACAGGTTAGTGTAAAATTAATTAACATTCTTATATTATTTAATTCAATATACAATTTATAAGATCTAATATTTAAGTTAAATATCAACGATGTGTTTGCTAGCTATTTTATGAATAGTTATAAAATATAAATACACATGTATCAGTTTTGTATGCAGTTATGAAGTTGAATACAGAATCGTTACTAATAATTTAATAAATGAATAAAATTAATAAATAAAACAATAAAAGCGCATGTACATACATAATTGCATGTTTGCAAAATTATCAGTCTAGACGTTGCATGATTCGGTATTGCCGATGGTAACGTTTTCCCTTTTTTTTGCAGAGGTGGAAGCACTTCAACCATGAGAAACCACCTGAAACTGGTGCATAAACGTACCTCGATAGATGATGATAAACCCAAAATAACTCGAACGCCACTGTCAAGTTTTGCTTCTAGGAAACCCCTGCCTGTAAACTCTGAATTGGCCAATAGAAACTTGGCTCTAATGTGTACCTTAGATCTTCGGCCAGTTAACATTGTTTCAGGGAACGGATTTCGTCAATTTGTCAAGTCCTTAAATCCTGACTATCAAATTCCATGTCGTACTACAGTTACTTAGTACCTCAATAAAATTTATGAGGAAGTAAAATTGCCAGTAATTTATGAAATGAAAGGGTCTGTAGTTTCACTTACTACAGATATTTGGACAAGTCTAGTTACTGAAGGGTATATTTGTCTGACTGGTCACTTACATCACTAAAACTGGCAACTACAAAATAAACTTTGGCAACTCGCATTATGGAGGACAGACATACAGGTGTAAACATCGCTAAAATGATTTCAGAGCTTACCAAAGAGTTTTGTATTAAAGAGGTCGCAGAAGTAGTAACCGATAATGCTGCCAATATGGAGAAAGGCTTTTATGAGTCTGGATCCCGGATTGACGCATATTGGTTGTTTTGCCTATACAATTCAATTAGCTATTAATGCGGGGCTAAAAATTCAGTCTATATCTCATGCAGCTGCATCTGCAAGGAAGCTTGTTGGTTATTTTAACCATAGTGTCATTGCATCGGAAGCTTTGAAAAAAACCAATTGTCACAAAAATCAGACAAGACCCCACTACATATCGTCCAAGACGTAGCCACACGTTGGAATTCAAAGTATCTAATGATGAACCAATTACTGGAAGAGTCCCGGTTTACAGTGTTTTGCATGACGATGACATAATAAAACCTTCAGAACGCGGTAAATTTCACATACAAGATACACACTGGAAAATAATGGAGGAATTAGTACCGATTTTAGAACCACTTGCTGATGCCACAGAAATACTGGCATCCGAGAAACTGCCTACCGCTAACAGTATCATGGAACTGGTTTATCAACTTTTGCAAAATGATCTTGTCGAAAGCGATTTGGATTCCAAAATAATTTCAGAATTCAGAATATTATGAGGGACAGTATGGAAAAGCGGTTCGGGTTTGTTAGGGGCTCTCCGTCCAGTGAAGTAGTAAATTCCCCGCAAATGATAGTAACTGCACTGGATCCACGGTATAAGGCACTGAGATTTCTTTTCAGAAGATAATCGCGATTCTGTCCGCAATAATATAGAGAAATTAATTGATGGGGCGAGTAGTAGTGGTACTTTAGTCTCAGAATCCATGCCGTTGGTACCGGAAATAAAAGTAGAACCCGTTTTACAACCGTGCAAGAAGAAATCAGTTGCTCAGTATATTCGAGGCGATATGATTGATTTAACATCATCTTCACTAGGTGATGAAGTTGGAAGTTATTTCGACGACAAAGTAAGGGAGTCGAACCCTCTAACTTGGTGGTGGCAAAACGAAACTAAATATCTAAAAGTTGCTAAGCCTGCCCGGAAATATCTGTCAATTCCTGCAACCTCTGTGCCGAGTGAGCGTACTTTTTCGGCGGCAGTAAATCATATGCATGTGATTCAATTCCTAACTCTGGTCAAGTAAAATCTGAACCTCTGATCGCAGGAGTTTATTGTGCGGACGGATTCATTACACGAGTGCGCTTTGCGCACGAGTGTAATGTATGCGTTTGCACAATCAACGAGTGCGATCAAGTTACGTCAGAAAACCACTTATGTGCAGTTTTGTATTTATCACATACCCTACCAAACTAAATGAAAAGCTTTCTTTGGCTTAATCTGTTAATATATTCACAATCAACTATTTTACATTGATTTTGACCTGATTCGAAAAATCTGATACCTGACTGGAAAAACAGCTAAAGAAGTAATAAAAAACAACAAATAACTCTTCGTTTAAACATTTTACTTATACCATCGTAAACACTGGGAAAAAAATTAAAAAATAAACATTGATTTTACAAAATTATATAACGTCGTCCGCGAATCTCCCAACTCGAGTAAATTCTCCCAACTTCTCTCTTTCACATAATGACGTCATATTATTGTTGTCGGAAAGGGAATTCCTCTAAAAGCAGTTCCGGCTACTATGGTGATACGGAATATATTTTCTTCCATCTTCATATGTTTGAGATAGAGGTTTCCGCTTGAAGAAACGATGGAAGAAATTTCTATCTTCACCTCCACGTGCTTATCTTCACCTCCTCGTGCGGCTTTCAGTGACGTCACAATCAAAGGATAATTGAATGACGTCTATCGTTGGAGATATGACGTCGTCTTGCAGGAAAATGACACCCGAGTCTCCAAAATTTAGATATTTTTACTGCGTTTCAAATGTTTATTTTGGGAAATTAGAATTAATGGCTTTGTTTTCTGGTTTATACATTTCGGCAAGCCTCGTCTCTGACTGAAATATTCAACCCCTCGGGTGAGATTTCCCTATCCTACATAGATACTCATGATAAATTCTATTAGTATTGCACATGTGCGATACGGACCTTTGTATCACATGACAAGCAAATGTAATGTATCGCTATAGTAAGATTCAATGGGTATGTGATAAGTAGTTGTATGATTCGATTTAAATAGTGAAGTGAACATTACATCCCTTCAAAGTATTCTCCGCGGTTTGAAATACATGTACACAATTTAAATCCCTGAATCCATTCTGAAGTGCCAGACGGTACACTGATTAAGTTGACCTCTGAGGCAATGACTGATGGCTGAGCCAAGGGTTTGCCGGGACGACGACCAGATAAGAACTTTTTAAGTTTTGTAAATAGGAAAAGTCGCATAGGGCTAGATCTGGAGAGTATGGTGGGTGTGGCAAGCTCAGATGTATGTGATGAAGCATTATATCGTGCCTAAATCCTGAAATAGGGCGCCGTTTATAATAATAGTGTAACACCTTTTCCCTTCGGCATCGGAATTTGTACGGCTATACCATCACATGAGAATATACAATAAAGAACCTTCTTTGTATTTATACTACATGCCTTATCACGTGTATAATTAACCATAATTTGTTTCCAATCTTTCCTAATAGTTCGAAAAAGTGAACCCATGTTTTGTCACCAGTAACAATGTTTGCTGATTGTCTTTGATTTAATTTGAAAAACATTATGAGCAATTGCTTAGTGGTTTGTATTCGTACCCATTTTTGTTCATCTGTCAATATATGCGGGATCCATCTGGCAGAAATCTTTCGTACTTTCAAAATGAAACGCATCCATGATAACAATATGCCAACAGCTTTGAACGCGGGCGACCAGGCGGGTATTTTTAAATGTATATATTAATTTAATTACAGCATTTACTTTTATCAAGTTTCTACTATAGTTTTCGTTTTCTTCATGACCGGGAAAATTTGGCCTTTGAAATACATTGTATGAAATCTGGGCTCTTTTCGGACTTAAAATTGTCAACATCACATTATTTATTTATTTTTTTATTTATTTATTTATTTATTTATTTGCATTATATACTGAACTTTTGTCAATAAGTTAACTTAATAAAAAATATTTAATTGCGTGAACGACTGCCTGTGCTGTATTTGAAGCCAGGGCCACGTTTCACCGGTGTTTGGTTGATAAATTTTCAGGGTGTGCTGTTTGTAGCAGGTTCTGTATGATTTAATAATAAAGTTTAATTTATTTTAAAATTTTAACAAGTGATAATTAATTTTCGTATATTTAATAAATAATACTCGTCTCATGTATTTGGTTATGTCTAGGCTAACATTCAGAACTCAGTTTGATCGCATTCTCGCGATCTGTTTCTGGATGGAATAAATACGTCTGAACACCAATTTTATCAATTGTAAGGTTTTCCTTTTCTTCCTAAACTATTCACGAATCATATAACATATACAGGTGCATGTCAGAGTCGTTAAATTTTTGTCCATTCATCATATTATACGTTGCTACATCAGCATTATTAGTACTGTCCACCATGTTAGTTACTACAAAGGTTACTTAAATGATGTCACACACGGATCAGCCTCGATATGGGTCGTTTCACTTACAGCTACCCAGAGAAGGCCAAATTCAAGGCCTTCAAACCGCTATAACTTTCTTATTTGATCGCCAATTTTGATGCGGTTTTCGATATTGTGATATTAAAATGGTATTTAACACAAATATGAAATAAAAAAATTCGTTACAGGTACTCTTTAAAACTATGTGGAGCTGAAGAGTTTGAAAGGTATTAAATAGAGCTATTTAATACTATCGTATCAAAGTGTTATCGCTGAGATACAATACACATTAAATATCGAACAGCCGCTGCCCCCGTAAGATAACTTAGTCATCATTAACTGAATAATACATTGAATTAATATACTAGTTAAATAGCCAGCAACATGGCCTAAATAACTTTAACAATACTCATGCAGTGCTTTTAAACAAACTTTGCATATAACGCGTAACCGTCGGGAAATAACACGAAACAAAACGCGTAACTTTTGCTAAATTACGCAAAAAACACTTTGCTCTACCGAAATGACCCAAGGTTTTCGTTAATGTATCTCTTGACATTTTTTATCACTGATACGACCCCAAGTTTTACACCGTCATACGTTATCCGTCTGCATTCGAAGCCATCTTACTGTCTTGTGTAAAAGGTCTTCAGTTGACTGTGTGTACGTTACGTCCTCGTTTTACCGGGTGTATGTAAGGTCCTCATTTTACCGGATGCGTGTGAAGTCCTTAACTTGGTATATGAGGTCCGCATTTGCATGGTTAAAACCTAACCTTAAAACGTTGTTTTACAAAATCAGGAATTAAGATACGTAATCTGTGACTAAATACGATCTATATAATGAAAAACTAATATGTAACTAAGCCTCTTAATACCGCGTTTTGGGGAGAAAAAACTCAGGTCAGCATTTGACACGCTTGATACTTATGTGTGTGTGTAAACAAAAGAAATGTACTGTTTCTTTCTCTAAACCTCATGCCTTTTCTAGGTTCACTCTGAAATTAGAACGTTAGTTATTTAATTGTTTTACAAATATTGTTTTATTTTTGAAATTAGAAATGTACTTATGTATTGGAAATGACTCTTTCATTGTATTTTATTTTATTTATATTAATTCCATCCAATAAATACACTGGCAGACCAGTTGTTACGATAAGTGTTTTCTATATTGACATCTTTTTGTTCATCCAATTCACAAAGCCATTTAAGCCGAAAAACTGTCCAACAATCCAATATATTGTGAAAACAGTCCAATAAGTTTGAAAATATTGGACTGTTGTTACAACATATTGGATTGTTGGCACCGGTCCAGTTCAAGTATGTTGGGTATTAGACTCAGTCAAGAGAACAAAGGATGACGTCATAGCAATACTTTAAAATCCGATAGTGGTTTGTTATTTATGACAAGTTCTAAAAAGTTTGTTAGGTTTATCAATTATATCTGCATTTAAAGTTTGTATAATCTTGCCAGCCTGAGATTCCGCCTTACTTTTTGTTTTTGCGTTCATAATTGTATAAGAGACGTCCTTTCATGTTGTTTGGAAGATTCATGCTTGGTGATACTGTCCAGTATCCTTTCAAAAACTTTGACTGTTTGACCGGCATCTGTACAAAATGTACATATTATTTCATTGACTGAATCTCTTAGCCAAGGGCGGGATATAATCCATTCTTGGTTAAAATGTCGAACCCTTTTTTATTTATTATATTCTTGTTGGTATTTCCTCTTACTAGCGGCATTATTTTCTTTCGGATTTTTCACACCCGGGAGAAATGGCCACATTATAATAACAGTTATTATTGTTACTTATTGCTATTTGTAAATAAAAATAGCTTATATTGTATGGAATGTGATTGTAAAAAAGCGTCAACTTGAGCATGATTTTCAGTAGGACTCAAAAGTGGAGCAAATTTATATGATCACGCTTAATATAAACGCTTATAAATGCAAGAAAATGAACCCGAACCGGAGATTTCGCTCGCCAAATTGGCGATCGTTTTCCAATTTTCAGGGGTCCAATTTGAAATCTGGTCGCCATCAGCGACTGGGGGAGTGCTAATCTTATCCCTGTAAACCTCGAAAAACTTTATCATAAATAAAGCTCAGCTGCTTACAAGTTGGCAAAACAAATTATTGATACAAATTACATACCCCAGACATTACCGATAGTAGAGGCCGCGGTGGCCTAATGGATAAGGCGTCAGTCTTCAAACCCAGGGTCTCTCACCGCTGTGAGTTCGAGTCCCGCTCGGACCACATGTGGGAAAGTGAATTTTCCTTGTGAAAGTGAATTTTCCTTGACCTTGGCCTTTACGGATTCACCTGGTATCAGTACAATGGACTTGGGGAGTGGTTCGCTTGTCTGCGGCGTACTGACTCTGTGAGCTAGTACGATAAAGCCGCCCTCAGTGCGCGCTAGTATAAGGCAGACCATACAACACACTTGCACTACATGCATACACAAAATTGTTCATAGATTAATCCATAGAGATTAATAAAATAGTTATCGTCGCGAATAGCTGAAAAATTGCTGATGCGACGTTAAGCAACATTCAACCAACCATTACCGATAGTCATTGCTACAAAGTTCACAATCAAACAGTATGGGTCCACTGGAAACCAGTTAAAAGTTCACTAATATTTTTACCACACCACAAATTAATTACTGTGAATTGGAGCAGTCTGTCAGAGTAGACATCTTTGACAAGTTGTGTGATTATACATGTACTAGTATTTAATCAAAGCACCAAATGCTTGAGCGAATTAAAAAAAACAATCTCTTCACAACTCTCATCCCTATAAAATATATCATCAAGTCACATATTATATCAAAGCATGTCGGTAATAACATTAACTGGATCAAGCATCTCGTTTGTAAACAAGGCAATTTACTACTAAAAAGTGTATCCACAGCTAATGATCAGCCAATGATGACACTTCCACATGTCCTTCGTGCCTTGAATCGCATTGTGCATTCTGAGTTACCGTAAAACCAATACGGTAATTCAGTTGGAGTTCTTGCTCCGTATGTGAGAGGTCGTTGGTTCGAATCCCGGCCGGTTTCTAGCCAAGACTTGAAAATAGGTAGTGACTGTTTTAAGCACTCGGCATTAAGTAATAATAACCAAGGGGTCCTTTGGACGAGACCTTAAAACCCGTGGCCCCGTGCCACTGCAGTCATTGCACGTTACATAAAGAACCCTCCCTGCACATTGGCCTGAAAATACTGCAATGGTATAAATGTCTGCCACTTCATGTTTAGCTAGTAACGTCTCGATATAAGTGAAATATTCTTGACTGGGACGTTAACATTCAATCAATTAATTAACATACATTTTTGTAGAAAGAAGTATTTTGCCGCAGTGATTAAAATTGGGATGTGTTTTTGGCCTTTGTGGCGCATTATGTCGTATGCACAAAATAATCCCCCATTTAGATACTAAGTCCACATACGGAAACGGCCTTCTAGTACTGTAAAATTCAAACTTATAGAATCCCTATATAGGCAACATTTATTCTGCAGAGATATTCAAATACAAATTCTTCTGATGCGAATCGAGATGGATATCCCCGTGAAATATAGTCTTAAGTAAGAAAAACACTTAATTTGATGAAAGTTTATTGGATTGTCTTTGATAATTTTGCAAATACAGTGACTGTTATAGATTTATCAACATTTATCCAATTTATCTTTATCTATTTACATCAATCCCATGTTATATTTATATTTACAATGGTATAAAGATCCAAACTTAGCAAATAACGTTAAGCATGTGAACTACCACAATGGTAGTGAGGACGATAAAAGTAACCACTTCGTACCACTCGCACATGAAACAATTTCTATGGGTAACATTTTTTATCTTTTAAGGGAGATATTTGATCTTCAAAAACATATAGGTAAACAAATTGGCCACTTCCTTGATAATTTGACATAAAAACGATAAAAACAAAGTTTGTCGAAAATTTAACACCGAGCTAATGAAAATCATTTCAAGCACGGATTCGAATGAGCAAGATATAGATATCAGATAGCCGAAAACCTGATAGCAGATAGAGAATACCTGTCGAAAAATCTACCTAAATATTGCTAACGAGTTTTAGAACAAATACCTTAGTTTAGTGTTAAACTTTCAAAAGGTTTGTACTGTATATATTTTCCGTTTACCTAGCCAACAGGTGTCTCGTGGAGATTGAGTATGATTTATTTTATTTCGCTCGCGGGATTGAAATATACATTTATCCAAGAGATGTAGCCATAGATGCTGGTTCTATATGAAAAAAATGTAAACATGAAATAAATTGACTAATGTGTATAGTAAGAAATGAAATGAAAGTATGTAAACCTATTCTAAAGCAACAACCATGCGTGCCGCAATAGTTTTTGAAAAGGAATGATATTTAAGTCTTAATGTTGGTTTTCCGTCGATGGAGATTCGGTCATATTTCACAGTTAAGCAGGACCAAAAGTAAACAATCGGTGTAGCATTTTCTTTCGTTTTTCGCTTAATTCATTTATGTCTTCTTTCAGTGTTTAATTACCACTAATTGTCTCTTTAAGAAGGTTTGCAATGTTTGCATGTCCGTTTTTTAAAGCCACGTGACATGGTAAACGTTTATCATTGTCACTTATGTTGCCATCAGCACCATGTTGAAGAAGTAACCGGACAATTTTTTCGTGACCTTTCTCGGCTGCATTATACAAAGATGTACATCCATAGCTATCTCTAGCATTTGCTACTGCGCCTGCACCTAAAAGTATTTCGACTATTTGATAATAACCCTGGTGAGATGCTTCCATAAGTGGCGTAGATTCGCTATCGGTTGTAGAAACATTGACATTTGCGTGGTACTGTAGAAGCATCTTTGCTACACTTAAATGACCGCTCATTGACGCTGCATATAATGGTGACCATCCGTCCAAATCACATTGCTCGACATCACCCTCATTTTCCAAAAGGAGATTCACGACTTTTTCATGTCCCATGGAGGCAGCCAGAAATAACGGTGTGCAACCGTTATTGTCCTGAAGGTTGATATTTGCTTCATGCTTTAACAGCATGTCCACGGAAGTATAATGACCCTTGTTGCAAGCAGCATGCAAAGGTGTGCACTTGTTTTCATCCGGTCTATCAACCATGATTTTTGTAGCCTTCGCAAGTAAAGTTTTAAGTGCGGCTTCGTGACCTCTGTATGCGGCTTCATAGAGAGCAGACCTTTCATATATTGAAGTTTTCTTTAGATCTGCGCCTTCCGTCAACAATAATTGCAGTACATCCGCATGTCCGTTTGAGGCTGCAGCAATCAATGGAGTCATACATTTTTTATTTAACATATTTAAAGATGCTCCGTTGTTTATCAGAATTTTGACGATGTTTTTATGACCATTATATGATGCCGCATATATCGGTGACCAACCATAGATATCTTGATCGTCAACCCTAGCACCCTTTTCAAGTTGTTTCACCATATTTTCATGACCATTGTAAGAGGCTACAATCAAAGGTGTAGAACGCTTACTATCTATACCCGTCAACTGTGCACCTTGTTTGAAAAGAATTTTCGCAATTTCATCCGATCCATTATAAGCTGCAGCATATATGGAGTTATCCCCTCTTGATTGGCTTGATGAATATTAGCGCCGTTCCTAATCAACTCTTCAGCTAATTTGTGACTTCCACTAAAACATGCCAGCAAAAACAATGTAACAGATGTGTCTTTTTTCTCATCAGATCTTGTAATATCCCACAAAGCGACAAAAGTCTTCAAAAGTTTTCTTGCCACAGCCCAGTGTAATACCGTACACTCCTCGTCTTGTAGAAGACGAAATATAAGCGATTCTAAGTTGTATCGGTACTGCTCATTAAATGATGCACAAGGCTTATCTGATGAAATTTCTTGAAATGACCAATCTTCTTTGCAACAGGCAATCGATAGCTTTTCGGCTTGGCTTTTCTTGTTAAGATGTTCGACAAATGCTTCTTCAATAAGTGGTTCCTGCAGACACGGATTGAAGAAAACATCATAGATATGCCCTCTCTGAATGTCATCAAAAAGCCTATCAATCCATACATTTATAATGTCTTCCTCTAACAATATGCATGTTTGCTTTTCTTCTGTCGAAACTGGCATGGACTTGAACCGGATTCTCTCTCGTATGAATTTAGAAGAACAATATTCTATGATAGATTTGTGGAAAGCAACTGGTAGGTTGGCAACAATGGTATCAAAAATGAAGTCATGAACAAATCCATATAACCCTGTATCTTCATCTTTGATCAGATACGTGTCTACTAAGGAGCTCAGTGCAGAATCAATTTCATATGGCGACTGTGATGCATTTAGTTTACAGAGAATAAGAAATGCTTCTATTTTGGCCTTTTCTTCTTTGTTTTGAAACAGTCTTTGGATGAACTCTATATCTAACTTGTTGTCATAAAGCACACAAAATAATAAACAAAAGTATTTTAGCTTTGAGAAATTCTTCAAATCCTGAAGTTCTTTTTTGAATACTGAATATGGACTGTTAAAAAATTCTTCCATGGACACGTCAGGCTGAAAATCTTTTGCAAATAAAGAACACAGTAACGGAAAACAAGTAAGGCTGCATTCAGTGACAGAAGGTCCACATGTAACCTGTTTATTTGAATGAGCCATATGCTTGTCAAACATTTCCTTCTTCTCATCGTCCGAGAGCAAAACTGATCTATTAGAAATATCAACCATTTCTAGATTAATCTCCATTTTTAAATCCGTAACAAATGCAACGAACTGTGAATCCTTTGCAATATGCTTTCTTGTAGTAGCTACAATTTTTGTATTTTTATTTTTCAAAAATTCTTTCAAATTCGGTGTAAATCTCTGCCATCTAATTATTTCTGATTCGTCGATCTTATTTTTTCCAAAAGGATCATCAAAAACAAAAACTTGCTTATTGTCCTCGGACCATAACCTAGTAATTTCTTCTACTGAAAGGACTGGAATAACTGAATAACCTTCTTCTTTTAGGTTCAATGAATAGTAGTGAGCAATAGATGATTTACCTGATCCAGAATCTCCAGATATAACCATAAAATTAGAGGTAGATAATGCAGTCTGTACAGCTTTTGTTGCACGCGTTTCAATAAACGTCTTTCTGTTTTCCTGCCATTGTTGAATTGGTACACCTAGAAAAAGCAAAATTATTATGAATATTCTAAATGTTTTGCAGCACGCGTTTCAATAAATGTCAATCTGTCTTCAAACCGGTCTTAAATCGGTACACATAGAAGACATAAATACTAATACGTGTCCAAATTAATCCAGTAGTCAGATAAAAACTTTGAAACTGACAAGTTAGGTTAAACGTGAATTATTTTAAAAAAAACTTAACGCTCTTACAGAACGTGTTTCGGAAATGTCTTCAAACTATTGTTGAATCTAGTTACATATAAAATTATTTGAGAAATGGACCATCGCCAGCACCACAACTGATATATGGTATTTAACCATATGATTTTATTCTCATGTTGTATTGGAGATGACTGTCTAGTCTCTTTAAAATTGCACGAATGCAATATAATAACACACACTTCATTAAAATGTTATGAAGACAGTAATTTTTGGATGAAAGTATTAAACAGAACAAGAAAAAGAACAAAATTAAATAAACATATATTTAGACCACTGATTATAAAAATTCTAACTTTTTGTCTGAAGTAGAAATAATGACAAAACTATTTATTATCGAAATACATGAACACAGTTTGTAGCTATTTATTGCCAACAATTACAGGTAACTCAACAACTTCTAAGAGGTTATCATAATTCAAAAAGCAAATTAAAAAATAAACAGACGCAAATTGTTTACGGTTTATTTACTGAAAAGGATCCAACCATGGGATACCACTGTCAAGTTTTATTTTCATTACTTTACGAAGTGCCTTTAAATCAAACACAAGCATATCGGTCCATATCCACCTCCAAATTCCAAAAGAAAGACAGAAACTTAGAACAATTCAAATTAAGTGAAACACTTGAACTTTTACAAGTGTATGATACTGGGTGCATAGATAGCTACAACAGCTAACTGTGAATTCAAAATTGTAAGGATCATAAAACTTGTTACTTTAAACATATCCAGAAAATTGTTGAATACAGCAATATACCTGCTTCTGCTTATGGTGTATTTGTTTCCAATTAATACGCTATGGTAGAGCGGTTCTCACTACGGGGGCTTTGTACAACGAAGTAGGCTGCTTGCAATAAATTGTTGACTCAGGGATATTGCAAGCCTAGGCTTATCAAAGCCTTCAAAACGTTTTCACAGTATTGTTGACAAGTTTGGTGTCTCTGTGTCTAGTTGCCCTGAATGTATTTGACATCTCATAGTTCCATGTTCCTTTCACTTAATTTTTGATTACACACGTGGCGGGTGTAGCTAGCCAAACAGGGGGTGCTTACCCTTCCGGAGCACCCGGCCTCACTTCCCTAGTGGAAGTTCACGTGTCCAACCTAACTTGTCGGTTCTATAGTTTTTACTTTGCTTCTGGATTGTGATTCGAACATGGATTAGTATGTTTGTTTTTGATTATGAACTTGAGAGCCGTGACAAGCCTAAGCCTACAATATTTCTGCATGAAAACGTTTTCTTTCCATAATACAAGTAACAGTCATCACGTATACTTACCATAAGCGGGAAGGGATAAACAAGTATGCTACAGCTAATTTTGTGCACAAATATACATATGTGTAGCATTACTTACTATTTGAAACCCGAACAGAATTCCCTCCTTCCTTTGCTCGAGCAAACTCACGGTCACAATCAATCTGGGTACGATCCAAAGTTTGAATTCGCAGGTGGTTGATTTCATAATCAAATGCACTGCTGGATATCCGATTAATAGCCTACATAATATTAAGAATTAGATGTTAGATATTTAGCTTGCAGGTGATATAGAATGAGATCTGCTTGTTTATATACAATTTAAATACTTATTATTTAGTAGAAAGTGCTTTCAACTGTAGACATTTTTAGTCTGAACAAACCGTTTTAATTTCATCCTACTCAATACAAAAGAAAGTAAATAATGCAGGAAAAAAGACAATATAATATTTGATAGACCAGAACCACAGCATAAAAAGAACTCTTGTTTACACAGTAAATTTGTCATATAAAATTTGTCGTATGAGACGAATTTAAGAGAGTAAACACCTTATTACTTGGTATAATTGCTGGCATAACAAGTGTGCGATTGGCTAATGCGAGAATAGGTCTTTTCGTACCTAGGACAGAAAAATCTCACGCGCACACCAGTGCTAGATTTTTCTGTCTTGTCCAGTTTGTCTGGTATTGCCTCACGCGACAATTGAACAAACAGGATAACGTATCCGATCATTGTGCTAAAAACACAGGGTTCTTTATTAACTTTTCAATATATGTGTTTTATTTTATTTATCTTCAAAATATTTATTGTCAGAGTTGTTTCATATTTGCATTGAATACAAATGGTTGATATCTTAAAATGTTGAAGTGTTGTTGATCGGATTATTTTCAAAGGGCGGATTTGTACAATGCGTACATTGCCAAAAGGAATCATTCGCGGCAAGATGCCCCATGAGGGTACATGTTTTTGTTTTGTATTTATCACAGTTATAAACATTTTAATGGTATGAGAAATAGAATCTGCCACCTGTTTGTGACCGATACCGGCTGATCTCAGTCGAGGGTGATGTGATGTAACACACATCCCAATCGAGGCTATGCTGAGATCAGCCGGTATCGGTCACAAACAGGTGACAGATTCTGTTAATCTTGGTCAATCATTGTCAAGTTAAAAGGAATGAAAACAATAAGTTACAAATGAAACGAAATTGAAAACATGATGAATAAAATATAATAGGACCTGTGATGCTCAACTGACAGTTAATTTACATATTATATAAATAGCTAAAAGCAAATGCTGTCAGAATATAGTTTGCATTTGTGTTTTTGCTATTTATAGCAACGGGAATTACCTTGGATTTTGGCAGATATGCCAGACACAACTTTCGGATCACTTTTGCTTAAGGACTTCCCATGCTATATTGAGTTAGAATTGACAAAGTAAGTTCATAGGATGAAATTTTCAATGAGTTTGCTAAAACAAACATTGTAAAAATCGGGTCAACAAATTTCTCAGGAAAACCCTTGACATATATTAAATAGCCCGATACCTACTTTCTATATATAAAATTGGAGAATTGAATCTAGGGGTCTTAAAGTGGGATCAAAATTTGTATGGGCCACCATTTGTAAAAACTTGATATA
The DNA here is from genome assembly GCA_021292105.1 of Anadara kagoshimensis. Lineage (NCBI taxonomy): Eukaryota > Metazoa > Mollusca > Bivalvia > Arcoida > Arcidae > Anadara > Anadara kagoshimensis. Next base: position 8,717,186 of record CM037869.1, read on the forward strand.
AGGGGCCAGCTGATAATATATGCTACATATTAAAGCGCTAGGTCTAAAAGTATCAGAAAAAAAGATTGATTTCCCATAAAAGTTTATATATGCAGAAGTAAGGCTCTCTAGATTGGGGCCAAAACTGGTCTGGGGGCTACCATTTGTTTAAACTTGGTAAAGGGGCTGTAGCTGATGTGTAATGTTGAATATTAAAGATTTAGCCCTTACAGTTTCAGAGAAGAAGATTTTTTTAAAAAAATGATTTCCATAAAGTATTTGTAGATGTATGCCCCCTCCCGAGATGGGGGCCAAAGGGAGGGGGCCAAAACTGGGCCGGGTACCCCTTGTACAAACTTGGTATGGAGATCCAGTTGATGTTAAAATTAGTCGTAATATCTTATAAGATTTGTCATATTATATGCCTTGCAGTAAAAACTCCGCTTAATGTAGACCAAATATCTTAACACCTCCGGTTTGATTTTCATCTAGTCGGCAACTTAAAAACATTTCAACGAAAGGTGAACATATAAATGTTTGCTTCAATTTTGTTGAACATTTCCATAATAATTACTGCAGGTAAGAAACAAAAGTTTGACATAAAAGGTTCAGAAAATATAAATTTGACAACGGCTACAAAGAAAACACAAGCAGGCAAGAAGATACAAAACCAACATATAATTAACCACTGAATCAATTTTCAAATTTAGGATGACACCGGATTCAATGTCTAATTATGTCTATTTGTTAGGTTAGTCTACTACTATAGGCGACTCAACCGGTCCAACTAGAGGTGGTCTTCAAATACGTTTGTTTGAAAAAATTTTTAGCATCATTCTAGCAAACAATGAATTAATAACCAGATGACTATGCGAGACAAGAAGTTTTATATAAAATATAAATGACGTACATTACTTAACTCGTCCCATAGTCTTTTGAAGTCACGATTTGACGTAGAGGGATAATTTTGATGTACTATCTGATTTCTGTACAATTTTATCCTGACTAAGTCAGCACCTTCACTCTTGTCGCTTGCTGCTGGCAACTCTTGCCATCCTTTGGTTGGTTTTTCAATTATTTCTAGTCTCTGTAGTAACGTCATCAGCAATGACAAATCAAATCTCTCTAATTTCGGTGCTCCTGTAAATATATGAAATGTTTCTTTTGTAAGTATTATGCTTTGGGATTGTGAGTTGAAAATTGATTGGCATGTGTTTGAAATTTTAGAGACCTAAATTTTTCGATTGTCCAGAGGCAAAGGTAGCTAGATCTGTCTCTTGAGATCCAAATACTTCCCAGTCCCAACATTTAATGTTTTCCCGCGACCGAACTTGGTCTTTCCGGTATGACCTTGGTTCAGTTTCATGACACACTTATGGACCATCAAGATTATTCATGTGAAATTTTATGACAGTCGTCCAAAGCAACTATGAGATATGGCCCGGACACGATTTTACACGGACAGACAGACATGGTGATTCCTATATACCCCCCCCCTAAACTAGTTTGCGCGCAGGGATTATAATAACGTTTCTAGTTTAATTGGAAATATTCATTCTGTCGAATACAAAATAATATTATCTAAACACAATTGCATAACTTGTAACTTTCACATGCACCATTTCATGTCATGGCCGTAACTAGGGCTTGGTTGTATGTGAGGCAGAAATATTAATCCGCCGAAGGCGCATATACGCGCCATAGGCGCGTTTCTCTAGGGGGGTCCGGTGGACAATTTTTAAAACTTTAAGCCAAATTTCTGCATTTTCCTGGCATTTCAAAGGCTAAAAGATGTTTACTCAATTCATGTATTTTGATATCAAAATGGGGTTGTAACTGAAAATAAAATATTTAGTCATAGAAGCCCGGTATAAAAAAGAAAGAAGGGAATGATCAGAAAAAAAAATAGATCAAGTTTATAAAGCTTCAAGTGTAATGCCAAAGTTTGAGCTAGCATCTTCGGATGTATTGGTTATGTTCATCTAGTCAGTTGTGGTGAAATTCTTCAATGAGGCACCGAAGTGCCGCCTACCAAAAGTGACTTAACGTCCTCTATAAAAAAAATTTCTGTGAATGGTGTAGTTAAACACCATGTGTTGCATTTAAATCTTCACTTATGACAGTCGACGACTGAAGATTTTCATCTAATAACTACATGACACTAAATCGGACATACTGATCGAGTCGACTAATCTATTCATCAATGTCAAAAGCAAGTGGGATTTTTCTTATTCCAGTACTGTCCCACTTCTTAATGACTTTTTCAGGACAAACGTTTCCAATAACATGATCACGATGAATATGTAACAGTGACAGGCTACAGAACCGAGTTCCAGTCATTGTTGATCTATTCCACACTTTCAGTCGTCTCATGGCAGAGAATGATCTCTCGCATGAGCATGAACCTGCAGGGATAGTGAGTAAAAGTTTGACTATAATGTGAATATTCGGATACAATGTCTTGTCTGCTAATGGCATGGTATCTAGCAGAGATTTTGCATCTAAATTGCCGTTTCTGCGTCTAGTTAACCACCTATCAATCTCTTGAGGAAAGTTGTCGGAATATGGCAAATCCGCACCATAGATGTCTCTTATACTATCAACTATCTCTGGGGTAATCTTGTCAATGTTACATGGGATCAAATACGATAATAAAACGCCTTAAATTGGCTATTCATAATGTGAAAAACATCTCAAGTTTTTTTTATTGTTATTGTCTGTTTCCCATAAAATCTTAAATCGGTTAAAAAAAAATCGGCAGAATTCTAGGTGAGGCAACTGCCTCACTTGCCTCAATGGTAGTTACGGCCATGCATGTCATCCAGATATATAATTATAAAGTCACATTTATGCTTTATATAATGAAACGTAATTATTATTAACATTGTATTGTATGAAATTACTAATGATGGTTCTAATGGTACGTTAAAACTATCTAAAACGCACTAGGATTACCTCGAAATAAATTTGACGATCTTTGCTTCATTGAGATTTTACATAGCTTATATATTCAAAAGAGAATGGTGAAATAAATCCATGCATTTTTATGTATGTTCCAGTACAGGTTCTGCCAATAACTGCAAGTCTAAACATGTAAAATGTTATTGCAACCCTACTTAAAGTGTGTTATGGCCGTCATCACAATATTGTTGATAAGATTGATGTCTCTGTGTCCAGGATTGCCCAGGATATATTTGACGTCCCATAGTTCCATGTTCCTTTCACACACGTGACGGGTGTAGCTAGCTTAACAGGAGGTGCTTACCCTTCGGGGGCACCCGGTTTCACTTCCCTGGTGGAAGTTCACGTGTCTAACCTAACTTGTCGGTTCCAACATTTTTTCTTTGCTTCTGGATTGTGATTCGGACATGGATTAGTATGTTTGTTTTTGATTATTATACATACCATTTCCAGGAAATAACAAGTCCCATTGATCTGGAAGAATCTGTTTCCTTTCTCTTAGGATTTTTAACTCACTCAATTTATTTTTCAGTAGTGTTTTCAACTGGCCGCTGCAATGATAACTAAACAACACTCTTACTGCCTTGGTAGATATTCTAAATAACAATAGAATCAAACGGAGATAGTTCGTTTCTTCAATTGTTATATCATCATCACAAAATCGTGGTGACTGTAGAAAGGGACTTTGAGGTAATGTCGTCGTTGGTGTCTCTGGCGGGTTACCGCTTTGTGACTGTAGCAGAGCACGTTGTGGTGTTGCTGTTGGTGTCCCTGACTGGCTGCTACCTTGTGACTGTAGCAGAGGACTCTGTGGTGTCCCTGTTGATGTGCCCGGTAGGTTACTGCCTTCCGCATCTTGTGGTGTGATAACATTGCTATTTTCTTGTATTTCGCTCGCTTGAAGTGTTAGCTGTAGATCTAATTGTTGTTGTGATCTTTTTTCAAACTTCGATAACGACATCGTTAACCAGTTACTTAGTATATACCACTTAATTCATTAACCGCTGTAGCAATGATAACTACCCTGGGTGGGTATTGGAATCCATTTCACTTGGGATCAAGCACAATGAAATCATTCTTTTTTTTAAATAACTGAAAAATAAAATAAACAATGATAATATTAAAATGGGAAAATACATGTTCAATTGTTTACAACCCGGAATTTTTTACACTTTCACAATAACACTAAATGTAGATTTAATGTTTCTAACATTTATATATGCAAAACATGTATGGGGGTATTCTATACAAGTCATTGATTCAGGTCAATATGTGTAGAGTTATAGTAAATATTATGAGAATCCATGCAGAAGAGGGATATTTCACCCGAGAAGTTAAATTTTTCAGTCGGGGACTATTTTTGTTAGAAATCTTTAACACCGAGGGTGAGATTTCCCTATGACATATGGATAAAAATAATAATGGATTATTTTTCTTCCATCTTGATTCCGTTTTGTTTCACATTTGATTTACATAGACGTTGTCGCCTTTTTTTTGTAAAATCTAACTGAAATGTCACAAGTGTAGGTGAAGATATATAGTGATAGAGGTGAAGATAGAAAACAATTCTATCACGTTTCTCTCTCTCAAACATAGACGTATAAAAGAAACAATATAGAGTTAAACATGTATAAGGGATTCTTCAAAATTCTAATTTTGGACTGATTCGTAATCGGAGAAAAAATTCAATAATCGTTGAGTATGTAAGTAAAATTTGAGAAGTCTTTATTTTCGCAGTATCTGGCATTTCTCATTCATTATTTACAATGTTCAGGCTGTACAATAGGAATCTGATATTTCCAGGTATCAGTGACAGTGTGGCTCAGTGGTTCGCTTCGAGAAAGGAAGTTCGTGAGTTCGAATACATAAGACTTAAAAATATTTGAAATATTGCTCCCTCGCTTTGTACTAGGCATTAAGAGGAGAGAGTATCGATTGGCTCAATCGATGTCGGGATAATATGACTTGGGGAGTGATGTGAAGAAGCCCTGAGTGAGCCGTAGTAAAATGCAGATACTTGTACACCTCACGCACGCATAAACTAAGTTGTTCTCAGATTACGTCTCGAATAGCGGAAATTGTCAATACGGGTTTGAATAACATTAGAATATTACAACCAACGACAATGTACAGAGGGCATTAACATGTATTAGTCTGACATTTCAATTAATAATAACAATGTTCAAGTCTTCTGGCATTACCCGACTATATAAATATTACTTTATTCCAAAGAACGGTGAGTTGAATAAAATCATTATCATTACCTATAAATTGCTTTGACACCGAGCTTAGGTTGTTTGAATTTGATCGATTCAATGGCTTAAATTACTTCCCTTTCCTACAAGACATAACTTTTATTATCTTAATAACTAGTCTCAGTTTGATATGGGTGTTTCAACTTCGTTCTACATAATAAAATGCAGTTAAATAAATCGAATAATAAGACTCCATCAAAATACATAGTTGCACCCATTATCAATACTAAACAAACATTTACTTTACAAAACAAGCTTTGTTATACAGCTGTTGAATATTTAGATTGAATGTATAGCTCTTTAAGACATGTCAAAATTGTATACCGCTGGTCTGCCATCTGGCGGAAAATATGCATTTTAAAATTCCTAATCTTTGTCCTGATTTTATCTATATATTTTCTCACTACCTTAATACGATGTGGTACATGTATATCTAATGCTATAAACCATGTTCTTACTGTTTGACTGGGTCACAGTTGAAATTTCCACTTTCGATTTAACGCCATTCAATAATTTATGTTTAGACTTTTAACCTTGCATTTAATAAACTGCTCTTGTTAAAAATCATTAAATTACACATCTAGCAATTACATGCATGCTATCTTCTTAAACACAAAATCTATTATGCAGTCCATTAGACTTTAAACATAGGTCCATGTTGATTATTTTATCATAGTCAGTACGTAGTATCTATGTGTGTTTGTGTGTGCATTGTTGTATAAAGCTCAACCATGCATTTGATATCAAAGCTAAATAAATAAAGAAAAGTAAACATGCTGTTTTTATCGCTGTTGATTAAAATAACTTGATGGCTTTTTAAAACGGCGTTATCACTTACCTTTTGATCCTGTGATAAGTTAGGGGATATTCAAGTGTTCGATTTTACAGTGAAGGAGTATATCCGGGTCATTAAATAGATCTGGCGTTGATAAACACTTGCACACAACGTAGGCTAGTAGGAAAAATATAATATGTTAAAGGCAAACACCATTGACCTGTCCGCTTGACCTTTGATTTAAATATTCATTATGGACGGGTATTTAAGCAATAGGGAACACGCGTGTATATTTCGTCTATATGATGTGAACACTAATCATGGGCAATGTGAGTATGTATTAACTGCGAATCCTAACATTACCAATGTATTGGGTGGGCCCATCTATATGAATATTCCTGATGAAAGGTCATACGGACTGGTCAATGTTGTTTACCTATACGCGTAAGAGACAAGTAGTTTAAATGATATTGTATAGTTTATTGTATCGACCTATTTTATCAACACAATCGATCTGTGCCATAATAATTTAAAACTCCTTGCTTTAGAACATAAGGCCAATAATAATTACACGATGACTCTTTTGTTTTCTTCGGGTCGGTAACCAACTCTGAATACTCGATTGTCTATTAGTTACTAGCACGTGCCCAGGTGTTTGAAGTTGAACCACCGGGTGGTTCAACTTGAAACACCTGGGCACGTGCACTAGTTCAACTTGAAACACCTGGGCACGTGCTAGTAAACAATAGACAATCGAGTGTTCAGAGTTAGTTATACCGACTCGAAGCAAATAAGTAATCGTGTAATGTGTCATTTAAACAAAACAACAAAAAGATTAAACTTTGTCTTCTTGTTGTTTTATTACATATCAATGAATGGAAAACAAAAACAAAATACTGCATTTATTTTGATTTTAATACCTGAAAGTTTTATCATTTTTATCTTAATAGTATAACTTCACATAATCAATTCAAGTTGAATGTGATATCACCCGTACCGAAAAACTGAAATACAGACCTTCCCTGTTTTTCAACATTTACACTGTTATTATTATTATTTGTATCTCCAATAGAGGAACACATCTGGGATGTCGAGGCTTGGAGCACGGACGATACTTTGGCCAGTTGCACATCACTTGGCCGCTTATATTCACACACGGCATTACTGCGGTGACCAGTCTGAGCCCGAATTAATTGTTCTGGTATTTGACTATTAAACAGACGCGTAGCGGTTGTCACGCGCAGAGAATGATTTGTATAGTTGCCTACGAATCCGCCTTTAGTCATTATATCTTTAACAAACGACGCGAGTTTATTATGACCAACTACACATAATGTAAACCATACATCCCCACTTTTCAAAACCTGCACTGGCTTAAAGTAAACCCCGTTTGAAGGAGCATTAGGATGCAGTTTTGAAACATATTTTTCATATATTTTAACTGGACATCGGCTCGGATGAGTGATATTTTCGTAAGCTTTGGCAGTGTGGGGTTCTATACGTCGATGTTTAATACCGCCGCGATACGTTTTTGAAACCGACTTGGTATATTTCAAATACCTGCGCCCATCGGTGTCGCGACATATTTCAAAATTGCTGCGAGTCAAATTTCTGTGCTCCTCGCCCCCACGTAACCCAAAATTTATACCAATCAACCAAAAAGCACAATAAAGTAATCCCTGTGGTGTTTCAGGATCAAGAATTTTACTCTCCCAAAGGAACTCTTCTTGTTCCTTTGAAATGAAATCAGCTTTTTTTTTTTTCAATCCCAGCCCTTCTCTACAACGATCTTTCATGCAGTTATCAATCACATTTTTTAAACTAGCAAATTTTTGGTCATTGAAAAACGAAACATGTCTGTCATTAAATTCTAAATATCGTTGTAAAGCACATGCAATTGAAAAAACGCTATCGCCGGTGTAATCTGACCCATCTACTTTCTTCAGAGAAAGAAAAAATGCAGAGAGAACTATATTTAGGTCCTCATCAGTCATGCTAAGAATGTCAGCATTTCACGGCTTCCAAGATTAGTTTGACATCCTGAATTACATTGACGCCCGGTTTTAGCATTTCCTGACGCCACTTGTCGAAGGTAGAATTTGCCCACTTATTCTTTTTCATGGTGTTTTGGGGTACTGAGGGTTTTGATTTGTCAGACAAGTCATCAATAGTCACTGTTAAAAATCTGTTTGGACCTTTATCTACAATATATGAAGAGTATTAACATAAAATATTGGGCTTGAAATATTTTTTACAATTTACTAGAATGTTATATGTGCAAATGTCGAAGGTAGGAAATATTTCTGCAGTTTAAATCCAAAATGGAACACCAAATACCAAAACCATGACATTAAAAATTTATTGAGTCCAATTCTCATAAAAATTGCTTTTGGGATTGTAACTTGAACACGGATCGATATGTACGTGCTCGATGTTTTAAACATGTTTAAGCACAACAATGATTATTTGGGATCTTTTTAGCCAAGTATAATGCTAGCCTACAACGTAAAATTGTGGACATATATTAAATACTCTTTTATAAATTCAAACTTATACGTACCTATTCCGTTTCCATAGGCGAATGCACCCATTTGAGATGGACCGCCGTCTTCGAGCATTGGACATACATCTACGGCTTTTTCTAAAATTTGAAAAATGTCCTGTTCTTCATTACAGTCTTCTGTGGTTTTACTATTATATTTATTTTGGGTGATAAAAACCTCTTAATTTTGAAATTCTTCAGCTAAATCTAACGCTTGACTTAATATCTCGTCTAAGTCGTAGTCAGACATCTTGAACAGTGTGTATGGAATAAAAAAACTCCGTGCGTTTGTTATTCAACTTGAACACTTTCGCTCGTGCGTGAAATGATATTGCATTATTTCTAAAATTTAAAAAGAAAAAATTATTACCTCAGTCGGGATTCGAACTCACAAACTCTTCATTGCCGAGCAGGCTTGCTATCCATTGAACCAGAGTAGGAACTTACGACTGATAGGTGTTAAAAGAGAGACATATATTTAGTATTTTCTTGATAATGTTTTGCCTTCCTGATTTTCTTTTTAGAAAATGATACTAGATTTTGATTATTATTTTTAATAAATAACCAATAATTTTAAAACTGCTGTGTGAATGGTTACTGGCTATAGTATTGATTTTTGTAAATGAACTTTCTTTAATTTATTTGGCAAAATCTTTATTTATTTATTTATTTATTATACAATATGAAATTATTTTTATTGTTATACTCTATTATATTTTAAACAATTAATTTCAAAACTTTTAATATGTACACTTTATTTTCAACTGTAGTTTTGTCATCGTGTAAGTCAGTTACGAACCTCGTCGTCGAGGTCCATCAATTTGAAACACCTGGGCACGTGCTCGTAATCCCTCACCGCTTCGCGGTTCGGGATCACTAAACGCACGTGCCTAGGTGTTTCAAATTGATGAACCCCTCTGACTCGGTTAGTAACTATTACAAACCCCGACACCACGCACCTCGATCATTTCTTACAGAACTGTAGAAAAGATTCAGTTTGGTAATGTACAGAACTAAGTTATACACTTCTTTAATATGATTTTCTCCACCGTCACCAAGCTGTTTGTGAAGAAACATGCCACTTAGGTTGAAGGTTGTATAGGTTTCTTCAACCATTAGAAGAATCTTTCTTATAACATTTTATCATCATGTATAACATAATATTATATGTTTCATTAGAGCTTATTTAATATGGACGAGATAAATATTGGTCGATTTTGGTCTATGGACCAGAGACAACCATCAAAATGCAACAAACATTAATGGAATAATGCGTAAGGTAACCAATATTCTATACAATATCTAACAAGGGCTTTACCAACTGCTGCCCAGGCCGCTACCCAAGTAACCCAAGTCGCAAATTATTTTAAATATATACAACAATGAATATCACTAGAAATCAAAATTATTAACGTTTTTCTTTATTTCAGTTTGAATTCAGATTTATTGATTAAATGAGTTTAACGTTCAAAAAACTTATATATCGAGGTGAGAGTTGAGTAATGGTGTTTAACGTCTCAATCAAGAATATTTCATTTATATCGAGACGTCGCCAGCTGTAGGCGTTGTGCGTTGCGCTGATGGCATTATGCCGCATAGTGCTTTAAATTAAGCGTGCCAAGTCTACCGTGCACGGGACCTCGTTTATTTGAAGTTCTCGTCCGAAGGAACCGCGACTTTCGGCAACCCTACAAAAATTCTGATAACCCAATCAGCTGTTTACTAGAGTAAAAATGGCGTCTTTTACCGACATGTAAAATACCATTTTTTAATTTTATCATGAAATACATTCAACAAATGGTATATGACAATACTGGTATATGACAATACTGGTATATGACAGTATTGTCATATACTTTTTTAGCTCACCTGGCCCAGGTGAGCTTATGGCATGGCGAGGCGTGTGTGCGTCCGTACGTGCGTCAGTAAACTTTAATCTTGACCTCCGAAACTACTGGGCCAAATGAAACTAAATTTGCCAGGGAAGGTCCTTGACAGAGTAACTATAGTTTGTTCAAATCATGGCGATCGAATATCCAAGATGGCCGCTGTTACTAAAAATAGACAAAACCTTAAAAAATCTTCTTCTCTTGAACCACTCATTGGAGGCAAAAACTGATGTGATATTTGGATTCTACATAGTCTTAACCTTTAAGTTTGTTCATTTCATGATAATTTGGTATAAAAAGAGGTTACGCGTTTTTGCGTTTAATTTTGCAAAAATCGTAAAATATATTTAAATTGTTATAACTTGACTATATGACCAGATAATGACATGGGGTTTTCAGTTTTGACATATTCTTGTATTTACCTTCAAAATGGTGTCAAAGTAAATTATGAAGGTCATGACCTAATTTTTTACCTTTCTTATATTATTTATTATCTCGAAAACTATAAACTTTTTGTATAGGCATGTATATTGGAATATTGTTGGTATTGATGTAACAATCATTTTGATATATAGATTAAGGTCATTGGTTCTAAGGTCAAGGTCACAGATGCGAAAGAATACTGAAATGGTTCATTATCTTGAAAACTATTAACTTTTTGTATAGGCTGGTACATAAGAATGTTGTAGGTATTGATACAACGATCATTTTGATGTATAGTAAAAGGTCATGGGTCCATAGGTTAGGTCACAGTAGCAAATCAATACCAAAATCGTTAATTATTTCGAAAACTATAAAGTTTTTGTATAGGCATGTATATTGGAATGTTGTTAGTTTTGATGTAACAATCATTTTGATACATAGATTTAGGTCATTGGTTTAAAGGTCAAGGCCACAGATCCGAAAGAAACCTGAAATGGTTCATTATCTTGAAAACTATAAACTTTTTGTATAAGCATGTATATTGGAATGTTGTAGGTATTGATACAACGATCATTTTGATGTATAGAAAAAAGTCAAGGGTCCAAAGGTCAAGGCCACAGTAGAAAATCAATACCAAAATGCTTAAATATATTGAAAACTATAAACTTTTTATATAGGCATGTATATTGGAATATTGTTGGTATTGATGTAACGATCATTTTGATATATAGATTAAGGTCATTTATTCAATGGTCAAGGTCACAGATGCGAATAAATTCTGAAATGGTTCATTATTTTGAAAACTGAACTTTTTGTATAAGCATGTATATGAGAAAGTTGTAGGTATTGATACAATGATCGTTTTGATGTATAGGAAAAGGTCATGGGTCCAAAAGTCCAAGTCACAGTAGCAAATAAATACCAAAATCGTTAATTATCTCGAAAACTATAAAGTTTTTGTATAGGCATGTATATCGGAATGTTATTGGTTTTGATGTAACGGTCATTTTGATACATAGATTTAGGTCATTGGTTTAAAGGTCAAGGTCACAGGTGCGAAAGAATACTGAAATGGTTCATTATCTTGAAAACTATGAACTTTTTGTATAGGCATGTATATTAGAATGTTGTAGGTATTGATACAACGATTATATTGATGTATAGTAAAGGTCATGGGTCCATAGGTCAAGGTCACAGTAGCAAATCAATACCAAAATCGTTAATTATTTCGAAAACTATAAACTTTTTGTATAGGCATGTATATTGGAATGTTATTGGTTTTGATATAACGATCATTTTGATACATAGATTTAGGTCATTGGTTTAAAGGTCAAGGTCACAGATGCGAAAGAAACCTTAAATGGTTCATTATCTTGAAAACTATAAACGTTTTGTAAAAGCATGTATATGAGAAAGTTGTAGGTATTGATACAATGATCATTTTGATGTATAGAAAAGGGTCATGGGTCCAAAGGTCAAGGTCACAGTAGCAAAACAATACCAAAAAGGTTAATTATCTCGAAAACTATAAACTTTTTGTATAGGCATGTATATAAGAATATTGTTGGTATGATGTAATGATCATTTTGATATATCGATTAAGGTAATTGGTTCAAAAGTCAAGATCACAGATGCGAAAGAATACTGAAATGGTTCATTATCTTGAAAACTATTAACTTTTTGTATAGGCATGTATATTAGAATGTTGTAGGTATTGATATAACGATCATTTTGATGTATAGAAAAAGGTCAAGGGTCCAAAGGTCAAGGTCACAGTAGCAAAACAATACCAAAATCGTTAATTATCTCGAAAACTATAAAGTTTTTGTATAGGCATGTATATTGGAATGTTGTTGGTTTTGATGTAACGTTCATTTTAATATATAGATTTAGGTCATTGGTTTTAAGGTCAAGGTCACAGATGCGAAAGAAAACTCAAATGGCTCATTATCTTGAAAACCATTAACATTTTATATAAGCATGTATATTAGAATATTGTATGTATTGATACAACGATCATTTTGATGTATAGAAAAGGGTCAAAGGTCAAGGTCACACCAAAATCGTTAATTATCTAAAAAACTATCAACTTTTTATATAGGCATGTATATAAGAATATTGTTCGTATTGATAGAAAAAGGTCACAATACCAAACAAGACCAAAATCTTTAGTTATCTTGAAAACTATTAATTTTTTGTATAGGCATATATATTTGAATATTATTCATATCATTTTGATGTATAGAAAAAGGTCATGGGTTCAAAGGTCAAGGCCACGGTTTCAAAACAATACCAAAAAGGTTAATTATCTCGAAAACTATAAACTTTTTGTATAGGCATGTATATTAGAATATTGTTGGTATTGATGCAGTGATCATTTTAATATAGATTATGGTCATTGGTTCGAAAGTCAAGGTCACAGATGCGAGTTGCAAGTTTCATTAATATCTAAATATCTACATGAGAAATATTGCTTCTTAAATGTAGTATTTATTGTGTTTTTTGTGCTGTTTACGGCCCAGGCCCTATTGGGCCTCTTGTTAAATGTATTTTATGATTAATTTTTTAAAAAAATGGCATATGACAGATGCATAATGTCGAAAGAATGTGGTTTTTAAAAAAAAAAAAAAAACAACAAACATTTAATATAATATTGAATAATTATGAGGTTATAGTGCGACAAGTTTGAACCGGCCTTTGATTTGGACATTTAAACGGACATATCCACTCTGTAAATAAGGGGCTATATAAAGTTGATATATTAAGGTAGAGGTACCGGGTGTTTATGAAAAAGAAACATGCTGTTTTACGTAAATCATACACTATAGTTTACAGATTGTTGGATTGATTATTTAGTTTATATGTTATCCGTTAGAATCAAATATGACAGGTCTCAAAGGATTATAAAAACTTCGGCTAAAAATCAGTCACTCCCGATCGTCCCTGACCAGTTATCGATTAAAAATAATAAATAATAAACATTTAAAAATATTTTTCTAATAAAAAACAAACATACTAAGCCATGTCTGAATCATGATCCAGAAGGAAAGTAAAAACTTAAGAACTGACATGTCAGATTAGACAGGTGAACTTCCACCAGGAAAGTGAGACCGGGTGCTCCCGGAAATACTTAAATAATTAAACTTTTTTTACAATTAAACTAAAGATCCCTTTCTGATATTGTTGTTATTGTGTAAAAGAGTGAATAACGCTAGATCTAACTAATCATTTCAGAGTACCTTCAGTAAAATATTTTAAAACTGGCAAGTTTACCATGTGAACTTCCACCAAGAAAGTGAATCCTCATAGAAGTTGCAACATTATCTTATCCATTGCATTCCTTTTTTACCACTCGTACATAATAAAGTTTCTGGGATTTACGACGTCTTCAACATTTAAGGAAGATAATACAACCAATAGTCGACGGATGACCGGCTGCAAATTGCACAAGTATTAGAAAAACACTTGTTTTGCGTCGTTAACTATGTGTTACGGTCGTAAACCTTGTTTTATTATAGATAAATTCGTTTAACAAATGTAAACTAGAAAATCTGTGAGCCACAAGTTCACAAAAATACCCCACGCTCCCCCACATAAAAAAATCAATCGGATTTAATTTTTAAATAGGAGGTGCACATCTACATTGTATCACAAAGATTGTGTGAAACTTTCATAAAAATCCATTGAAGGGTTTAGGAGGAGTTGCGGATAAGAGATAGGTACCCTAAGGTGTAACGGATACACGGACGGACACCCCTATTACTATATATCCCCGCTTAAACAGCGGGTGGGGGGTAAAAACAGCGGGGTTATAATCAGGTTTTTTCAAGTACTTGTCAGGTTGTGCAATTTGCGACGTAAAACTTGTCTCGAAGGTGTTAATGTTGTTTTGCGGTCATTAAACAAGTTTTTCTATCACTCGTGCAATTTGCGTGGCATAATCTAACTTCAAAAATCCATTATGAACAATTCTATCCAGCTCAAACTTAAAGCCTTACATTGAGGTTTACTAGCTTAAGCGCTTAAAATGACGATGACGTACACGTTTGCTTGGCGAAAACAATGTACGGTAGAGGAAACCTTAATTATTTATCTTTTTTAAAACTTAATTATATAAGAAACCTTATAATACAAACTGTAATAATATGCCACAACAGATAACAGATCTGTCTGCTCTTATTGGCATTAGACGATGATAATTGGATAAATATTTCACATAACCACATGAAAACAGTGGATTATGTATGGATCTCTCAGAGATGTCAGTTTCCGAATATATCATAAACACAGTAGGCAGTATATCTACTTTTGTACTGTTAAGAAATACATTATTCTGTACTTTGCTGCTAGGTATACTCTTAAGGTATACTCCCTCAAGTATTTCCTTAGCTGACTTTGGTTAAATATATTTTAGTCCTTTGGATATATTTTTTTTACTTTGCAATTGAAAAGTTCCGACCGTAAAACGTGGATTTTTGAGGCCTACCCGACGAGTGTAAAATCCACCTTTACGGTCGGAACTTTTCAAATGCAACACAGTTATCTCTATTCCCGTGCAAAATAAACAAATTAATGCCTAAAACGACGCATAATTTGGTTTTTCTATTTTTAGCTTATACCGCATCACTCAATCGATATCGTTGCGCTAGTAGATCTATCGTAGTGATGTCAATTAAAACAAAGTTAGAAATTATGGAATAATAATTTTATTGTTTGAATTGCAAATGAAATTCATCTTTATACAAATACACTTAAATTCAAATATCTACTCTAAACCTCAAGTATATCGGTAGTTTACGAAGTAGGCTGCAGCTAATGTAGGTCAGGTTGACAGAACTTTACTGCTGGGCGAAATGGTAGTTAAACACGTTAACACTTGAGTTATAATTTTCAAATTGTTTTGGTAAGAAATAGACAGATTTGGAAGCAAACTTTTGGTTTGTAAGTAATGGACTGGTATGAGGACGAGACAAAGCATGTATTTGAACTTGGTCAGCAACTTGTGGAATTTGTAAATGAAGGGGATATGAATGCCCACTCTATGAATTCCCCCCACTTAAAATTCTGGAATAGGACCGTTTCTGATTGTCAGACGTATCTGCATCATACAAAATCCAAACTGGCTTCACACTTATATGCCCAGTGATTTTCATGATTTCTCTGTATGAAAACCTGCATGTGCTAGAACTTTTACTGTTGATGCCCCCAGAGTGATTGGTGTAAATTTGCTCAAACTGGTACCTTCAGAAATGTTCTTCATAAATGTATTTTAGAGTTTTTTCACCGACTGGTCTACTGGTGTACCAGCCCGCATGATTTTCATTAACTCTTGGTACTGGTTGCTGGAAAAAAATGGGGAGTTGCAGGGTTTCTTCTCTCGTTATTCTTTTTAAAGGCAACAACAGGACAGTCCATTGTGTCCTGGTGGTATAAAGTGACAATAGTGGTGGTTTTCTCCATATACTCCAGTCTCTGTAATCATACCACATCCAAGAAATGATTGACTGGTTCAATAGCTATAATGTCTGTCAATAGAGCGGGTTCGACCCCTGACCGAGTCATACATGGCGTCAACAAAGAGCACAGAGTATTGACTGGTTCACGATAATTTACAACATTTCAACATTTTTCAACATTTACAAAAAAAAAAAAAGTCTTGACGAAACTTCACCGTAACTTAAAAGGTTCTATTGAATTTTCCATTAAACACTGACTGACGAGGCTGAATTAAAAATTTCTTTCAACCGTTTACAATTACTATTTTCATTGCCTCTTTCACGTAAAGTAGCTTCTCTTTCGTTAGAAAAAGTGTAGCCTGCAGCTCAACAGTATTGGTCATTGCTACAAGATCTTCATCAGATGAAGCATACTAATTCCATTTAATTGTCATTTCCTTTGTAAAATAGTAATGTTTTTCTACATGAACTTTGCTTTCCAACTGTTTTACCCCTTTTTCAGGGGCCTTGGTGGCATAGTTGTCTAAAGCACATCGATAATGGAACACAGCCCCACTCGCCGCTTCAAATTCCACTCAGGAAATCCGAGTGTAAGTTTTTCAGTTCAGTTGCAGAAAGTTGTTGATTTTTTGGACACTCTGGTTTCCTGTACCGTTCCCAAACTGACCACCTCGATATAAGTGGAAAAAAATCTTCATTCGGCTGTAAAATGGCATTACTCCACTCCCCTTTTCCTCTTTGTTTATTGGTTCCTGATGTCTTAGTGCTATAACACTTGTGGAAAGTGGTTTACTTCCATTGCTGACTCGGTCATTGTAAGTGAAAGAATCTTAACTGGGCCATTAAAGACATTTTCTCAACTAAAGAGTTGTTGAGTGGTCTACTGTCTCATTAGGTTTGATCCAGAGCAGTGATAAAATAGGGTTGTGTCATAGGATGATGGTTTTCTCTAGCTGCAGTTACTCCAGTTTCCCCACTATGCTATAAATAACTTCATCGAAACGAGTGAATTGTTAGACTTGTGTTAAAATGCCAGCCCACTATCTGTTCATTGTATGTTACTAAGTAACTATTGTTGCACAATACAGTATTGTGTGTGTGTTTTTGTTTTTTATTATTTATTATCTAAACCACGTGTATATTTTAGCATTTTACATGACGGTATCCTTGTAGTGGTAAATTATTTCTAAAAAATCGTTTGCTACGATCACAGAGGGATACACACCTGTCGGCGTCGCTGTTGTACTTTTATGTTGCGTGATCTTGATTCTTAGTTACCATCATGTGTGCAGTCCAGCATGTCATTGGAGTCAAACAACGACCCAATGTCTGCTTCTAGTGTGAAATTGGGATAATCTTCATAGTCGTCGTAGTAGGTTTTTTTTAAACAAATGCACATGTACCGACGCGTAGGAATACACGCAAGACCCAGAAAGCTAGTAAGTTAGTGTAAATTTAACAAATACGTGGGATTCGAAGCTAGGACGTAATCGGCGCTGTTCGTGAGCAATGCAAACAATTCGGCTACCGAATACATATATAGACACGAGCATTTAAATAAATTGAATCTAGGCTTTACAATACGATTCGACAAAATGTCGTAAACAATGGTGACTTGATTGTAGAACGTTAAAAATAACTACAATTTGGCATGGCGAAATGTTAAAGAAATGTACTAACAGTCTGTAATACACATCAAGTGTATTGAATTACTGGATCATTAACGTATGTATGCGAACACACAACACCGAAGGTCACTTGTTAGTGGTCGATACAACTTTAAAATAACATGTGCAAAGAGCACAACAATACAAACGAAGTGTGATACACATAACATCAAAATTGCTGATAATCATTAAAAATTATGAACAATTCATTTTCTATACTTTTGTAGTCAAAATAACAGTTCCTTTTTAGAATCGCCTCTTTTTATCTATGGAATAAAGCACAGAAGATCGGTTATTAATAGTAGATACAAGTTTCAAATAACATGAGCAAAGAACAACAACACAATCGAAGTGTGGTACACATAACATAAAATTTGTGAAAATCGTTTAAAACAATGAACAATTTATATGTTATCCTTTGACGGTATAGCAGTCAAAATAACAGTTCTCTTACTTTTTAGAATCGTTCCCTTTCCTCTATGGCATCAAGCTCCTTTTGCATCTCACGGGCGCGTTTACGTATATCCTCAGCAACAGCAGAAGGTTTTTTCTTGTCAACAGCAATAGCTGATGTCACGAAAGTATACACGTCAAATGGAACAACTACCAGACCTATTACGGCCATTATTACTTTTTCAAAAGTAGTTTTTAGACTTTCTGTTAATTCGATATCTTTGTCCAAAACTTTCTGAACTTCTCCTAGTTTTGTCTTTTCTATGATAATTTTGACAATTGTCGACCCTGCAGTCGTCAAACCGCCACCACCAGCCGCAATACCCAATCCTATGGCAACAGGAACTGCAGCACCAAGTGTAAAAATAGATACAATTCCAGCTACAGCACTCCCTATACCAAATACAATCGAAGTAGCCGTTCCTGCAATTTTCGCCTTGTGCACATTATATTCAACTGCATCCAATGTCTTTGCAACTTCATACAGCTTTGTTATGGCAAGTTTTCGGTTTGACTTCCAATCTTCAATCTGATACATGGTATTATCTATTTCCTAGAAAAAAAGCCATAATATAACTACATATCAGTAAGTTCTATTCATGATATATATATCGGGAATGTTAGTTTTTTGGGTAAAGAAATGTGTATTGTCTAGGGCACACCTGAAGCACTATAAGTAGTGCGTGATTTATCTTGAAGCATTGTTTAGGTGTCTACTGGGTGAAGCATTGCGTATTAATATTCTTAATGACAGGTAAAGTGGACAGGTTTATTTTGTTTGATGGTATACTCACACCCATCAAAGCTATGTAAATAAGGAGCGCTTTTGATCTGATTGAAATTTTTATTCTGAAGTCTACGTTACAGCAGATAGCTCGAAGAGATAGTAGAAGATAAAAAGCTAAACTTTTAATATAATATTAATAATATATTAGGGACAAGCGCTGCCGGGAAACCCGGTCTCTTTTGGTATAACGCCAAAGCAATGGACACAAAGGTTTGTGACCATGGAATTAGACTTGCGTTACACAAAAGTCGAAGAAGCATAGAACATCTGTGAAAATCCCGGTGTTGATAGGTGTTAGCAGGTGAAAGATGTTTTACCCGGCACTGGATAAGGATTCACCAGAGACAGGTTAGGTCAACCTGACCCTGATAACGCAGTACTCGGCAACATAGGACATCTTCATTAATCAGAAAACTACAGATTTAAAAATAACCTCCAGTTATTGCACTTAAAAACAATAATAAAAATTTTCAATATTATGGTATTTTTTTTAAAATAAGTACATGCTGGTTTGATTAAGTATCAAAAACAAACATACTTATCCATGTCCGAATCACAATCCAGAAGCAAAGTAAAACCTTTAGAACTGACGAGTCAGGTTAGACAAGTGAACCACCAGGGAAGCGAGACCGGTTGCTTTGGAAGGGTAAGCAAATCCTGTTTAGCTAGCTACAACCGTCACGTGTGTAATCAAACTTATGTGAAAGGAACATCGAACTATGAGACGTCAAATATATCCAGGGTAACCCTGAACACAGACATCAAACCTTTTATCA
Source organism: Anadara kagoshimensis (assembly GCA_021292105.1). Classification (NCBI taxonomy): domain Eukaryota; kingdom Metazoa; phylum Mollusca; class Bivalvia; order Arcoida; family Arcidae; genus Anadara; species Anadara kagoshimensis. The sequence continues at coordinate 8,737,149 of CM037869.1, forward strand.
ATACTGTGATGACGGCCAAAGAACTTTTTGAGGGCCTTAATAAGCCTAGGCGTGCAATATCCCCGAGTCAACAATTTGTTTGCAAGCAGCCTACTTCGTTGTACAAAGTCCCCGTAGTGGTAACAAGCTCTACCATAGCGTATTAATTGGGAAACAAATACACCATAAGCAGGATAAACAGGTACATTGCTGCATAGAAAAGGAAAGTCGACAATAGAAAAATTGAAGTCATTACGGTTGTCATAAGGTTTGTATTCCAATTAACTTTGTATTTCATAAAAGCTGATCGTGTTCCCTTTACAATGATACCAAATATGATCTATATCTATGGCATCTCATTGAAAGCTTAGATAAAAACGTTCCCCTACCCTGAATAGAAAAATGTACTAGAAACTTTTAGGTACTCTTAAATATTAAAGTTTTAGTTGTAGAATGGCCCAATTTATTTCTGGAGAACATCACATCGTGAATCCATTACTAGACATTTAAAGTTACCAAAAAAGTGGTGTCGGAGGATCCTGTGGATGCACAGTGAATCCACCTAGCCCACGAGCTCATACAGATATATAGACGACGCTCTGTGTCCTAAATATCCTAAATATGGAGACTATTTACCTCATTATGATGAACGTATCACATTACGGACTTACTTAAAAAAATCTAGAACCACAAAAGACAAAGAGTCAACTCCTAAAAATATTTAAGCAAAAACTAACTGACGTAGATCAAGATAATGAAAACAATAAATTCTACCGGAGCTGAAATGAGGAGTCCCCAACGCTGGGGACACAGCAAAACAGTATGGGTTGATAGAGTTAGGATGGATAAATAACACTGGCCAAAGGAGTGCCTAAGTTCAAAAGTATAAAGGAGGTGACACTAGAAAATGGAAGTACCAATGATGGCAACAAAAGCAAAACTAATGGAAGAGGCAATTCCCTTGTTCTTTCCAAATGACATATCAGCAAAGGGACCTATATCTAAATTTAATTTTGAATTTGTGGGATTTTTTCAGATCGTTCAATCGATATGGACAACACAAATCCCGAAATGTATTACAAAACGGTAATGCCACTTCTTCGTTTTTATTTGTCTACATCACAAATGGAGGCAGATTTAGAACAGATAAGGAATTCTGGCTCAGATGAGAGTCGGGCAATTAAGGATCAGCATATGTCAGACGCTAGGTTTGGGACAAAAACCGAAGAAGGGACACAAAGACAACTCAGATATGATCTTTCAAGCAATAGAAATAGCAAGACTACCAGCATTAGATGTTGATGCGGACGACTTTTTACCCAATCCCGTTTTTCATCCCACACAACAGTCTACGTGAATGTCATCTATCTTAGTGAGCCTGAAATATAAGACACGGCTAATATCAAGTTCTGCTTCATATTTAGACTTATTCATCAATTATGACTCCCACGAGAGGCTGCATTGAAACTTTATGACAAACGTGATTTCTTTAAATTTTCTATTGTCAACTTTCCTTTTTTATGCAGTAATGTACCTGCTTCTCCTGCTTATGGTGTATTTGTTTCCAAATTTATACGCTATGGTAGAGCTTATTTCCACTACGGGAACTTTATAGAAGGAAGCGAGCTGCTTACAAATAAATTGTTGACCCAGGGATATTGCAAGCCTAGATTTATTAAGGCCCTCAAAAAGTTTTCTTGATTGTTCTCAGAGTATTGTTGATAAGTTCGATGTCTCTGTGTCCAGTATTTCCTTTGGATATATTTGACGTCACATAGTTCTATGTTCCTGTCACTCACGACAATATTACATACGTAGCTAGCTTGCCCTTCCGACCTCATTTCCCTGGTGGAAGGTCGCGAGTTTAACCTTACTTGTCAATTTCAAAGTTATTACTTTGTTTTTGACTGTATAAACTAGAATGAAAGTTCATAACCGTTAGAAAGTAACCTTAATGTTTTATTTACTTCCTTAGGAGAAATATTTCTAAGCATTGGCTAAATATTTGGCTTCATTTGCACAATTTGCTAACATTAAGTCAATGAAAAAATTCACGGAAACATCCTTTGTATAAATTAAATGGCTAGATATATACTCTCTATATTTTGAATTTGAAGAAACCGGTAGACAATTTAATCCGAAATGGTCATTTTAGTGATTTTGCATTATAAATTATATCAACGGTGGTCATCATGGATTTCATAGAAGGTCGCCTTGTACAAACTTTGATCTACTCCATCTAGGAACCTTCCACATGAAATCTAGTATCAATAGGACCTTTGGTTACTTAGAATACTTTCTATAAATTGGCTACAAACTTGACTTGATTTGCATCATTTGCTTAAATTTGGTCAAGTAATAATTTCTCGTAAAAACATTTGTATATGTTCAATGGCTATGTATATACTCTCTACATTTCAAATTTGAATGAAATCGGTATACAATTGACTCCACAATGACCATTTTAGTGATTGTGCTATTTATAGTAACGACGGCAATCTTGGATTTCATACGCGATCGCCTTGTACAAACTTTTATTTACCTCTAAATGGCCTTCCACACCAGAATTATTTTCAATTGGCCCAGTGGTTTCAGCAGAAAAGATCAATATTTACGCACGCACGCATGCTTCATCATGCCATAAGTTAAGTTGGCTATAGCCAGTATAGCTAAATATAAGGTTTCATTGACATTTCTCTAATGAATTATAATGTAGCAAACCTCTTTTAACAAACTTCTTCTGATTATGTTACACATTTTATCCCTTTCAGTAAGTCAGTTGGTGGTATGGCGAGTTGAATTAGCACGTTATTTGATTGAACATTGGAAGCATTTAAAACAGTACACCCACTTGTCTATTTGAGATAAACGGGCAATGTTTTAAAATCTATTTTAAAGATTATCTTTTCTAATACAAAGTAGACCTACATGTACTTCTATTTCTATGCAACTCAAACATTTATTAAATTTATTAGATAAGTTTTTATCTGTACCAGCTTAATATTTCTCAAGTATTAAAGACAAAGGACCGACTGTTCTATCCCACATTATGTCATTGACAAGAGCAAATAAACTTTATCATACCACGAAAAAAGATTCAGTTCAGACTTATACAGCCCGTAACCCCACGCTGTCTAAATCTCCAACGCTATCCAAATCTGCAAAAGGTCAATCATTTTTGTTTTATTTTCTTAAATACTGTGAATAGACTTGATTCGCGATAACGATATATGCAATAGGCGGACAAACACAGTGTGCGAAAAAAAAAGATTTTTGAAGCGGTATGTGGCAAGTTGCAAAATTGATGTACGACACAAAATTAGCAAACTAAACAAGATGCCTAAGGGCCTTTACGCTCACCTGTGACCTTGACCTTTGAACCCATGAGCTTCATTCAAATATCAAAATGATAATTAGGCCAATATTCTAATATACATCCCTATACAAAAAGTTTATAGTTTTTGAGATAAATAATCATTTCAGTACTTGTTTGTATCTGTGATCTTGACATTTGAACCCACGCCCTTCATTCATATATCAAAATGACCATTGTGCCAGTACCAACAATATTCTAATATACATGCCTATACAAAAAGTTAATAGTTTTCAAGATAATTAACGATTTAGGTATTCATTCGCATCTGTGAACTTGACCTTTGAACGCATGACCTCCGTTCATATATCAAAATGATCATTAGGATAATACCTAAATATTCTTATATACATGCCTATACAAAAAGTTTATAGTTTTTGAGATAAATAATTATTTCAGACTTTGTTTACATCTGTGACCTTGACCTTTGAAGCCATAGCCTTCATCCGTATATCAAAATGGTTGTTAGGTTAATACCTACAATATTCTAATATACATGCATATACAAAAAGTTAATAGTTTTCAAGATAATTAACCATTCAGGTATTTATTCGCATCTGTGACCTTGACCTTTGAACCCATGACCTTCATTCATATAAACAATTATCGTTAGGATAATACCTAAAATATTCTAATATATAGACACGGGCATTTAAATAAATTGATTCTAGGTTTTACAATACGATTCGACAAAATGTCGTAAACAATGGTGACTTCATTGTAGAACGTTAAAAATAAATAAAATTTGGCATGGCGAAATGTTAAAGAAATGTACTGACAGTCTGTAATACACATCAAGTGTATTGAATTACTGGATCATTTACGTATGTATGCGAACACACAACACCGAAGGTCACTTGTTAGTGGTCGATTCAACTTTCAAATAACATGAGCAAAGAACACAACAATACAAACGAAGTGTGAAACACATAACATCAAAATTGCTGAAAATCATTAAAAATTATGAACAAAATATTTTCTATACTTTAGTAGTCAATATAACAGTTCCTTTTTAAATCGCACTTTTTTATCTATGGAATAAAGCACAGAAGATCAGTTATTAATAGTAGATACAAGTTTCAAGTAGCATGAGCAAAGAACACAACACAATCGAAGTGTGGTACACATAACATAAAGTGAAAAACGTTTAAAACAATGAACAATTTATATGTTATCCTTTGACGGGATAGCAGTCAAAATAACAGTTCTCTTCCTCTCTGCAATCATTCCCTTCCTCTTTGGAATCGTTCCCCGTCCTCTATGGCATCAAGCTCATTTTGCATCTCACGGGCGCGTTTGCGTAACTCCTCGGCAACAGCTGAAGGTTTTTTCTTGTCAACAGCAATAGCAGATGTCACTAAAGTATACACGTCAAATGGAACAATTGCCAGACCTATTACAGGACCAGCGATTCGTGCAACATCGCTCATAATACCAAATACTCTTAAAGCTGCCATAACAGCGTCATCGCCAGCATTACGTAATACTTCTTGACCAATTATTGCTGTTAATGTAACGGTTGCATTAAACTTGCTAACCAATGAAAGGGTTATATTCCCAACCGACATTGCCGTCTGACAAGCCGTTTTCACACTTTTGGTTAATTCGAAATCTTTGTCCAGAATTTCTTGCACATCTTTCAATTTTGTCTTTTCTTTAAAATTTTTGTAAATAACCGACCCTGTGACTGCCGCACCACCTGTACCGGCCGCAACACCTAATCCTATGGCCACAGGAACTGCAGCACCAAATGTAAAAAAAGCTACAATCCCGGCTGCAGCACTCCCTATACCACATACAATTGAAGTAGCCGTTCCTGCAATTTTCGCCTTGTGCATATTATATTCAACTTCATCCAATGCTTTTGCAACTTCATACAGCTTTGTTATAGCAAGTCTTCGTGTTGACTTCCAATCTTCAATCTGATTCATGGTATTATCTATTTCCACCCTAAAAAAAATAGCCCTATTTACAAGTAAGTTATAATATATATATTGGGAATGTTAGTTTTTTTTTCTTTTGGCAAAATAAGGGCACACCGGAAGCACTATAACCACCGCTAGTCAAGTGTCTGTTTAAAGTCAGGAGTTTTAAATTCCGTGATCCTAAGACGTGTTCATTTCCTTGTCTGATATTGTTTTATCTTTAAGCATTGTTTAAGTCTCAACTGGGGGGAACATTGCGTATTAATATAAATTAATGACAGGTGAAGTGAACAGGTTAATTTTGTTTGCGTATATACCCACACTCATCAAGAGTATATAAGGAGCGTTTCAGATCAGATTAAATTTTTTGTTCTGAAGTCTACGTTACAGCAGATAGCGCGTAGAGGTGGTATAAGATACAAAGCTAAACTTTTAATATAATAATAATATATTAGGGACAAGCGCTGCTTGGAAACCCGGTCGCTTTAGGTATAACGCAAAGGCAATACACACAAAGGTTTGTGACCTTGGAATTAGACCTGCGGTACATAAAAGCCGAAGAAGCAGTGCACACCAGTATAAACCCCGATATTGATTAGTGTTAACAGGTGAAAGAGGTTTTACCCAGCACTAGATAAGGATTCACCAGAGGCAGGTCAACACGACCCTGATAACGCAGTGCTCGGCAACGTAAAAGATATTGCACCTGTGAATTCATATTTTTATTTGTTTTTCAGCCTTATAATTAAATTTTCCCCATGACATCTTTGTGTTTTTCGCCTGGTGGTTTTTTTTTCAGGATTTAGCCGTCAGTGGTCAAGAAGTACAAAAATCAATAAAAATTAGTCCTAGATAAGTTTGAATACGACGTTATTACAAAAGTTTGGGATTTTAAAATGAAATGTTATGTATTTTTTTAATGGTACTATATAGCTAGGTTCTTAAAACGTCACTTGTCGATTCTGTGACATAGAACGTGGAAAAACGTTACCGAGTTAATGAAGTTAGTCATTTAACCCAAGTGGATTGATATATTTAAATTTCAGCTAAAAAGGTTATATCCCCTCACGAATAAAATTCAGGGGGGGGGGTTATATTGATAGGAAACACTCTGTCTGTGCAGATTCGTGCCTGTGTCTTAACGTCTTTAGTCTTTGACATTGTCATACCATATTTGGCACATGGATGCATCATCACGAGACAAGGTGTCATGTACATTCATGACCTAAATAGGAATTCCAAAATGGCCGTTGCGTCGTTACAATAAATGATAAAAACACGTTAGCCATTGTGTAAACTATTTTCAACTGATTATTTATAAATTTAAAATTTAGAAATTTAACGTCGGGACACAAATAAGATTTTGAATCAGACAGAAGTGACTTCTCCCTCAGCTAAAATTATTGAGGAGACAAATTTGGATATAACATGTCCTAATAAAATTACATTTTTACATAATTAACTGTCTTAGATCACAATGCAATGAGATATACGCATACAATTTGTTAAAAAAATTAAGAAATAAAAAGTAATCCAATAAATATAAATGATTATATAAAAAAATAATTAAAATTCGCATTTTTATTTTCTGTTATTTAACCCCCTTGTTTAAACATGGCTGCTTTCTGACTCAAATTTCCAGAGATGATGTAACTAATTTATTTAATCAGAAAATGTCTTTATTTCTTTCTGGATTTCTTTGTTAAAAGGGAACATACTTAACTGTTAATTCTATAAAAAAATCTCATATAAACACGATCTATTTTACTTCACAACATACACTTTCTGTTTCCATACTTTGAAGGCAAACTTATGACAATTAAATTGCTAGTTTTCTGGCTTCGATTTTATGAATAGTTTATGACCTGCCTTCTTAATAAGCTTCACACTGTCCTTCTGAATGGTGATATCACAAAAGGGCAACGACAAACGAAAAATCTTAGACCCACTGAGGCATGACCATAACATCTTCATTAATTAGAAAACTACATATTAAAAAATAACCTCCAGTTATTGCACTTAAAAACAATAATTAAAATTTTCAATATTATGGTATTTTTTTTAAAAAATAAGTACATGCTGGTTTGAGTTATTATCAAAAACAAACATACTAATCCATGTCCGAATCACAATCCAGAAGCAAGTAAAAACTTTAGAACTGACGAGTCAGGTTAGACAAGTGAACCACCAGGGAAGCGAGACCGGTTGCTTTCGAAGGGTAAGCACATCCTGTTTAGCTAGCTACAACCGCCAAGTGTGTAATCAAAATTATTGGAAAGGAACATGGTACTATGAGACGTCAAATATATCCAGGGCAACCCTGGACACAGAGACATCAAACTTTTTAACAATACTGTGATGACGGCCAAAGAACTTTTTGAGGGCCTTAATAAGCCTAGGCGTGCAATATCCCCGAGTCAACCATTTGTTTGCAAGCAACCTACTTCGTTGTACAAAGTCCCCGTAGTGGTAACAAGCTCTACCATAGCGTATTAATTGGGTAACAAATACACCATAAGCAGGATAAACAGGTACATTGCTGCATAGAAAAGGAAAGTCGACAATAGAAAAATTGAAGTCATTACGGTGGTCATAAGGTTTGTATTCCAACCAACTTTGTACATCATAAAAAGCTGATCATGTTCCCTTTAGAATAACACCAAATATGATCTATATCTATGACATCTCATTAAAAAAACAAAGATAAAAACGTTCCCCTACCCTTAATAGAGAAATGTACTGGAAACTTCTAGGTCTAGGTACTATTAAATATTAAAGTTTTAGTTGTAGAAGGGCCCAATTGTTTTCCGGATAACATCGTGAATCCATTATAAGGTACCAGGAAAAAGTGGTGTCGGAGGATCCTGTGGGATGCACGGTGAGTCCACCTAGCCCACGAGCTAATACAGATATATAAATGACGCTCTGTGTCTTAAATATCCTAAATTTGGAGACTATTTACCACATTATGGTGAACGTATGAGATTACGGACTTATTTTAACAAAATCTAGAACCACAAAAGAAAAAGAGTAAACTCCTAAAATATTTTAGCAAAAACTAACTGGCGTAGATCAAGATAGTGAAAACAATAAACACTACCGGTGCAGAAATGAGGAGTCCCCACCAGGATAGATACATAAAACTGGTCAAAAGAGAGTCTATGTTCGAAAGTATGAAGGAGGTGACACTAGAACATGGAAGTACCAACGATGGCAACAAAAGCAAGACTAATGGAAGAGAAAATTCCCTTGTTCTTTCCAAATGGCATATCAGCAAAGGGACCTATATCCAAATTTAATTTTGAATTTGTGGGTTTTTTTTCAGATCGTTCAATCGATATGGACATCACAAGTCCCGAAATGTATTACAAAACGGTAATGCCACTTCTTCGTTTTTATTTGTCTACATCACAAATGGAGGCAGATTTAGAACAGATAAGGAATTCTGGCTCAGATGAGAGTTGGGCAATTAAGGATCAGCATACATTAGACGCTAGCACATCTAAAAAAACTGATGGTTTGGGACAAAAACCGAAGAAGGGACACAAAGACAACTCGGATATGATCTTTCAAGCAATGGAAATAGCAAGACTACCAGCATTAGGTGTTGATGAGGACGACTTTTTGCCCGATCCCGTTTTTCATCCCACACAACAGTCTACGTGATTGTCATCTATCTTAGTGAGCCTCAAATAGAAGATACGGCTAGTTCTGCTTCATATTTAGACTTATTCATCAATTATGACTCCCACGAGAGGCTGCATTGAAACTTTATGACAAACGTGATTTCTTTAAATTTTCTATTGTCAACTTTCCTTTTTTATGCAGTAATGTACCTGCTTCTCCTGCTTATGGTGTATTTGTTTCCAAATTTATACGCTATGATAGAGCTTATTTCCACTACGGGAACTTTATAGAAGGAAGCGAGCTGCTTACAAATAAATTGTTGACCCAGGGATATTGCAAACCTAGACTTATTAAGGCCCTCAAAAAGTTTTCTTGATTGTTCTCAGAGTATTGTTGATAAGTTCGATGTCTCTGTGTCAAGTATTTTCCTGGATATATTTGACGTCAAATAGTTCTATGTTCCTGTCACTCACGACAATACTACATACGTAGCTAGCTTGCCATTCCGACCTTATTTCCCTGGTGGAAGGTCGCGAGTTTAACCTTACTTGTCAATTTTAAAGTTATTACTTTGTTTTTTGACTGTATAAACTAGAATGAAAGTTCATAACCGTTAGAAAGTAACCTTAATGTTTTATTTACTTCCTTAGGAGAAAAATTTCTAAGCATTGGCTAAATATTTGGCTTCATTTGCACAATTTGCTAACATTAAGTCAATGAAAAAATTCACGGAAACATCCTTTGTATAAATTAAATGGCTAGATATATACTCTCTATATTTTGAATTTGAAGAAACCGGTAGACAATTTAATCCGAAATGGTCATTTTAGTGATTTTGCATTATAAATTATATCAACGGTGGTCATCATGGATTTCATAGAAGGTCGCCTTGTACAAACTTTGATCTACTCCATCTAGGAACCTTCCACATGAAATCTAGTATCAATAGGACCTTTGGTTACTTAGAATACTTTCTATAAATTGGCTACAAATTTGACCTGATTTGCATCATTTGCTTAAATTGGGTCAAGTAATAATTTCTCGTAAAAACATTTGTATATGTTCAATGGCTATGTATATACTCTCTACATTTCAAATTTGAATGAAATCGGTATACAATTGAATCCACAATGACCGTTTTAGTGATTGTGCTATTTATAGTAACGACGGCAATCTTGGATTTCATACGCGATCGCCTTGTACGAACTTTTATTTACCTCCAAATGGCCTTCCACACCAGAATTATTTTCAATTGGCCCAGTGGTTTCAGAAGAAAAGATCAATATTTACGCACGCACGCATGCTTCATTATGCCATAAGTTAAGTTGGCTATAGCCAGTATAGCTAAATATAAGGTTTCATTGACATTTCTCTAATGAATTGTAATGTAGCAAACCTCTTTTAACAAACTTCTTCTTATTATGTTACACATTTTATCCCTTTCAGTAAGTCAGTTGGTGGTATGGCGAGTTGAATTAGCACGTTATTTGATTGAACATTGGAAGCATTTAAAACAGTACACTCACTTGTCTATTTGAGATAAACGTGCAATGTTTTAAAATCTATTTTAAAGATTATCTTTTCTAATATAAAGTAGACCTACATGTACTTCTATTTCTATGCAACTCAAACATTTATTAAATTTATTAGATAAGTTTTTATCTGTACCAGCTTAATATTTCTCAAGTATTAAAATCAAAGGACCGACTGTTCTATCCCACATTATGTCATTGACAAGAGCAAATAAACTTTATCATACCACGAAAAAAGATTCAGTTCAGACTTATACAGCCCGTAACCCCACGCTGTCTAAATCTCCAACGCTATCCAAATCTGCAAAAGGTCAATCATTTTTGTTTTATTTTCTTAAATACTGTGAATAGACTTGATTCGCGATAACGATATATGCAATAGGCGGACAAACACAGTGTGCGAAAAAAAAAGATTTTTGAAGCGGTATGTGGCAAGTTGCAAAATTGATGTATGACACAAAATTAGCAAACTAAACAAGAGGCCTATGGGCCTTTACGATCACCTGTGACCTTGACCTTTGAACCCATGAGCTTCATTCAAATATCAAAATGATAATTAGGCCAATATTCTAATATACATCCCTATACAAAAAGTTTATAGTTTTTGAGATAAATAATCATTTCAGTACTTGTTTGTATCTGTGATCTTGACATTTGAACCCATGCCCTTCATTCATATATCAAAATGACCATTGTGCCAGTACCAACAATATTCTAATATACATGCCTATACAAAAAGTTAATAGTTTTCAAGATAATTAACGATTTAGGTATTCATTCGCATCTGTGAACTTGACCTTTGAACGCATGACCTCCGTTCATATATCAAAATGATCATTAGGATAATACCTAAATATTCTTATATACATGCCTATACAAAAAGTTTATAGTTTTTGAGATAAATAATTATTTCAGAATTTGTTTACATCTGTGACCTTGACCTTTGAAGCCATAGCCTTCATTCATATATCAAAATGGTTGTAAGGTTAATACCTACAAGATTCTAATATACATGCATATACAAAAAGTTAATAGTTTTCAAGATAATTAACCATTCAGGTATTTATTCGCATCTGTGACCTTGACCTTTGAACCCATGACCTTCATTCATATAAACAATTATCGTTAGGATAATACCTAAAATATTCTAATATACATGCCTATACAAAAAGTCTATAGTTTTTGAGATCATTTCAGTACTTGTTTACATCTGTGACCTTGACCTTTGAACTCATGACTTTTATTCAAAATGACATTGAGCCATTACCTACAATATTCTAATATACATGCCTATACAAAAATTTCATAGTTTTGCAGATAATTAACTATTTTGGTAAACTTGTACATCTGTGACCTTGACCTTTGAACCCAGGACCTTAATCGATATATAAATGATCATCATGTCAATACCTACAATTAACCAAAAATCATACGTCATTTTCACCAGAAATGTTTAAAAAATAGCATTTTTTATCAAAGGTCAAAAACTGGGACATGACCTTGACCTTTAACTTTGACATCAATCGAAAGAAAATCGCAAGACACGATCAACAGTGAAAACTCCATACAATTATCTTCAGCCATTATGAAGTTATAACAATAAATGTCTCATTACATAATATTATGCAAAAACGCGTAACCTATTTTTCGTCCAATTTTCATGAAAAACACAATTTTAATGTATCTAGGTATCCTGAATCCAAAAATCAAATCAAAATTTGCCTGCACCTTTTGGTTTCAGAGAAGAAGATTTTTTTTGTCTTTTGGCTATTTATAGTAACGGCAGCCATATTGTTGGGCGTGGTCAAACCCCGAACACAATTTTGAAAGCCTGTTACCCAGGCATAATAACCGCCAAGTTTCATCAAATTTGACTCAGTAGTTTTGGAGAAGAAGATTAAAATGTAAAGACGGACGACGCACGACGGACGGTGAAGATAGCATTAGCTCATCTGAGCCTTTCGGCTCAGGTGATCTAAAAACTGGTCAGCGAGGACAAAACACTCATTTTAAGCCAATCAGAACCCGTAAAAATGGTAAAATTTAATAATTATATGTTAAATGACAATAAAAACCTTTCGCTATTGCCAGATTTCACTTCTTACTGATATAGTTAATTTTCTTAATTATTTTACTAAAATCGTTTTTGGTTTAATATTCCAAAATTGACATAACATAACGAAGTTTGGAAATTCTACGAACTATTCAGTGTTTCTGTGGATGTAACAACAGAACAATCCTACAGAATAGAAAGATGACATCCAAGGTCTGGCCTTAATCTGATAACATTGGAAAATTATACATTGAAAATAGATTTTGTTAATGAATGGAAAATTGTAAAAGACTGTAGCAACAGACATGTAGATATAGGAAACACTCAGTAAGCAAGGAAATACAATGGGAGCAGGCGTTTAACCTTTTGTAGGGCTAAGAAACCAAGTCTTACAGTTGCAAACTAAGTATTACGATTTCCTGTAGACCAGAGATCCAGCAGTTTCTTTTGTGATAAAAAAAACCATACTAATCCATATCTGTTTCACAATCAAGATCCAAAGTAAAAACATTCGTACTGACAAGTCGGGTTAGACACGTGAACTTTAACCAAGGAAATGAAGCCGGGTGCTCCGGAAGGGTAAGCGCCTTCTGTTTAGCTAGCTAAACCCGCTCGTTAAGTGGGTAATGAGATATGAGATGTCATTGTTGCCTTATGTAAAGATACAATGTGTTTGACTTGAAATCGGACTGAGTGAAACAACCGTAGCATAAATGTAAATTTTGAAAATCATAATTTTATTTGCTTGACAGAGCTGTTTAATGGGACAAATTGTAGCTTAAGAGAACACATATAAAATAGATATAATGTTTTATTATATCATGGTGTTAGGTTTCTATGCATTTTTACTGATTAGTTAATCCAGCTCTTTCTGTTTATTTTCATTGAGGTGGGATTAGGTCATGGTAAATAGTGTTATATTGATATTAGAGAAATCAGTTTAACATTCGTACAAAACATCTACAAAACACAATAAACATATTAAATAAGAAAATGGAATATAATCAAATAATGTTACAGGTCTAAAGTCCAATACAAAAAACCTAACAGACCAAAGTAAAGAATCTTTTGATAGTGACTTTGTAATGGTCGTAGCTTAAAGACCATTAAGATTACAAACAGGGACTCGCTTTGATTACAGATTTATCTTTTACAAATACATGTACAAATATCAGCGAATCAGTAAGCAAAAAATTTTCTTTCATAGTTAAAGTTCAACATTTTAATATCCAGTATGAAATGAATGAATGAATATACAAAATTGATAAAGTTATTACCAACAATAATTTTTAAATCTAAGTATACATGAACTTAACATAGGTTTGGATATGAGCTAAATACGCAACCACCTACTGTTACCTATTTAAGAATTTGCCAGAAGTGAAACTAAACTATTAACCTTCCAACGGTCATGGAGAACAGGGTTCTGTTCTTCTGACAAGTAATTTGATATTTTAACATCAAATACCATGAAATCGAATACCAAATTTAAAAACCAATATTCTCCTTTAAAACAAGTTTGGAGAAAAGAAAATAATCATAACTCACTTTGTAGATATTTAGATACCAAGCCCACAACTTCGTATACCGGATGTTTAACTAGATCTGATCTTGTTTGCAGAATTGAAAAATTAAATTTGATAAGCATGCATGTCTACGTGTCAGTTCAATATGAGGTTTGAGGTATACCTGACAGTATTTGTACAGTACAGACATGTCAAACGTTTAACATTGAGCTAACGAAAAAGGAGGCGTAGCCCCGCCTTCGAGTGGCCGAGATGCAGATAGCTAGAGACAGAAAAGATGCAAAAAGATAGGTAGTAGCTACCGACATTTGTCACCCTTCAAAGAAATTTCTCGCATATCGATTAGTTTACCTGCCGGGGTACAAAGAGCTATGTTCGGAAATCGGCCGGGATACATAATCGCGACGTTTAACGGTAAAATGGAAGTAACTCGTACATTGCGGACGTCTAGTTACGGTCAACAAACATGGCGACAACATACGGAAGTCAATCGAAATACGAAATTTCTGATAGGTCAGTACTGTATTTATCGCATAACAGTACAAAATATAACCATCATTAAAATACATGTACTGTACAGTATAAGTTACAAGGGGTTTTGAAAGGTTACATAGCCAAATGTACCCTCTCAAAGATTTATGTGTGGCTTAGGGTACATTGATCTTGGCAGGGTACAAAGGGAGGTTTAACTTGTCAATACCCTGTATTGCAGTTTTGTCACCCTTCAAAGCGGTAGCAGTTTGATCTCTTAACTACGATTTAGTATTCTGTGTGCCTTACGTACGCTAACGTTGGCTTTATATGAGTATCGTCCCTGTTAACGCTAAACGTCGCGGCGTTTATGTACCCTCGTAGATTTCCGAACATAGTTCTATGTACCCCAGCAAATTCTCTTATCGCTATGCGATAATGATTTTTTGAGGGGTGACGAGTTATCAATGCCCTCTTTATTTTAGATATGAGTCATATTTAAACCACATGTATTTGTATTGATTGTATATATTTTCGAACTTCTGAGTGTTATAACAGCAGTTTGACTGTTAAATGTGATGATTGAACTGGATGAGAGTTTAAAATGCTACCCACGCATTCCTGTTTTGGAAATAACAAAATTGAGATTAACACATAACCTGTGAACACTTAACGAGAAACGAGGACGAAATAATAAAACGGATTTCATTCTATATAGAGAAACACAAACTTTTTTTCAAATTTTAACCATGAAATCACATAGCAGATCGCAGGAAAAATGACAGCACGCTTTAGATCGGGGACAAATCGCGAAGTCATGTCATACAACATACAAGTACCGAACAGCAATAATATTATCGATAAATAAAACGGTTCGTAGTCTGCGAGCAATGGTAAGATATACTACCAATTACTATCTGTGGTATAAGATAGTTAAAACTAAATCTAAATACATATTTACTTGGCAAGTATCATAAATTTCTGAACTAAATATATAAGAACTTCCTGTCTGTCACCACAAAAACTGATTGATTCGATTTCTTGCACTACAAAAGTTAATGAAGCGGTCCTCAACATTCAATACAAACCCCGATTTTATTGATAATGTTTTGCGGAAAAGAGCGTTTAGGCTAACACGCAATAATATAATATTACAAAATACATTAATCTCTCTTTAAGCATTTAAGACACCAAAACTGCCTCCCTATGACAAAACAACTTTCAGAGACCGAGGAGAAAAAAGCATATGTTCCAAAATACCAATAAAATTATTTTTCTTCTTTAAGATACGATCAGACATCTGTTTCAGTATGAAAATGACGTTACACGAAACAATTAATAATTAATAATATACTTTTTAACCACTTGAAAAAAATTAAGCATTGTATTTCAAAACGGCCGTCTAATGCTGTAAAATTAACACTGGTATAATATATACACTCACTGAAAATAAGATTTTGCCAAAGTTCTAAATATTTTAACATCATTAATAGAGAATGGATAAAAAGGTACGTGTTTCTTCGATCGTTCTTGTTAATCACATGGAACTTAGTTTATAGACCTTTTCGGTATTTTCTACTTCTGAAGTCCTTATTTCAAGGAAAGGGAATTTTTTCCTAAATCTTTTAATTTATTGTACTACTTGCAGTTCATTTTAACACAAATTGAACCTTTTTAGATTTTGTCATGTTAAAAAAAATTCTTTAATTTAAATAAAAATAACGAGTAGTTCGACAAATATAAGTAATCAAAAACAAACATACTAATCCATTTCCGAATCACAATCCAGAAGCAAAGTAAAAACTTTGGAACCGACAAGTTAGGTTAGACACGTGAACTTCCAGCAGGGAAGTGAGGCCGGATGCTCCGGAAGGGTAAGCACCTCCTGTTTAGCTAGCTATACCCGCCACTGTGTAATCAAATTGTGTGAAAGGAACATGGACGTCAAATATAGCCAAAGCAATCCTGGACACAGAGACATCAAACTTATCAACAATACTGTGATGACGGCCATAAAACTTTTTGAGGGCCTTGATAAGCCTAGGCTTGCAATATCCCTGAGTCAGCAATATATTTGCAAGCAGCCTACTTCGTTGTACAAATCCTCGTAGTGGGAACAAGCTCTACCATAGCGTATAATTGGGAAACAATACACCATAAGCAGAGAAGCAGGTATATTGCTGCATAAAAAAGGAAAGTTGACAATAGAAAAATTGAAGTCATCACCTTTGTCATAAAGTTTCAAATGTAGCCTTTCCTGTAAATCATAATTCAGGTATAAGTCTAAATATGAAGCAGAACTTGAGGAATCAGTCGTGTCTTTTATTTCAAGCTCACTAGGATAGATGACATTTACATAGTCTCCAAATTTAGGATTGTTAAGAGACAGAACGTCATCTATATGTATGTTGAGTTGAATGATTTGGCGACAGTTTTCTCTCCAGATTTAACAAGGTTTCTGCATAATTCTGCTTCGTAAGAATAAAGAAACAAATCAGCAAGCAATGGTGCACAGTTTGTACCCATTGGTATACTGATTGTTTGCTGAAAAACTATATTACCAAACACAACAAAATGTTATCTATCAAAAACTCCAACATTTTTTTGATAGTATCTTCAGTATATTTTTGTTTAGAATCCGTAAACAAGGCATAAAATACTAAGACTGTAAAAACTGCTGTTTTACAAAGGTTATATAAGGGGTCTCCAAACGTCAAGGTTTGACATGTAAAAGCGCTGTTGTCTTTAGTCTGAAGAGATAGCAACAAAGTAAGGCTACAATTGAAACTTATGACAAACGTAATGACTTTAATTTTTCTGTTTTAACTTTCCTTTTCTATGCAGCAATATATCCCTGCTTATGGTGTATTTGTTTCCACATTAATACCCTATGATAGTGCTTGTTCCCACTACGGGGACATTGTGCAACGAAGCAGGCAGCTTGCAAATAAATTGTTGACACAGGGATATTGCAAGCCTACGCTTATCAAGGCCCTCAAAAAGTTTTATGGCAGTCACCAAAGTATTGTTGATATGTTTGATGTTTGTGTCCAGGATTGCCTTGCATATATTTGGCGTCCCATAGTTCCATGTTCCTTTCACATGATTACATACTTGGCGGGTGTAACTAGCTAAGCAGAAGATGATTACACTTCCGATACACCCGACCTCACTTCCTTAGTGGAAGGTTACGTGTCTAACTTGACTTGTCAGTTTCAAAGTAACTTTGCTTCTGCATTGTGATTCGGACATAGATTAGTATGTTTGTTTTTGATGATCAGATTTTCAGTTACCAATGTGTATACCTCTATCGATAAAAAAATATACATGAAAGTCGTGAATTAACCAAATACCTGTCCATGCCCAAATAACAATTCAACAAGCAAACAAAAAAATACAAGTCTAAATTCAACTCACAATACCGAAACTCGCAACACTAATGCACGAGTCCGTGTACCGGTATACCGATCATAATCACAACAGCAATAAGTAACAGCTAGCAAATGAGGTTAAACACGTGAACTTCCTCCAAGTAAGTAAAGCCGGGTGAAAGTTATTTACTTATCCTATTCATTGTATTCCTTTTTACAAATTGGTTTTTAAACCATTTCTGGGGTTTTAAACTCATTTAACGACCGCACAAGTTTAACATCCACAACAAGGTCTACGATTCAATTGCCACACCGATTAACATTTGTAAAACTTGTTTAACGGTATCTACCTTACATCGTTCAAATAACAATAAGGGGGCGTTTTTCTCGGCGAAACTAGAAATGATAAGTTTCTGGTTATGATACAGTGGAAGAAACGTATTATTAAACAATTTTTTGTAAACATTCATCTCGAATAAGAAGCCTTTCAATACAAGCCTTAACAATCTGCCTTACAACTACCGGTACTAATTTAATAGATACTAGATAAGATTCCATTATCTCTAACGGCTCTTAACGCCCTAAGACGATTAAGTGGTTATGAGCCTCTCAGAGACGACGATTTCCGAAGGTATAATAAACTCAGTACCCAATACTATTGTGTTGTCAGAAATATACGATTGTCTAAATTTGCTCATTTTTATAATCTGAAAATTCTTAAAAACTAAGGTATACTTCCTTATGCCAAGTATTTCCTTAGCTAAATTTGGTTAAATACGTTTTTGTCCTTTACATCCATTAAAACAATTTTGGTTTCACAATTTGCTCTAAGTACTAGTAATGGGGAATTGTTTTCCGAAAGGGTCGCGTTGTACTGTAAAATTAGCATCGTTACACTGTAATCTCTTGTCTGCAGGCAAATCATAATGAAACATACTGTTTTACGTTGATATAAATCAATGCTTCATTCGCACACATTGGTCGGTTTCATGTCTTTTGTTGTTCGATTTGATGAAAACACTTTTAATGCTGTGATATAGTTTCTGTTGAAAAATGCTACATTAATTACATAACTCTTTTATTTAATTACCTGATATTTATATACAAGTAGAATTTATAGCCACAATGTATATGGAAGATGATTATACATATTGTAAATTTCATTGTCATGTTTGTATGACTGCAACGTAAAGTGAAAAAAAAACAATACGAAGCTTGTCGGTGCTCGGTGCTGTGGTCCTTAAGCGATGAAAACAACTCAGCAACCGAAATCTCGAAACAGATATAGAAACAAACATTTCGATAAATAAATTCCAGCTTTTACAATACGATTTGACAAAATGTCGTTAACAATGGTGCCTTAAATGTAAAACGTTAGATATAAATACAATCTAGTATGGCGAAATGTTAAAGGAATTATCTCTGGTAGTTTATCATAAGTTATTGAATTACCGGAACATTACCATAATATGTTTATGCGAACAAACGCCACAGATAGTCACTTGTTAGTGATAGAGTTGAGTTGATTAATGGTGTTTAACGTCCCAGTCAAGAATATTTCATTTATATCGAGACGTCGCCAGCTGTATGCGAAGGTGCAAAACTTTTGTCTGTATATATGAACAGAGTATGTAAATGGTAGTTTATAAAGAATTAATATTAAATTACTGGAATATTACCATATGTGTATACGAACACACGGCACAGGTCACTTGTTAGTGATTATAGACAGAACTTTGGTTTCAAATAACATGAGCAAAAAACACAACAATACAAACGAAGTGTAAAACACATAATATTCAAATTCGTGAAATCGTTAAAATATTATGTACAATTTATATGTTATCCTTTGACGGGGTAGCAGTCAAAATAACACTTCTCTTCCTCTTTGCAATCGTTTCCTTCATCTTTTTTAATCGTTTCTTTTCTCTATGGCATTGAGTTCCTTTTGCATCTCACGGGCGCGTTTCCGTATAGCCTCAGCAACAGCTGAAGGTTTTTTCTTGTCAACAGCGATAGCTGATGTCACTAAAGTATACACGTCAAATGGAACAATTAAAAGTCCTATTACAGGACCAGCGATACTTGCAGCTCGGCCCAATGTCGCTAATGATCTACTAGCTGCCACTACAGCGTCATCGCCAACAGTTCCAACAACACGTGTCACTTGTTTACCAATTACTGCTGCCACATTTAACGCTGCATTTACCTTGCTAGCAACTGAGAGGGTAATATCTCCAGCCATTATTACTTTTTCAAAAGTAGTTTTCAGACTTTCGGTTAATTCGATATCTTTGTCCAGAATTTCTTGCACATCTTTCAGTTTAGTCTTTTCAATGATAATTTTGACGATTGTTGATCCTGCAGTCGTCAAACCGCCAGTACCAGCTATAACAGCAAACACTATGGACACAGGAACTGCAGCACCTAATGTAAAAATAGATGCAATCCCTGCTGCTGCACTTCCAATACCAAATACAATCGAAGTAGCCGTTCCTGCAATTTTTGCCTTGTGTACATCATTTTTCAACTTCATCCAGTGCTTTTGCAACTTCATACAGCTTGGATATAGCAAGTCTTCGGGTTGACTTCCAATCTTCAATCTGATCCATTGTAATGTTGATTTTCATCCTAGATAGAAAACAATGCCTTTTATATACAAGTTAAGAAACTTAAAACATATATATATATATATATATATATATATATATATATATATATATATATATATATATATAAACACAGCTAATAATGTTAACAAAGCGGCCGATGGTAACCGTTAATAGACTGATAGGACTGATAACGCTGAAGGGAATACATAATAGGCGGGCCACCCTTATTAGTTCTGTTTACTATCCTATCTGTATTCTGGTAGGAAACTGGTCGTTAACAATTGACTTTATTATCAATACATTTGCCATAGTTCATCATATTTGTGTCTAAACACATACACACATACATCGTTTGTAATTCTAAAACAAGAGAACTTCTATTTAAACAAATGCGTTTTATGTTAACACGGACCCAGTTGCGCAAAGCAGGATAAGCATTTTGCGCAACACGAAATCATTTGCTAACACATATTATGGTAAATTGACGATTAGATTTGATAAGGTTTTATTTTGTACACTTGGTCCAAATTAATTACAATAAGCAAATAAAATGACTAAGGGTCCCCTGCCCGTAGGACCGTTTTTGTGATTTACGCTTATGTTCAAAGGGCAATTACTCCCAGGAAAATGAGCAAACCAACTCGGTTTATGATATATGAATATCTTCTATCAATTGTGATGCTTTGCATCAAGTTTCGTGAAATAGTGCTTCATAGATTTAGAGATTTACACTAGACAAGAAGTGTCTGAACATGACAATTTGGGGCACTTTTCAATTTTTTCAAAATCTACGCAGAAGTACATAAGCCATTTTCCACTAAATGTCGCGCAATGAATCAGAAAAGCCAAATACCACATCAAATCATATCGTATACATTGATCCGCCAAAAATATAGGAAGTGTTATGATTCAAAGTTAACACACTATGGGGTCTGGGTGCATGTTCCCACAGGGAACTTTTGAAAAAATGAAGCAATTTGGCGCGTTTTCCAACATTCTAAAACAATAGTTTCGTGAGTAAAAAGAAAATTGAAATTTGTGTTTGTTCATTCTTATTCAAACAAAGACGCAGTGATTTAACTGTGAAAAATTAACTGAAATAGCAATAGCCAAAAATCACACCAATACAAAAACAATAATATTTCAAATTGTCATTTGTTACTGTTTTGAATTTTCTTGTTTCATAGCAACATGTCAATAGATAATAGAAGACAAAACAGATAGTAAGCACATAATAGAACCATACTTGATTTTAAAATTCCCTAGTTTGATGGATTTTTTATCAAAAAATTATGTCAAAGCACAGGATTATTGGCTTATAAGCACGCTACGCCACTGTCATTAAGAAAACATATTTCCAATGATAGACGAAATAAACACAAATAGATGTATTCGTCAATAATGAAAATTTATAAAGGTCAATCGAACAGATCAGTATTGTTTGCCTATATTTATATCGCCCGTCAAAAGCATACACTGCGTAACAATATGTTTGACTTCCATATTATGTCTAACGTTAAGATTGGATCCCCGTGCTTCTATTTTGTATTTAAACCATAGTTTTTTCCAAACATATGATCGCTCGACGTGTTAATGGTTTTTTGTAAATGTATCTGAATTTGGGATTCCCATGTTTCTAATTATAGCAAAGGTTTATGAGTCACATTTCTATACCTGTCTTCTTTAATAACGATTATCGATTTTCGCCTTGCTATCTTCAATGAAATTTGAATTCATTTTTCAGCATAACATTTTAGTTTAAGTTTTTCTCTTAAAGTGTTCGTGTTTTTCTGGGACTGACCGGTCAGTAGACAAGTAGTGTACAAATCGCTAAATAAACTTTAAAATCTGATAGTAAGTCCTATGCCTTTATCAGTTTGAAAAAGATACGATGTTACCATAGTGACTTTGGAATAGCGAGCGTTTTAGATTTTAAAATAAAAATAAAATTTTAAGATTTGTTATAAACGGTACGATCTAGCAGGAATCGAAAAACGTCACTTATCGGCTCTGTGACATAGAACGTAGAATTTGGAGAAACGTTATCGAGTTACATTCATCTAATCCAAGTAGATTGACATTTATCATCCACTCTAATTCAGCCAATATGTGACGTACTTTTGTAGTTATCATACACGTTTTATTGATAACTTTAAGAACTTGTAGCATGATGTAGTTGTGAAGTGGTTATTTTTCCGTTGCTGGTACATGTATGTGATTTTGAAATTTCTCATAATATATAGTTCATTTATGGTAACTGAGTTGGTAGGGTGCTCGCTTCTTATGTGGGGGATCATAAGTTCGAATCTGGAGAGCTCAGTTGGTAGAGTGCTCGCTCCTTATGTGGGGACCATAAGTTCGAATCTGGAGAGCTGAGTTAGTAGAGTGCTCGCTCCTTATGTGGGGGACCATAAGTTCGAATCTGGAGAGCTCAGTTGGTAGGGTGCTCGCTCTTTATGTGGGGGACCATAAGTTCGAATCTGGAGATCTCAGTTGGTAGGGTGCTCGCTCTTTATGTGGGTGGACCATCAGTTCGAATCTGGAGAGGGTGTGACCATGACTTGAAAATAAGCAGTGACTTTTTATTTCGTCAACCACTCGAGATTTAGAAATGAAAGTCGCGGAGCCCTTGGGAAGATCATTGAAACGACAGTCGTGGTATGTTGGGGAACGATACCTGCGCTGAGCACAATTAAAAGGTAAAAACCCCTGCCTATCTCGATATAAGTGAAATATTCTTGACTGTTAAATCCAAATCAATCATAAACATTAGCAATGGATGTGAATTTTCAATTTCTATCTGTGAACAAATGAATTCACTTAATTAAATAGTAATCATATAAACTCTATATAAAGAAGCAGTGAACTCAATAAGAACAGTAAAAATATTACCATACCTTGCCATAATGGAAAATGAAACCGATTTTAACCAAATCGATGTCGCCAGTTAGGTAATACTGAGAGCTGTTAGAATAGGTATATACTTGAAAAAATAAAAGTGCACAATCATGCATATCTTACTGGTAACATTGTGCTTTTATAAATCGTGTAAATAACGATGTTACGTAATCTAACATAATTGTAGAATGTTTTAATCACTATCGGAATCACTGTCGTTATAAATGAAGGTTATTTTCATTTTAAATCCAATCGACTTAAATCAATATTTGATACGGTTCGTTAACTTACATGTCCATTCTGATATAATAATAGTTTGTCACAAATACAGGAAAACCTATAGTAGCTTCTTTATAGCTTTATCAACATTTATCATATATATTTTATAGGGTTATTATCCCTCGTTGATTCGACATTTGCACGAGCTTGCGAGTGAAAATTTCGAGTCAACGAGGGACAATATTTCACAATATCAGTTCGATGAACCTTTTATTATATAGAATTTCGTTTGCTTCCAACTAGTATTTCATTTCAAAATACAATTTGTCTTACAATACATAAATATTGCACCAGTTCTTGTATACGGATATAAGAACTAGTGCAATACGAGAACAACACAATCATGACGTCGTCAGCCATGTAATAACAATCGTATGACGTCATAAATGACAGAAAAATGTTGGAAAAAGTGCAAAAACTGTACCCTATTTCTAATGCAGATTTTAGAGTTTTTGCAGTAAAAATGCTAATAACCAACCCTATATATATTGTGTATCCCCATATACTATACTTCCATTTAATGTACGTTTCATACATATATCGGTTGCCATGGCAACATAAACACCACATTTACGACAAAATCATGTGAAAAATCGCCGAATTTTGTGGTTTTTTTTTCAAATAAATGTCTTATATCTTGAGACCAGTACGCTAGAAAAATATGGTTTTGCAGGAAAATCAAAGTTAAGTATCAAAGAGAAATGCTGCTAAAATAATTTTAAAAATCGCATTTTTCACAAAAAATAAAAAGAACAAATTTCGTAGTTATATGCCCAAAAATATAAAAAATGGCATACTATTGATGCGAAAAATGCATTTTGTTTTGTTACCGTTGATCATTATTTTGACACAAATATTTAAGTTTTCGCTGAAATTTTACCACTACTAAAACATACACATGAATAAACTGTTACTCCAAAATTTTTATTTAAAAAAAATTTCATTAAAATTACAGTTGCCATGGCAACGAAAGCCATGCAGAAACGTATAAAGATGGAATTTCTGTTTTATTTCACTTTATATTGCTATTTTCTTATATTGGCAGGTGTAAATATATGACTTGGTGAATAATATCAAAGAAACATTAAATAAATTTGAATACGAAAGATGGTTTCACAATTTCTATGTTTTCATCCAAAATATGAATTCTGAATTCCGTAGCATTTTCGGCCAATTATTTAATAAAACCATGAAAAACCTTTTATTTTGTTTCATTTGTAAAAAGAGTTGAGGCTATAAATTTTAGTCCAAATCTCTAATGATATTAGGGGTCGGATAAATAATAAATTGTATATATTAGAGAGACTCATATTCTTCTTTCACTAAAATGGTAATTTCAAACAAAAATCCGTTACTATGGTAACCAAAAGTGTGATGACTGCATTACACAAGAGATAAATTGTGTAATTTGACTTTATTCTAATAATCCTTTGAGCTTGGGTTGATGTAAAACTTGAATTTTGTTATTTCACATAACTTGATTATTAGGTTAAGATGAATAGACGTGAATAAATTAAAATTTTGCGTGTTTCACCCAAATAAGAACTCTGAAAATAGATTTTCGGTCAATTATTTAAAAAAAACATGCAAATGCTTTTATTTTAGTTTAAACAATTTTATTTATGTTTCAAGTACAATTTACAAATAAATAATATAAAGAGGATCCCGGAATAAGAGTAAACTCTTATATAAACCGGTTTCCTAGACAATTATAATATTACAATATTTTGCATGTCACAAAAAAAACCAAATATTTTTATAACTAAATAGATGAATTAGTGAACAATTGGATACTTAATTACTTTCATAAATAAATAATGGGTGGTTTATAAATAAATAAATAAGTAAATAAATAAGTAAATAAAGTGTGTAGGTTATAATTTATAAAAGAGAAATGAAAATTCCAGAATACAATAATTTATGACATATACTAGTATGTGAAGTTTCATAATGTAAAATAATCATTGTTTTAAACGGAAAATCTCTTTGATAAAAGAATGTACTTCTGAACTTTGATGAAAATATCATTGTTTTCGGCAGGTGTCAGGTTGTGATTTCAAGTTTCTTTATTTCTCATACTGAATTTTATCAATACAGAGAACATATATATAATAAACATAAAACATATACAATATAGCGCACATGCAAGAAATTATTAATAATAACTAACTCACTAACCCGGAGGACTGATCCTCTTATTAATAACCTTGATAAATTTACACAAGTTATTTAACATAGACAATTTGTTAGAAGAAAAAAGATTACAAAACTTAAGAGTATTCGGTTTATTTCTAAAATGAAAAGGAATATAAAGATTTCGTTCCAAAGACAAAGAATTGCATTTCATGATATATTGATATTCATCTCCTAGTTCTTTACCACACAAATTTCCAAATAACAATATGTCAAGATTATAAGAGACGTTTATGGTATGAATAGTAGTATTTCTTATATGAGTGTACAAGTTACAGTGTAATAGAAAATGTTTTGTAGTTTCAACTTGACCGCATGCGCAATTGGGGCTATCAACGAGGTTTTTACTATATAAATGATGATTTAGTGAACTACATTTTAACCTAAGTCTGGTGTGATGTATTTGTCCTATGCGACTACCTGTGTAAAAAAAATTGAAATATGTATTTTCTGGTTTAAGAAAGATTTAAAAATGTTAAGCGAACTGTTTCTGACTGAGACTGGGATGTTATTCAAATCTCTAATTGTTGAAGGAAGAAGGTAGGGGATTGCCTGTGATACATCTTAAAAAATTGAATCAATCTATCTTTTTTCCTTCTCGTTTCTAGTGTTTCCCACCCCACATCTTAATATAATAAATTTAAACTAGTTAATTTGGTTGCCTCAGTTACTATTCTAGCTGCTTCTATATTTGCTCGTTCTTATTTTTTTGTATATTCGTCTGTCAGGTTGTCCCAGATGACGTCTCCGTATTCCATTATAGGTCTTATGAAGCTAAGATAAAGAGTTTCAAGAGAAAGGCGGTCGAGTTTGAATTTCAATTTTTTCAGTACTGAAAGTTTAGTGTTAACTTTAGATAATAATTCATCAGCATGCAATTTTTTAATTTTATTTTTGGTATATCTTTTTAAAAGGTGAGACTGTAACTTTGATTTCATAACTTCAACAATACAAATGAACTGATCAATGGTAAAAAAAATTAGAAGTCTCTTACTGTTTCGTTTTAATTATCTCAAATTCCATTACCATGATAACCAAAACAGCTATAGGCGAAGGTGCAGATGACATTATACATCAGGGTTTTTTATCGTACCGAGCCTATCGTGACACAGGACCTCATCTATTTTAGTTCCCATCCGAAAGAATCGTGCCTTTCATTTCGTAATGCCAAGTGCTTGGTGGACAAAAACAGTCAATACCCACTTTTAAGTCTTTGGTCAGACCCGGTTGGCGATCGAACCCACGACCTTCCACTTACAGAGCGAGCACTCTATCAACTGATCTAACGCAGTGGTTGTACAGTTAAGAGTTTTATAATCAGTGGTCTCAATATATTTATGTCTTTTTCTATATTGATTTAATCACTTTGTGTTGTGTTGTCGGTTGTGTCCTGCTTTTGGTTACATTGTATGTTGTCAAGTATGTTTTACTACCCAGTCAATTTTTTTTTATATATATTGAGACGGTCAGATCAAGGATGGTGGAGGAAACCGGATTGTCTTGAAAAACAACCTTCGGCAAAGGAAATGACAAACATTCTCACATTAGGATGTGTTCCGAGTGGGGTTTGAACGTAGGCTTGTGATCCGTAACTACACACTTCAGTCCACTTGGTCACCTTAAGTTACCATTACTGATTTACTGATGGTGGAAAATAATGATAGTAGCCCATGCTATAAATGATGTGTAGCCTAGCAAATAGAGACTAAATTTTATTAACTTCAGTTTGTTCTCTCCAAACATACCGCGTCACGGTAAGCTTGGTTCTCTAAAGGACCCGGCTGTATAATGCCATACGCGCAATACACAGACAAAATCTCTGCACCTTCGCCTATAGCTGGTTAAGTCTCGAGATAAGTGAAATATTCTTGATTGGAACGTTAAACACCATAACAACATAAAAAAATCTATTTGGATAACTGACAGCTTCGAACTTTTGTATTTCATTGGACTCCTGATAAGAATGTACCAAAATGAAATATACTGTAAGGTGCGAGAGGCTATTCAGGTTTCTTTTGTTAACATGTTGAAGAGCGTAAAAAAGTAAAACTCAAGAACCAATAGACTAGAAAATGCAAGAAAGTGTCTCCTCTGTCATAAAAGGGCTAATTATCAAATTCACTTTCTATACTGAATAATATTGTTACATACACGAATTTTCAGTTCAGCAGCAATGCCATTTTATTAAAGTGTGTGTGTGTGTGGTATAAACGGGGAAGTTTTTATAAGTCCAGGGAAGCACCAAAGGCACTTTCCCAGAGGGTCCTTAAAAAATCAAAATAATAAAACGGTACAAAAAGCAGCAATTTTACGTGTTTTGGAATCATTTCGAGTGTTCATAGTTAAAACACTTTTTAGTATTAATTAACAATGCTTCAAAAATATTATTTAGCGCACGCGGCAAAGAAGTAAATGCGTTTCTTGCATAAAAAGGTGTTTGAGTTCGCATCGGAAATCTTTTAGCTACTTGCAATGAGACCATGTGCTATTCATGTGTGTAGTTTTTAGCCACAGTACATATATACGTTTGTTGAGCTGCTTCTTCCTTGCCAGAATTAACCGTTTATAGTCTTTCTTCACTGCTACGCCACCAAACCATTTAGCGTACTTCAGGCTTATCTACCCGTAGTTGCCTTTTACAAGTATGTGTTTTTGTATACTGGGATAGTAAATGTCCAATCTCTCTCTCTCTCTCTCTCTCATATTAATGATGATAAATGTCTGTAATATGATACATCGGTTGTCTTATAGTATGCGATGACCATGATACTCATGCTGACAATCACTCTCATTAATATAAGTAATAATTATTAATATTTAAATAAATACTAGTGGTTAAGTATCATATCCGACAAGAAAAATACTTTAAAAGCAGTCGTGCTGTTTACATTTTATGGTATTATAAACAGATATGTGCCTGAGTGGATAGGGGATACATAACTTATATATGGGAAGATGGGAAAGCCATCAACAATCATTAACAGTTTTAAAATAACGTCTGATGAACCAAGATTACATTTCCAAGTTTTATGATAGTATGTGATACTTTGGATCACTCGAATCTTCAATTTATTTCTGCAATTATCAAATGAATTGTTGAAAAATTTCAATGGTAATATTGATAATATAAAAAACATCCAAGGCTAAATGTCTTAAGGCATTGAATATTTTAAAAGTTTTATCCAGTACACACTGGGGTGGTGATCAACCAACTTTACTTCATTTATACAGGTCACTTATCAGATCTAAACACTACGGGTCTATTATTTATGGATCTGCCCGTAAATCATATTTTAAAGACCTTGATACAATTAATCACCAAGGTCTACGAATATGTTTGGGAGCTTTTAAAACGTCTCCAATTGATAGTTTAAACGTGGAAGCTAATGAACCTCCATTGCATTTAAGGCGTACTAAATTATCTCTGTAATATGCCACAAAATTATATGCAAATCCATCAAATCCGGCATTTCACTGTGTTTTTAATCCTCCTTATCAAGAGCTCTACAATAAAACGGTTAATGCTATTGCACCTTTAGGAATACGTTTAAAACCACGTTTGGAGGAATGTAATTTAAAACTAGATCTTATTAAAAAACACAAATTAACAGATAATCCACCTTGGCTTCTTGATAAATCAGAAGTCAATTTAGATTTAACAAACTATAAAAAGTCAGAAACAAGCCAAGACGTTTATCAACAGGAATTCGCTGTTATTAAAAAAATATAGTCGTTTGATTCCTCCAATTATTAGAGAGGAACTACGGCAGTGGCATCCAATTGATACTGATGGATCAAAAACTGCTGGTCGGGTATCAGCGGCCGCAGTTATTGGAGACGAAACAATAAGTATTCGCCTTCCTAATGAAAGCTCCATTTTCACAGCTGAAGCTAAAGCAATATTGCTTGCTTTACAGTTTATTTCAAAATCGCCTCATAACAATTTTATTATATGCTCCGACTCTTTATCTGTCCTTCTGGCAATAAAGAGCAGAAAGTTTGATTACCCTATAATCAGTGAAATTCTGGAATTGCATACTTCAATTACATATGCAGTTTCAGATTTTAATTATTTTCAATTCAGCCTTCTCTGGGATTTACACCTTTGTCCCAGTATAATAGGCATGAAAGTATTGTTCTTCGGCGCTGTAGAATCGGCCATAGTTATTTTACACATTCTTTTATCTTGAGGGAACACCTCCCAAGTGTATCCCTTGTCAAGGTCAACAATCTATCCAGCACATTTTGCTGGATTGTGTTGACTTTGCACATACATGGGATACTTTTTATTCAGCATAATCAATGCAAGATCTTTTTAGTAATGTCAGTGGACATCAAATTTTAAACTTCCTTCGGGAAATTAACTTGTATCATAAAATATAATTGTTTTATCATATATAACCCAGTGTTTTATTTCTAAATTGTCTGTGATATAACCGATTTTATCAGTTTAGCAATAGTTTTATTAAAAATGTATTTGTTGTTATTTTTAATTTTACATTTTAATACTTTGTGTTATTGATACTATTGTATCTTTTAATTTTTTAGCCGCGAATAGCTGCAATAATGCTGATGCGGCTTTAAACAATAACTCACTTACTCACTCACTCACTAAAAAACATCCTTACAGAATCACCAATCTAGTATTTGACCCCTAGTCTGGTATATTTATATACATCTGTTACGGACGTAGTAGAAGACATTTATCTACCGTCGTACGTAACACTACAAAATCGGCAAAATGTACCAGATGTGATGCAAATTCAATTTGTGATATCTTTTAAAATTTTTGACTTCTGTTAGTCGTTGATATATCAATGGGTAGCTATGAAAATTTGCCTTTTCATCATTTAAAGATTTCATTTTAATCACTTTAATTCAGCAAACCAATCGGATATAAACCTGAAAATCGGCCGTCATCAACGCTGTTTTCAAGGCCCTTTATTTTAGACTAATAAAAGTGTAATCAAAAGTCAATATTTGAATAATGTAAATGGACAGAATTCCTTAGAAATACTTATTTTTATTATATTACAAATATCGCTCTGATCTGAGATTTCAGTGTCGAAAAATCTTTAAGTGAAGAAAGCGCACCGGTCGCGGAAGACTGGGCAAAAACGTCAAAGTTGGGTATGGGATTTGGCACTTTTTAAAGCATATTTATGAAATTGTCATTTAATTTCGCATATCTAATTTTAGAGTTTAGAAATCATATAGTTGAATTCTGCATTGAATTTCCGTTCAATTGATAAAAATATGATTCAATCCATTCAAAAACACACGTTTTACATGATGTCGATTACAGCTAATGCCTCGAAAGTATTCAAAGAGTGCAAAAATTACGGCGTAAAACGATGTGTTTAGCTAAACACGAATTTTTCGCCCGCATGTAGTACAAATTCGAAGTTCTAAATTTCCGTCATTTCGCGTCATATAAATGATCTTGTAAATTTTTAATATGATTTTTTCTCTATTTTTCACACATATAAGTTTGACAGCATTTTAACATCTAGAAATACATTAAAAAATCGGGTTTAAATAATGTAGAAAAAAATTTCACGAAAATGGAAATTTGAATTGTGTGCTTGGATTTCAAGTAAAACAAAATGTAGGACAGAGTGTTTGTAAAGATAAACAGAAAGAACAAAGTTGATAGGAAATTTTCTATAGTTTATTTTGGTACCAGAGTTTTAAAAATCCGTGTACAAATCAAATTTCCACGCCGAAAATAGTACAACCGACACGCCGAAAATCAAAATGGCGGAGTTTGGCGTATCTGCCAATTTAAGGGTTAAACAACGCCATATATGTTTTCCTTTCTTCTGCTTTTATATTCACTTCAAATTTTATAAATGCTTATTGTTATGGATAAGCATGACACGTACGTTACCATAGTTTATTCGGTATTTATTTAAATTTGAATTAAGTACCGTTAATTAATAAGTTTTAGCAAACAACTACATGTATTAAACACGTGTAATGTAAAGCATCAGTTGAAATACGATTTACAATAAGAAATAACTATCATAGTGTAACGAACGTTACTGTAACGTACGTTATACACAAATACGAAACTAAGATTAAAATTAAAGCTAGCTTTATACAAAGTTAAATGTGCGGTAAATTTCATCAGCGGCCATTTTTGAAGACTGTTTAAAGGTCAAGGGGATACATGTTGTATTGATTTCGTTGACAGAAATGTGAGTTTTTGTATATTGTACCTGTCAGTTGATTTAACATGTTGATTTAACATAAGAGATTGTATATAATTGACAATGTACAATTGCATCATTATACTGTTACATGTTTAAACTTGTGATATGATCATTTCTTTCTGTTGACTGTTCCACTAAGTTGATACGTTACCGATGGTAACGTACATATCGGTAACGTACATAAAATACAAAATGT
Organism: Anadara kagoshimensis; assembly: GCA_021292105.1. NCBI lineage: Eukaryota > Metazoa > Mollusca > Bivalvia > Arcoida > Arcidae > Anadara > Anadara kagoshimensis. The sequence goes on from CM037869.1 coordinate 8,769,399, forward strand.
CATATTCTGAAGCTGAAATAAACATATAATTAATAGACAGGTGGACTTATATAACTAATGATTGTCAAGAGAAAATTAAAATAAGTGTATATAATGCGTTATAAAAAATATACATGAATTGTATCAGTTTTGAAAGCTGTGTTAATGCTACATATTAAACTATTTTCTAGTGCAAATCAAAATGTAAACAAAACATAGCTTTGATTCCACTTAAATGGAGACAAATGCCTATTTATCCGTTTGTTTTATAGTCGATATGTAATAATATGCATTGATTAATGTTTCTGTAGATTTAATACATATTAAAATTGCCTTTAAATGTGGTAACGTACGTATCATAACAATGTAACGTACGTTTCCATATTCAGGTTTAGCCATAATACCTAATACATAATACATTACGAAATTAAGTCACGATTCTTTCGGATAGCAACTTAAAATAAACGAGGCCCAATGTAACGAAGGGCGTGGTGCAATAAAGAACCCTGCTGTATGGAAGACTATATGGAATGATTTACAAACTTTGATACTAAATATATTACAAATTGACCTAAACCTAGATTTTCTATCAATCCTGTTTGGAAAAACCATGTCATTGAAAACAAATAAAGTTATTAACTTCATAATTTTACATACTAAGTACTATATTTTTAAAACGAAATTCAAAAAATCAGAGGTTCACATACTTAGTTTACTACTTGCAAGAATATTTTTTCATTGAAAAATATATTATGTTTAAGAACTGCAAATGGCAAATATGCGATAAATATTGGAAGCACTGGATAGATTTGTTTAATTAAGATGTAACTGTTCTCCCCCTTTCCCAAATGACCTTTAAAATTGTATAGGATTTCTTTAAAAGGAAATAAGCAATTAACCATTTATGCAGAACCTTGTTAAATCTGGAGAGAAGACTGTCGTCAAATCATTCAACTCAACTTACAGATATATAGATCACGTTCTGCCACTTAACAGTCCTAAATTTGGAGACTATGTAATTGTCATCTATCCTAGTGAGGTTGAAATAAAAGACACGACTGATTCCCCAAGTTCTGCTTCATATTTAGACTTATACCTGAATTATGACGCACACGAAAGGCTACATTTGAAACTTTATGACAAACGTAATGACTTCAATTTTTCTATTGTCAACTTTCCTTTTTATTCATACGCAATGGTAGAGCTTGTTCCCACTTACGGGGACATTGTACAACGAGGTAGGCTGCTTGTAAATAAATTGTTGACTCAGGGATATTGCAAGCCTAGGTTTATCAAGGCCCTCAAAAAGTTTTATGGCCGTCATCACAGTATTGTTGATAAGTCTGATGTCTCTGTCCAGAATTGCCCTGGATATATTTGACGTGTCATAGTTCCATGTTCCTTTCACACGTGGCGGGTGTAGCTAGCTAAACAGGAGGTGCTTACCCTACCGGAGCACTCGGCCTCACTTCCCTGATGGAAGTTCACGTATCTAACCTAACTTGTCAGGTCCAAAGTTTTTACTTTGCTTCTGGATTGTGATTCGGACATGGATTAGTATGTTTGTTTTTTGATTATGTATCCAATTTAATTTTTACATAATAAATATTTGAGACTACCATTAGATATGTAGAAGACATTTCTATCAGATACATGTGTTGAATTAATTAATATAACCTGATAAACACCCAAAATATGTGAATTATCTCCCTTTATATATAAAACGTGTAACTGTGTTAAGGAATGTCTTTGTTTGTCTTTCTGTTAGTATTTGTGTATTATGCTCTTTTTGTTGATAGATTATAGCATGTAATGTGTAATTAAAAATATTAAAAATATAAAAAAGAACCCTGCTGTATAATGCCATGAGTGCAACGTACAGACAAAATGTCTGCATCTTCGCTTACAGCTGGAAAGGCCTCGATATAAGTGACATATACCTGACATGAACATTTAACACCATTACTCGATCAATTTTTAAAAAGAAAAAAATCCAAATGATAGTTTTAATTGTCCAAATTTGAATATTTGTAGATTGCATCATGCCTTTGAGTAGAGCCGAAATACAGAGGGCGTACAGAGATAAAACGAAAGATACAGAACAATATTTACAGAAAGAAAGAAAAAGAAGAATGGCTTATTACATTCCATTTCCTTCAGCTGAAATGTCTGCTCATGAAAGAAAAAAGAGAAATTTAAAAACAAAGTGTCAGACGCTCTCGGCAATAAGAAAAAAAGCAATATTGCGGGAACAAAATTTGCCGACAAGCGGCTACGAGAGTAATTTAACATCACCTGCTCATGCTGCCAAAGGAACATCTGATAACAGAGACAGGCGTTTAATTGTGAATATAAATTTCAACAACAACACAGGAGCAAAAAGACCTGGAACAAGAAAACGTTCAAGCCGCGCGTTATCGAAAGCACATCGAAAAATAAAACATCTAAAAGCAAGGAATAATGAACTGAAAACAAAAGTAAAAACAATGCAAAAACAAAACCAAAGAAGATTTATTAAAATATTAGAATCTCCAAAAACACCAAAAAAAGTCAAACAGAAAAAGACTTAAGAGATGCGGGTCTAACACCAAAATCACAAGAGAAAGTGCGCAATAAGCTATTGCTAGGTAATGCTGTGTCAGCAGAAATAAATGATTCTAATAAAAAGCTGGTTCCTCAAAGCAGCGTAAACAAATACTACAGTGTCTTGCCTCGGGGAGTATAATAAAAAAGGAGACGCAGTGCGGTCATTTTTAGAGAGGTATAACAACAGTCGTTCGCAACCGGGAAAATCGGATGTTAAGAAGACTGAGTGAGGAGAAAAAGTTCCGACCAGAGTTATAACTGACTACCTAGCAAATCTGCACCATCAGAGCCTGTCAGAGAACCCTAATATTAAAATCAGACTGGCTACTTGCTGTAGATACCAGAGGCAGGTCAGATCTGGTAAATACTGCCACCCCAGATGTAACAGAGAAATTCTAATGCAAACTCTTTGTAAACACAATTTTGATTGGACGCCGACCGCAGTAAAATCTACGTTTTACGGTCGGAGTTAAGATGTCGCGCGCTATCTAGGTTACGATTACGCAATATATTCCTACGCGCCGGTACATGTGCGTTTGTTTACAAACAAGATGACGGAGAATTTTGATGAATCGGAACTGCCAAATTTTATTTTAGAAGCAGATGTCGGGTCATTGACTGACTCCGCTGAAACGAGTGTTGCGGATGTTTTTGGTAATTCTAATTTTGTTTCTCTTTATAATATTATCGAATATATATAAATTATATACAAATATAAACAAAACTGCATACATCGATACCCCGGCCCTGATAGCTTAGCAGACGACGGAATGAGAGAGAGAGAGTACGGTGAAGATTATTTCGTGAATTTCTATAGTTCCATTATGGCATATAATTTGGAGAGAGAGAGAGAGAAAGAGAGGCAAAGAAAGAGAGAGACAAAGAAAGAGAGAGATGAACTGAATACTAATAAATCCATTATTTTCCGAGAACTATGTGCTATAAATTGCATAATGTGGAATAATGATAATAAGTATAATAATAATAATAACCTAACCATGGGTCCTCGAGGGACATAAACAATCAAAGGGAGATAACTCTAATTCACACATTTCATCACATTCTATATAGGCACAGGGATCAGGGATGGAGATTAGCAGGAGCCCAGTAGCCCATGGCTAATAAAAATCAGTCTAGACACCTTAATGTTAACACATTTTAGCTATTTGTTACTACTACAACTTCTTTTCTGAAGTGAGCTGGGCCCCTAACTCAAAATATTTAAGCTTCACCCCTGGAGATGATGCCATACTATTTTGATAACAAGTTATAACAGTAATAAAATATGTAAAAAAATAAAAAAAAATAAAAAAAAATAAAAACAGAACAAAAAATAGTGGCCACACATATTTTTGGGAGTTACGGTCCTCTACTTATTAACCTTGTACCAAGTAAATAAATCAATGGATTTCTCTCTCTCTGTTGTGTGTGTGTGTGTGTGTGTGTGTGTGTGTGTGTGTGTGTGTGTATTTATGTTATAAAGGTATAGTAAATATGTTTCACTCATTTCTAGATAAGGAATTTTCAATGGATAAGACAAATCCATATTCAGATGATGATCTAATTGCTGCTACTGCTGTTATTGAGGATGTAAATTATAGCATTGAAGAAAACATGTCTGTTGAATCTGAGAATGGTGGATATGCCCCTTTTGAACCATGCAGTCCTGGTCAAAATGCAAGGTTTCCAGAGTTAACAAGACAGGGGGAGGACATTATTGAGGGTTCAAAAAGTAAAGGGACTAAAAAGATGACAAAATATGGTGTGAATGTTTTTACAGGTGTGTTTTCCTTATTTATGTATTAAAATCTGTAAATTTGTAGATTAATGAAGTTGTGTTTTAACAAAGTATTAGTTTATTGAAAATCTAATTTAATTCTACTCTTGATTTTTCTTGAAATATTATAATTTCAGCTATTATCTTCAAATGTATTTTTAAAAGTTCTATGACAAGCCACTGAACTTTTTCTATTTAAAAACAATCATTGAATCTGTTAAAAAGAAAAAAAATGTTATAAATTTACTTGATTACAGAAAGAAAAAATCAATCAAATAACTAGGCATATGTTATAAATAAAAACTTATCTTGAAATAAACATGTTTAATAATAGTAATAATAATGAAAATAGATTTCTGATTTCATTCAATTTTCAAACTAGTATAATCATCATGTTTATAAAATTTATTTAATAAACTTGAATATATGAAGACTGTTTAATCAAAATCACTCCATTTTTTCATAGAATGGTTGACTGCGAGAAAGATGTCTACCAAATTTGAAGACCTACCTGTGCCTGTACTGGACAAAACCTTGAAGCAATTTTATTCTGAAGTGCGCAATGCAGATGGGAAATTGTATGCAAAAAGCACCTATGTTGGAATCCGTGCAGCCATTAAAAGACACCTTTCATTGCCACCTCACAACAAGAAATTTAATATATTGACTGATTCTGACTTTCACCTGTCTAATCAAATGTTTAGTTCTATGTTGAAAAAAATCCAAGCAGAAGGTTTAGACAAAACTACACATTATCCCCCTATACCTGAAGGTGACATGGAAAAACTTAGAAGTTCTGAAATTTTGTCAATTAATTCTGCCAAACCTTTACAGTATAAGGTCTAGTTTTCCCTTGTTTTACACTTGGGTAGAAGGGGTAGGGAAAACCTGAGGAGTTTCACTCATACTACATTTCAGACTAAAACTGATGATTTTGGCATTGAGTATGTAGAAATGATTTCTAGTGAAACAACTAAAAATCTACCAGGGTGATCTTAGTGATAAGGCTTTTGAAACAAAGCCTAGAATGTATGCAACAGGTGAAAAAGATTGCCCTGTATTGGCATTTAAGAAGTACATACAAAAAAGAAATCCTGGATCAAACTTTTTCTTCCAGCAACCCCGCCCTAGAGTTAAAGAAACTGACACCATCTGGTACACAAACAGACCAGTTGGAGGAAAAACTATCACTGGATTCATGAAAGAAATATCAAAAGCTGCAAAGTTGAGTAGGGTGTACACAAACCATTCTATAAGGGCAAGTACAGTGAAAATTCTTGCACATGCTGGTGTCCCAAACCGGCGTGAAATAATGAAAATTACTGGCCATAAATGCGAGGCAAGTCTAGATTCTTATAATGCCGATTCTTCTGACAAACAGAAGCGTTCATACGTATTTTAAGTGGTAAAAGCCTCCAGAGTGAAAGTACATTGCAGATTCAACCGTATATTGGACCAGAAGCATTTAATAAAGGACTTACCCATTTTCCTCCCCAGCCTTGTCCCTCATTTGCTCCCAGTTTTTTAAGTAACCAACAATTAAGAATCCCCAACATGTCAAATCTCTCCGTCTCATATCAAAAACAATTTGAAATTCATAATTCCAGTGTGCAAGTATTCAACTACCACCTCGGTCAACAGTAAATACGAACTGACCTACATATTGCATGATCTGACATCATCTGTGACGTAATATTGAAACATTATCAAGGTTTCGTTATTATTAACAAAAACGATATTTTTAACAATTTACAGAAGTTTATTTTTAATCTGTAATATACTTCAAACAATAAAATTATCATATCACTTGATCTTTGTGTTTTAATAACAGAACTATTTTTCTTTGCGTAACAATATGATCTACTTTATAAATTAGTGATGCGTCTCGCACTAAAAATACTCAGTGGGGATTTCCTTCAATATGAAATCGATTTAAATTTGATTTGCATTAGAATGGAGATAACTGTCTTGTATTTGAAGAGTTCCGACCGTAAAACGTGGATTTTACTGTCGCAAATACCGGTTACCTGGCTCCGCAAGCGTCGCCAGGTAGACCTCAATTTGCGACAGTAAAATCCACGTTTTACGGTCGGAACTCTTCAAATACAAGACAGTTATCTCCTAAATCCCGTCGTTGAAAAATACAGTAAAACCATGTGTAAATAAAGGTGACTACTTACTGCAATTTATGAAAACAGTTGGTATGTTGGAAAAGTGTTGCAATTAGATGACAATGAAATGAAGGTGACTTTTTAAAAAAAAAAAAAAAAACAACAATTATTTCAATGGCCTGAGCAAGATGACATAATTTGGATTCAATTTCAAGATTTTATCTGTACTGTTAAGGAACCAACTGCAACCGGAAAGTCCAAGCGCATATTCAAACTTGATGAAACCGATGAGGAAAACATTGAATGCATTTTTGGTTAAAACATATATCTTTATGTTACGTTTGTGATAAAATGTGTATTTGGTATTTCAGAAATGTATGTTACCACTTATTGTGAATCTTGTTATAGAAAGCTATAGATTAAACTAAGAGATGATAATATCAATTGATACAAGTAACACTTACCTGCAATCAAGTCGGTAATACTGACTTTTTGGGTTAACTTTGTAATAATGAAACGTACGTTACAATGGTATTCCTAGACCCAAATCACTTGCTTGTTAAGTATTATCGCTTGCAGTGTTTACTTACTATATATTTGGGAAACAAAAGAGTGGTTTTAAGTCATAAGAGGTAAATGTGATTATTGATCTAAATTGAGCATTTTTTATGAAACATACGTTACATTTAGTAGCGTTGCATATTACTTACATTTAGATAACTAAAATGAAATCCCAAACGTAATAACTGTTTAATGCTAATCAACAACACCCAGATGACTAATAAGTGTATTATACAGAAATTTCGGTTTGCATAATTATGTCAGTCATAACAAATGACAGGTCTTCAAAGAATGTTTTGTCGTCAAAATTGTTTTGCAGAAAAAATATCAGCAGGTTTGTAAAGTTACAAATTAAGTAAAAATTGAAACCAGATAAATCTTTGATTGAAATATGCCCTCGATATAGTTGCATGTTCGTCCCATAAAATGAACAGATAGTGTTTGATAATTTGGGAGTTAACTGAAAGGATACAGCTTCATCTAAGTTTGTATTGTAGTTTGATCCCCTGTTTAGATGTGAATTTTGACAAAAATGTTTGAGAGATTATTTGCTACTTTTAATAGCATTTAGTTCCTAACATGTTTGAAAGTAAAAAATAAATGCAACGTATGGCTAATTCTGATGTTTAATTTTTAACATGCAAATTACTCAAATGCACATTTTTATTGAAAATTAGAGTATATGTACACTCACCGAAAATAAAAATTTGCCCAAGTTCTAAATGTTCTAGTATCATTAATAGAGAATGGATGAAAAGGTACGTGTTTCTTCGATCGTGCTTGTTAATCACATGGAACTTAGTTTATAGACCTTTTCGGTATTTTCTACTCCTGAAGTCCTTATTTCAAGGAAAGGGAATTTTTCCTAAATCTTTTAATTCATTTTACTACTCGCAGTTCATTTGAACAAAAATTGAACCTTTTAGATTTTGTCATGTTAAAAAATTCTTTATTTTAAATGAAAATAAATAGTCGTTCGACAAATATAAGTAACAAAGCATAAAATACTTAGACCGTCAAAACTGCTGTTTTGCAAAGGTTATATAGGGGGCCTCCAAACCTTCGGGTTTGACATGTAAAAGCGTTGTTCTCTTCAGTCAGAAGAGATAACAACAAAGTAAGGCTACAATTGAAACTTTATGACAAACGTGATGACTTTAATTTTTCTATTGTGAAATTTCCTTTTCTATGCAGCAATATCCCTGATTCTCCTGCTTATGGTGTGTATTTATTTCCCACTACGGGGACATTGTGCAACGAAGCAGGCAGCTTGCAAATAAATTGTTGACTCAGGGATATTGCAAGCCTACGCTTATCAAGGCCCTCAAAACGTTTTATGGCAGTCACCACAGTATTGTTGATATGTTTGATGTTTCTGTGTCCAGGATTGCCCTAGATATATTTGACGTCCCATAGTCCCATGTTCCTTTCACACAAAATTTGATTACATACTTGGCGGGTGTAACTAGCTAAGCAGAAGTGCTTACCCTTCCGGAGCACCCGGCCTCACTGCCCTAGTGAAAGGTTACGTGTCTAACTTGACTTGTCAGTTCCAAAGTTACTTTGTTTCTGAATTGTGGTTCGGACATGGATTAGTATGTTTGTTTTTGATGATCAGATTTTAAGTTACCAATGTGTATACCGCTATCGATTAAAATAATCTACATGAAAGTCGTTAATTAACCAAATACCTGTCCATGCCCAAATAACAATTCAACAGTCAAACAAAAAAATACAGGTCTGTGTCCAAATCACAATATTTAAACTAACAACACTAATGCACGGGTCCGTGTACCGATCACAATCACAACAGCAAAAAGTTACAGCTAGCAAATGAGGTTAAACACGTGAACTTCCTCTAGGGAAGTGAAGCCGGGTGCAAGTTATTTACTTATCCTATTCATTGTATTTCTTTTTACAACTTGGTTATCAAACCATTTCTGGGGTTTTAAACTCATTTAACGACCGCACAAGTTTAACATCCGCAACAAAGGTCTACGACTCAAATTGCACACCCGGTTATCATTTGTAAATCTTGTTTTACGGTATCTACCGGTATCGTTCAAAATTACGATGACGGAGGCGTTTTCTTGGCGAAAACTAGAAATGATAAGTTTCTGATTATGATACAGTGGAAGAAACTTTAATTTTTAATCAATTGTTTTTGTAAACAATCATCTCAAATAAATAGATAATGGATAAGTATGTTTGTTTTTGATAAGAAGCCTTTCAATACAAGCCTTAACAATCTGCCTGAAAAATGTTCATTACAAGATAAGATTTCATTCTCTCCAACAGCTCTTAACGGCCTAAGACGATTATGTGGTTAAGTGGTTATGAACCTCTCAGAGACGACGATTTCCGAAGATATTATAAATCCAGTAGTCAATGCTGTTGCATTAATTGTCAGAAATATATGATTGTCTAAATTTGTTGATGTTTATAATCGGAATATTCTAAAAAAAACTAAGGTATACGTCCTCATGCCAAGTGTTTCCTTAGCTTAATTTGGTTAAATATATTTTGGCCCTTAAAACAATTTTAACAAATTTAACGATTTTGCTCCTGATGGGCAATTGTATTTTGAAAGGGACGTGTAGTGCTGTAAAATTAACGCTGGCTAAATATACTATTTCTGTGTGCATGCAAATCAAACAGAAAGATGCCGGCCGACGTTTGAAACAATGCTTCAATCGCACACATTGGAATGTTTCATGCTATATTACAGTACTTGTCGAAAAAAATCTGCATTAAGTAATTTATTCTTTTAATAACTCTTTATTTGATAAGCTGATATGTACATACAAGTAGAATTTCTACGATTTGATGAAAACACTTAATGCTTAAATGCTATGACAAAGTTATTGTTGAAAAATGCTGTATTTAGGTAGACCCATAACTTACAAATCGCTTGAAAACATATATTGAAATTTTGATATGTTGTACCAGGGCATAACCCATTTAACATGCCAAAATATCAGGGTAGGTATTCGACTTGCTTAAGAAATTCTGAAGCGCCACCTGGTGGCCATTTTCATGACATAAATGATCAAAATATAACCACTGGTGTCAAAAAATAAGCTTTATATTTTTTTGTCATGCTTAGAAACCAAAAGTGTCTTGCATTTAAATTTACTATTATGTTAGGAAGATTTTTTGGACCAATGAAATTTTACTTCAAGTCACGTGGTGATTTTCTACATCGCCACCTATCAAGAGGGAACATTAAAATTCCAAAAACTTAAAGTAACACTCTTTTGTTAACTTGTAGATACTAAAGAACTAAGTCGAATAAGACTCCTGATTTTTACATGTTTTGCACATGGATTTCTGAAACAAAAAATAGGGTGTCGTCAAGCTATTTTTTCATAAAATTGCATCAAAATCCTGAAACAAGAAAAAAAGCCTTATTCCTTAGATAAAAAGTTACCATTAATGTCCTGGTATACTACTATGAACTAAATATTTTCGTTTGGTACTAACAAATAAACAAAAACACTGATTGTGACCTATTTAGGTTATGCAAAATAAAACCAGTTTTGAAAATCATATGGTCTGTACCCATAGCAAACCTGTACAAAACACAGATGAATTAAAGTGGTATAAATTGATTCTAGCTTTTTCAATATGATTTGACAAAATGTCGTTAACAATGTTGACTTGATTGTAGAACGTTAGAAAAAAATACAATTTGGTATGACGTACGGCAGACTGTTAATGCAATATATAAATAGAGGATAATACACATCAAATGTTAGTGGTAGTTAATAAAGAACAATACCATATGTGAATATGAATAGGCGGCACAGTCACTTGTTTATAGATTATTATAGATAGAACTTTGCTTTCAAATAGCAAGTGCAATGGACACAGCAATACAAACGAAGTGGGATAGACATTACATCAAAATTCGTAAAATCGTTCAAAATAATTAACAATTTTTATGTTATCCTTTGACGGCATAGCATTCAAAATAACAAATCTCTTCCTCTTTGTAATCGTTCCCTTCCTCTTTGTAATCCTTCCCTTCCTCTATGTACTCGTTCCCTTCCTCTTTGTAATCCTTCCCTTCCTCTATGTAATCGTTCCCTTCCTCTTTGTAATCGTTCCCTTCCTCTTTGTAGTCGTTCCCTTCCTCTTTGTAATCCTTCCCTTCCTCTATGTAGTCGTTCCCTTCCTCTTTCTGGTCGTTCCCTTCCTCTATGTACTCGTTCCCTTCCTCTATGTAGTCGTTCCCTTCCTCTTTGTAATCCTTCCCTTCCTCTATGTAATCGTTCCCTTCCTCTTTGTAATCGTTCCCTTCCTCTATGTAGTCGTTCCCTTCCTCTATGTAGTCGTTCCCTTCCTCTTTGTAGTCGTTCCCTTCCTCTATGTACTCGTTCCCTTCCTCTATGTAATCGTTCCCTTCCTCTTTGTAATCGTTCCCTTCCTCTATGTAGTCGTTCCCTTCCTCTTTGTAGTCGTTCCCTTCCTCTATGTACTCGTTCCCTTCCTCTTTGTAATCCTTCCCTTTCTGTTTGTAATCCTTCCCTTCCTCTATGTAGTCGTTCCTTTCCTCTTTGTAATCGTTCCCTTCCTCTTTGTAATCGTTCCCTTCCTCTTTGTAATCATTCCTTTCCTCTATAGCATCAAGTTCCTTTTGCATCTCAAGGGCGCGTTTCCGTATAGCCTCAGCAACAGCTGAAGGTTTTTTCTTGTCAACAGCAATAGCAGATGTCACTAAAGTATACACGTCAAACGGAACAATTAACAGTCCTATTACAGGACCAGCGATACTTGCAGCTCGGCTCATTGTAGCTAACGATCTACTAGCTACCACTACAGCGTCATCGCCAACAGTTCCAACAACACGTGTCACCTGTTTACCAATTAATGTCGCCACATTTAACGCGGCATTTGCCTTGCTAGCAACTGAAAGGCTAATATCTCCAGCCTTCATTACTTTCTCAAAAGTAGTTTTCAGATTTTCGGTTAATTCAATATCTTTGTCCAGAATTTCTTGCACATCTTTGAGTTTTGTCTTTTCAATGATAATTTTGACAATTGTCGATCCTGCAGTCGTCAAACCGCCACCACCGGCTAAAACAGCAAACGCTATGGACACAGGAAGTGCAGCACCGAATGTAAAAATAGATGCAATCCCTGCTGCTGCACTTCCTATACCAAATACAATCGAAGTAGCCGTTCCTGCAATTTTCGCCTTGTGTATATCATTTTCAACTCCATCCAACAATTTTGCAACTTCATACAGCTTGGATATAGCAAGTCTCCGTGTTGACTTCCAATCTTCAATCTGATCCATTGTATTATCTATTTCCACCCTAAAAAGAAAACCTTATTATTTAAACAACCTTATATACAAGTTAAGTTACTTAAAAACTATACATATATTTTCAAAAAACAAAAAAAAACACAGCTGATAATGTAAACAAAGCGGCCGACTGTTACCAATTAATACACGGACTAATAATGCTGAAGGGAATAAATGATAGGCAGACACCCTTATTAGTTCTGTTAACTAGCCTATCTGTATTCCGGTAGGACGTATTCGAAACTGGTCATTAACAATATATTTTATTATTAATATATTTGACATAATTATCATATTTGTGTCTAAACACACACACACACACACACACCCACCACACACACTAATCGTTTGTGTTTCTAAAACAGGAGAACTTCTATAAAAAAAATCATACGAGTTTTAAGTTAACAGAACCAAGTTGCACAAAGTATAATTATCATTTAGCGCAACAAGAAATGATTTGCTAACTAATATTATTGTTAATTAGTAATAAATTTTGATAAGGTTTTTTTACACTTGGTCCAAATTAATTACAATTAGCAAATATAATGACTTAGGGGTCCCCGCTAGTAGGACCGTTTTTTTGTGATTTACGCTTATTTTCAAAGGGCAATTACCCCCAGGAAAATGAGCAAACCAACTCGGTCAATGATATACATGCCCCCTGTCAATTGTGATGGTTTGCATCAAGTTTCGTGAAATAGTGCTACATAGGTTTAGAGATTTACACTAGACAAGAAGTGTCTGGACATGACAATTTGAAGGCATTTTTCTTTTTTTTCAAAATCAAATGCAAAACTGCATAAGGCATTTTCAAACTAAATTTCACGCAATGAATCAGTTTAAGCCTATAGAAAAGCCAAATACCGCATCAAATCACGTCGTATACATGGGAAATGTTAGGATTCTAAGTTAACACATTTTAACATTAACAAAACATAATTCCAAATATAGAGAAAATGTATACTCGTCAATAATGAAAATTTATAAAGGTTGATCGGGCAGACCAGTGTTGTTTACCTATACATCTAAATCGACCGTCGATAGCATACACTGATACAACAAATGCGCGTAACAATATCTTCGACTTCCATATTATGTTATTAATTTTGTGTGAAAATCCCCGTGCTTCTATTTTGTATTTAAACCACAGGTTTTCCAAACATATGATCGCTTGACGTGTTAATGGTTTTCTGTAAATGTATCTGAATTTGGGATTCCCATGTTTCTATTTATAGCAAAGGTTTATGAGTCACATCTCTACATCTGTCTTCTTTATTTAAGATTATCGATTTCCGTCTTGCTATCTACTTCAATGAAATTTTTATTCATTTTGCAGCATAGCATTTTAGTTTCAATTTTTCTCTTAAAGTGTCCGTGTTTTTCTGGGATTGATTGGTCAGTAGTCAATAGGTGTACAAATCGCTAAATAAACTTTAAAACGTGAAGCAAGACCTATTTCTTTACCAGTTTGACTAAGTTACAAAACTATATTGTGACTGTGATAAATGAGCGTTATAGATTTTGAAATAAAATAAAATAGGTTTTTATAAATGAACTTTATTCTAATTCAAACACAATGTGACGTACTTGTGCAGTTATCATATTAGGTGTTTATTGATACCTTTAACATCTTGTACTTATATAAAATAGCATGAAGTGGCTGTTATATATCGACAAAGATAAAGTGGCACATCCGGGCAATCTTGTGTTTACAAACACAATTTATACACACGGGTTAGTTGATACATCTGATTATGCACCCTCTCGTCTATATCACTGAACTAGCTCAGTGGAACAAGGGATAAGTCTTGATTTACTACAAAAAGGCGATGGTTCGGACCCTCACATCTTTTTACTTTTTAATTATTTTAATCTTAGTATTCTCCGTATTTTTTCATAGAAATATTTTAAATGGCTTGATTCCGTCGTTTTTGTCTTTTACAAAGAAAAAATTAAAATGAAAGTCTTCGAAATAAAAAAAAGAAAAGTAAATGAAAATGAAAAATATAAGCTATTGGGGATTCGAACTTGCACTTCGTTACTTACACACTATATGTTAATATAACCACTTAAGACCACTGAGCCAATGCCGCAGGCATGCTTCTGCTTAATAATTTTATGTAATGAAGGTCTTCCTAATTACACCCGTGTTTACAAATTTTGTTTATAAACACTAAACCCCCCGGATGTGCCACTTTATCTTTGTCGACCTATATAGGTAAACAACATTGACCTGTCCGCTTGACCTTTCATTAGGAATATTCATATCGGAGGGTCCACCCAATACACAGGTAGCGTTAGGATTCGCAGTTAATATATATACACATTGCCCATGATTAGTGTTCACATCAGGTAGACGAAATATACACGCGTGATCCCTATTACTTAAATTTACCTGTCCACAATGAATATTTAAATCAAAGGTCAAAGTTGTTTACCTATACATGCATATGATTTTCTTGTGATTAAGTAATTTCTCATAATATATAGTTCAAATATTGTAACCCAGTTGGTAGAGTGCTCGCTCTTTATGTGGGGGATCATAAGTTCGAATCTCGAGAGCTCAGTTGGTAGAGTGCTCGCTCTTTATGTGGGGGATCATAAGTTCGAATCTGGAGAGCTCAGTTGGGTAGAGTGCTCGCTCTTTATGTAGGGGATCATAAGTTCGAAGCTGGAGACCTCAGATGGTAGGGTGCTCGCTCCTTATGTGGGGGATCATAAGTTTGAATCTGGAGACTTCAGATGGTAGGGTGCTCGCTCCTTATGTGGGGGATCATAAGTTCGAATCTGGAGAGCTCAGTTGCTAGAGTGCTCGCTCCTTATGTGGGAGATCATAAGTTCGAATCTGGAGACCTCAGATGGTAGGGTGCTCGCTCCTTATATATGGGGGATCATAAGTTCGAATCTGGAGAGGGTGTGAACATGACTTAAAAATAAGTAGTGACTTTTTTATTTCGTCAAGCACTTTGGATTTAGAAATGAAAGTCACGGACACGGAGCCCTTCGGAAGGGCTGAACCCCGTATCACGACAGTCGTGGTATGTTGGAGAACCATACCTGCTCTGAACACAGTTAAAAGGTAAAAACCCCTGCCTATCTCGATATAAGTAAAATGTTCTTGACTGTTAAATCCAAATCAATCATTACCTTTAGCAATGGATGTGAATTTTCAATTTCTGTCCGTGAAATAGTAAATTCACTTAGCTTTACATTCACATGATGTCTTAATTAAATAGTAATCATATAACCCCTATACAAAAAAGCAGTAAATTCAATAAGAACAGTAAAAATATTACCGTACCTTTCCATACCGGAAAATAAAACTGATTCTAACCAAGTCGATGTCACCAGAAAAGTAACACTGAATAATGGAAAAAGGAAATGTCTTAAACATATAATGATCGATTTCTTGAGAAAATGGAAGTCCACAATTATGCAATATGTTACTGGTAATATTGTGCTTTTATAAATCATAAAGATAACGATATAGCGTAACAGATAACACAGTGAACGGCTAAAGATCATATTTTATCTCTGGCCAACCAGTCACTTTTGCTATATATCATAAGTCGTGAAGAGAAAATCCGGGTTTTTGATTATCGTTTTCAAATTTGCATTTTAGTAAGTGAATTTTGATGTGTGATTTTTTTATTAACATTAATTAATCAACTTTTAAGCCCATATATAATACAACTCGATAGATGAACACCTCTAATAAAACCGGCTATTAGCACTTTCTGATTCTAGAATGTTTTAATCACTATCGGAATTACTGTCGGTATAAATGAAGGTCATTTTCATTTGAAATTCAATAGACTTAAACCTGCAATGTTTGATATTGTTCGTTATTTTTTATTTTTTTTATTTATTTATTTATTTATTTTTTGTAAATGAAAATCGCAATAGCCATTCTGATATAATAATAATTTGTCACAAATTACAGAAACTCCTATAATAGCTTTCCTATAGATTTATAAACATTATCATATATATATGACCAGGTTAATATCTTTATCGATGTTTACATGTATTTGTTTTTAAACATGTTTATAATGGACTAAAATTTCAGAAAAAAGAGAGATTTTTATTTTAAACGACGTTTAGGGGTATACAGGAATCATCTTGCCGTTTCGTTCCAATATCTGATGATGATTGTTTACAGACGGATCTTGATCAAACTTAAAATAAATGTAAATAACATGAAGCGATATACCACATACCAGTTTTAGGTACACAGGTAAAGGGCCATTACTAAATGACAAAACCTATATCGGGGGTATAAATCAGATTAACTGACACTTCTATTTAACTGCAGGTCCAACCCGTCTATGTATTTATTCAAGTAGTTTATAAAATGTTACATAAGTATTTTATATTAACTGGACAAACAAGTCAGACTATAGCTGGAATTGCGCATTATTTTATAAAGTTCATAAAGATGAAAATATAAAATCATGTCTTGTTTTATACAGCAGTGAAATACCAAAACTTTATCAGGTCATTCAAAGCTTTTCCATTACTTTTCAGAAAATCATATGTCATAAAAGCATGGAACAAACCATCATAGTGTGTATTGACCATTGTTTTGTTCAAAGCCCGAATTCTGCTGGCAAAAATGAAACCGTCATCTTTGAGAGAGTTGTCCACTGTTATTACGAGGGTTGGGTGAAGTTTTTTCAACAACATTGTGTTGACGGTCATAAAATTTTTTGAGGACCCTGATAAGTCAAGGCCTGCAATATCCCCGGGTCAACAAATTATTTGTAAGCAGCTTGTTTCGTTTTATTAAGTTCCCATAGCGTATTAATTAGGAATTGACTGTCATTTTTTCCTGGTTCATCAAGTAATGAACCAGATTTTAAAGCTAGCAAATCTAAAATGAACTGCTGAACCAGATTATAAAGCTAGCAAATCTAAAATGAACTTTGCAGTTCATTTTAGATTTGCTAGCTTTACAATCTGGTTCATTACTTGATGAACCAGGAAAAAATGACAGTCAATTCTTATATTTACAATTTATTCTTTCTTTACGAGAGCAAAAGTGCAAGTTCCGTTTAATGAAATAAATTCCAATGTTTTTGAAAAGAATTTTTAACGGCGGACGTGACCTAGACATGGAACAGCTGTTCAGAAACATTAAGCCCCACCCATTTGACGTCATGTCTGAAAATAGGTCATCGATCTTGAATAATATTTCAAACAAATTTTATTTCAGTTAGTGACAAAAAATTGCATATTCATATTTATGGTCAAGTTACAGTTATTGAAGATAGAGTTTGTCAAAAAGCAGACTTAATAGACGATAGAGTGCTCGACATCTGGACTTGCGGATTGGTATTCGACTCGGGAGTATTGGTATTCATGCGCGATGTGAAAAACCGATGTTTATGCGAATCTTGAAAAAAAAAAATAAAACTGGGTTCAACGTAGAAATTATTTTTCTATTGTAAATATTTATGAAACAAAGCGAGCTGAAGAAGTAGGTATATTTCCACAAAGAAAAGGAAGTAGGCAATAGACAAATTAACGTAATCACGTTTGTTTTACAGTTTCACATGTAGCCTGTTATCGGCGTCATAAATAAGATATATGTCTAAATATGAAACAGAACTTGAAGAATCAGTTGTATTTTTTATTTCAAACTGAACACTAAAGTACACGAGTACTTATAGTAATCAAATAACAGATGGTTGATTGATTGAACTTGTTTTTACGTCCCAGTCAAGGATATTTCACTGATATATATCGAGATGTCACCAGCTATACTGGTGAAGTGGCAGGAAGTGTAACCTTTCCTGTACGCTCGGGGTAATATGTAGGGAGGGTTTTTCGTTGTGTAAAGTTTCCATAGTGTGGACATGCTCTACCATAGAGTATTACCTGTGAAATAAACATGTGTAAGCAAGAAAAGCGGGTATATTGCATAGAAAAATAAAAAAGGAAAGTTGACAATAGAAAAATTGAAGTATCCACGTTTGTCATACTGCTTTAAATGTAGTTTTTTAATGTGTTTTATTTTATAATTGAGGTACGGGAACTGTTCAATTTATAACGTAACCCTTTTGATTTACAAAATCATCTTTAATACTTCAGATAACTGTCACAGTTACAAATGTTGTATTTGTTAACCGTGGGAATAATATATCATTCTAGAACGTTAAGTGTCTTTTAAATTTTCCAGTTTCTACTTTTCATCTTTGACACCTCTTTTAAGACGAGTTAAAGTAAAAATCTATCGTTTCTGAAGACGATGTTTTTGGATTCTCCAGATACCGTAATCCTTTGGAGCGCAACCGGATTCTGTTTTTTTTCCTTTCTGGTTGATATTGCGAAAAATACGTTGAACGATGTTCAAGTATCAGGCAAAAAGTGTTGGTTCATATATCTGACACACAAAATTGTTTTGCACGGAATTCATGCGTGAAAACGCAAAATATCACGGGTGATAAGTTACGTTATTAATTAAACATGTCTGTTTAAAAACTTTTCTTGGTTTACATCGCTTTACTCTTGGACAGATCTTGGTTATACATTTAGTTTTTATTTCGTATTTACATTTTCTAAATAGATTTAATGCCTTTTACTTCTTTTATTATTAAACCACTGTGGTAGCTCGGTTTGTAGAGTGTTCGCTCTGTAAGTGGGAGTTCGTGGGTTTTAACTCGACCGTGTCTGACCCAAGACTTGAAAGTGGGTAGTGACTGTTCTTTCGCATTCGGCATTAAATGAAATGAAAGTCCTGGTTCTTTCAAATGGGAACTTAAAATAAACGGGGCCCGTTGCACGGTAGGCTTGGTACGATAAAGAACCCTGCTGTATAATGCCACCAGCGCAACGCACAGGCAAAATTCTTGCACATTCGCCTATAGCTGGCGACGTCTCGATATAAGTGACATATTCTTGGCTGGGGCGTTTAACACCATTACTCAACTAAACTATATTTTTATTTTTATTTTAAATATTTGCAGATTTAACTTTATTTGTGTGGTCTCGAGAAAATCTGAGAAGTCATGTAGTGATGTGACAACAAGTGATACGTTTTCACGCTTTTTTCAAGCCTTGGATCTCTTGCTTTATTTCTTACCGTTTATTCACCCATATTATACTAAAAAATGACAATTTATCACAAACATCATCCGATCATTCCAATCCTTTATCCTAATTAATACTGATACAATTATAGATTAATTATCATAAGTTGAGTTTTTTTCTTTTGCATTTCCGGCAGTGCTTTAGTTAGGAATAAGACATTAATTAGAATATATAGTGAGACAAATTTTACCTGGTCGTTGGACCTTCAATTGGATTACTAGATTGGGGTAATTACACTGTGTGATTAAGTTAAGACAGTGCGTTTTATTGCCATAAACACCCGGTACCCAGTATTGCAATAATCTATCCTTATATATAAACTTTACGTGTCCGTTTGAATATTTATATTAAAGGTCAAACGGCCATGTCAAACTGGGATGTATTTTGTGTTTTGCATGTTCGGAAGTGGTCTTAATTACAGATAGATCGAATGTCCACTAATTAATATTATTTTCAAATAACAGGAAAGTGTCCACTATAATATGTTTCATATTATTGTATTTTATTGACATTTTTGAAGTAATTAACTTAGATTAGTCAAAAAGAAAGGTTATTTTATAGAATGGCTACTGACATCTATTACTATTTATAAATTGTTCGATTGTCCTCCAAATGAACCTTCGATATTTCATTTTGTGCAACTTTAACAAACCTATTTTTAAACAAACTTGAAAAATATATCATTTTGTTAGATTCGTTTTTTTCTGTTTTATAATCATTGATACATGTTTTCTTACTTTGTCCGTTTGTTGTTGCCTTGGTTACTTAGTCAAGATGTTGTTTTGTGTTTGACGAGAGGCTTATTATTTAAGGTCACTGGAAAAGTATGTTCAAAAAGAGATTTTGTCCTTTACACGGAGAGTTGATCTAGGGTATATTGGAGCGATGGAGTTTGACGACCCAGTAAAGATTCTTTCTCTTATATTGAAGTGTTCAGTTTTGGGATAAAGAAAGAAAACCGGGGTGCCTAGAGAAAACCACAAACCTACGGCAACTGTTCACTTAGGTGCTCAATCTTCCGGACCACACGGTCCCACTTTCCTTGCGGAAATTAACGTGTTTAGCTTAAATTGCAAGTTTCATAGTTTTTACTGTACTTTCCCATTGTGCTTTAGACGTGGACGGGTATGTTTGTTTTTGATACACCGTGATCCGTCCCGAGTAGGATTCTAACCCTAGGAGGTACTGGGTACGCGCTGGCTTTAGACCACCCGGCCACTTAGACAACCTTACGTGGAGAGACAGGACAATACGATGCAATTTTATAATTATCCCATCAAACCACAATGACAGAAGAGTAACGAATTTGATAAAACGGTTATATGCCTCGTTTTAAAAAAAATTATAGCTATGTTAAAAATGAATGATGGTCAAAATAAGCAACATTAATGAATAATTAATATTATTTCTTCTTAACATATTACAGTCAAACCTGTCTATAAAGGTCACCCAAGGGAACCAGTATATGTTGCTTTTATGAGCAGGTATTCTTTACATACAGATTAAAATAATATGAATAAAGAACACTTAGGGTACAATTCTTCTTGTCTTTACATAGAGGTAGCGTTTAAGTTGAACTGTAATATATAATAATTGTTATTTTATTATGTGATCAATTATAAACCTTCATAGGATGTTTAAATGTTTGACATTAATGGTATAGAACACTATTTCATATTAGAGATGATCTATGGTTCAACGGTCCTTTCTTTTAAATATTTTTCATTTTGTTGTCATATTTATTGAGTAAATATTGCTTAAACCAATAAATAAATAAATAAATAAATAAATAAATAAATAAATAAAACTAATCACATTTTCTTTATGTTAAAATTCGTTTTCGATTAGCTGTTCTTTAGTTGGTTAGAGTGCTTACCCTTCCGGAGCAGTCTCACTTCCCTGGTGAAAGTTCGCGTGTTTAACCTGACTTGTCAGTTCCAAAAAAAATAATTGACTTCTGAATTGTGATTTAGACATGGATAAATATGTTTGCTTTTGATAAGAAAAGATACATGGGATTATTTTTACTATTAGTCAAAAATAAACTGGCCGATCCATGTCCAAACAAAAATCCTCAAGCAAAGTTAAAACTATGAAGCTGGCAAATTAGGCCAACATGTTAACTTCCACTAGAGAAGTTAGGCCAGTGCTCCTAAAAAGTAAGCACACATTACACCAGCCATGTGTGTAGTGAAAGGAACGTGGAACTATGGGACGTCAAATATATTCAGAGTAGTTTTGGATAGAGACATCAAACTTATTAACATTATTGTGATAGCTTATAGTATTCCTTAGTAGATCTCAAATAAAACCGAAGTTATCATATGTAGAGTCAAACCTGTCTATAAAGGTCACACAAGGGAACCAGCAAATGTAACCTTTATGGGCAGGTTGCTTTTATATACAGATTAAAATATATAAATCAAAAACACTTGGGTTACAATTCTACTAGCCTTTGTCACCAGGTGGTTTTATATAGAGGTAGCCTTTAAGGCAAGTCGGACTGTATTGGTTTTGTATAAAAATAATTTTTATACTCTTTTTACTTTTTGTGTTTCACTGTGAGTTCTTAACGGCATCTACATTTATTACTTTGTCACACCTTCTGTGTACGCCCTTAGGACATGAATTATAATTCTAATAGCCGATCAGATTTTAGAGGCGTTTCTCTGTAAAGGATATAAGCCGAAAAACTGTCCAGTATGTAAAATATTGGACTTGTCGAGGCGCGAAGCGCCGAGGCCAGTCCAATATTTTACATACTGGGCAGTTTGAGGCTTATATCTTACTTAAAATATTGCAAAAACAAACATAAAAAGGAAAAAGAACAAATCAAGTAAATCAGGGAAAAATTTATGAATAAATCAATCAGTATCACAAATTAAGAAATAAGAAAATAAAAATATAAAACTTGTATTCCTGTATGTAACCCCTAAATTAATTCGTGAACAGAGTTGAGGATAGTAGGTCACCCGCCGTTTACGGCTATTAACACGGTTTTTGTGAAATATAATCAGTCCCCGTTAGTGATATTGTCATCACGCAAATGCACGAAGCGCGCCAAAAATATTTACTGTCAATGTGTTTGGATTTAATCGTGAAATCATTCTTAGGATTTGGAAACTTAATTCGCTAAAAGCAGGTATGTTCAATACTACATTTTTATATAATATATGCAACGATTTTATTTGATCTGCATTCAATTTACCCATGATTTATCTTACAAAAATATGTTGGTATTATGACCGAATTTAGTTATAATGTGTAAGACACGCAATTTTAACCCGATAAAAATGTTTTAAAGCTTGTAGATGTGTGTAGATCGTCCGGTCACTATAATTGTTTATCAATGAAAAGTTGGTCAAACTGTGTAATCTGCGTATATAAGATTGAATGGTGTGTGTGTGTGTGTGTGTGTGTGTGTGTGTGTGTGTGTGTTCCGTGTTGAAAAATATCTAATGTTTATATTTTGCAGGTCAAAGCAATTCAATAAAAGGGCAATAAACGGATCCGTGTTGTTGTAACGAACCCTGCATCATTTGAGATATTTGCTTTCGCGTATCGGATTTTATAATTTGTCTGATTTTGATTGTAAATCATATTTAGTTTTGGTGTTAGTAAAATCAATATACTGATGTTTTGTTGGTTTTTCTTCTTTCTTTCCGATTCCAGTGTACTTAAACTGGACTGGTGCCAACGATCCAATGCAATATATTGTGAAAACAGTCCAATAAGTTTGAAAATATTAGACTGTTGTCACAACATATTGGATTGTTGGCACCGGTCCAGTTCAAGTATGTTGGATATTAGACTCAAAAGAACAAAGGATGACGTCATAGCAATATTTTAAGTATTTGTTATAAGGTGTGTTATATAAAAGTATGCTTAGATTTCTGACCAACAGATTATCATGTGCTAGTCAAGTACTATGGTGAGTAAATAGCAAAACGTTTTTGATCATAAATTGTATAAAATAATGTGAATATAATCACTTCTCAAACAACTCTTTAATTTCTGCCACCAATTTAAAGATGTTGGGACTTGAAATGAACAAGCGGATATTTGTAATATTTTTGAGTACAGTATTGCTTTACGACTGCGTTTTTGTGAACCTGAAATATGATGCTGAATACCGTTTTCTTTTTTCACTCTTTCCACCTAAATTTTATCATGTGGCATTTTCGCAGACGACACTGCCAATTAATCCATGCGCTTGGACGAATACCTGTAAAATTGCGCACCACGAACACTCCCTATTAAGCTGTTATTGCGACGAAGCTTGTACAGAACACGACGATTGCTGTTTTAGTGCCACTTTCAACGATACCCCAGGGATAGTTAAACCGCACCGTGAAAACAAACATTTCTTGACTTGTGAAACAAAAGCTCATCATGACAAGTTTTTTGGCATCTTGGTTGTATCAGAATGTCCTGAAGATTATCAGTTTGCTGACATATCAGAAAAGAGTACACTAGCCGAGAACATACATCCGGTATCAGCAGACGACGGTACAATTTTCAGGAACGTGTATTGTGCCTATTGTCACAATGTTCGTCAATACTACGCGTGGCGATTCGAGTACCTCTATACAAGACAATGCCATGGTGGAATAATAAACTTAGGAAACGCATCTATACCTAAAAAAAATGAGGTATATAATTGAAAGTAGCTGTCATTATCGCTTTATACCGCCTTCAACAGGTAAGGTTCGGAGTTGTTTAAAAGATGTACATAGAGCATCTACAGACAATAGTTTGTGTTCCGAATTCCAGAGCCCTAATTTGATTGAAAACAAGCTATATAGGAATGTCTACTGCTATGGTGCATCCCTCAGCAACAAGCTGTCATTTTGTGAACAAACATTTCACTTCATAAGTGGCCACAGAGGTTTTGGGAGTGTTGTACTGACAGGAATTTTTATCATACAGCCCCTGTTTGAAATATTTGGACAGAAAACGTGCAAAGACGGTTTCCATTACGACAACATAAAGGTAATTAATGAATATAAACAAGCAAATTCGGTGAATTATGATCCATTTTAAAACACGATGGATGAAGCTAGCTTAACAGGAGCAGCTTGCTCCCGGAGCATCTGGCCTCACTTTCTTGGTGGAAGTTCACGTGTTTAAACTTATTTGTCAGTTTTAAAGTTTTACTGTAATTTGGACATGGCTAAGTATTTTTTTTTTTTTTTGTGATTTTCACTTATGTCCAAAAGATCATAACTCCTAGGAAAAACGCCGGTTCACGATATGCACATCTCCTATCAATGTTAATGCTAACCATTAGTTTTGCAAAATATTGCTTTATTTATCCCCCTCGAAATGCGGAGGGGTAAATTGCAACAATTGTCCTCCAGTGCAGACGCTTAAATTTGTAGTTAAAACATATACATATTCAATGCTTTTAAAAAAATCAAAAACTTCCTACTTCATACGCGAATCAATCAAATGGCAAAATAACATACAGTAGGAGAGTTAATTTGGAGGCCCAAGTACTCTTTTTGAAGACAACACTATAGGTGTCCTTTACTCTAACAATTATATATAAACCTCATGTTACCAATTTAAAACACATGTAATATTTAGTTTGAATTTATATTTTACACGTGACAGGTTTAGCTAGGTCGTCAGGTGTTGCTTATCCTTCTAAAGCACCCGGCTACTTCCCTGATGAACCAAAGTTCATCTGTTTTACTACGAGGGCGACCAAAAAGTAACCAGTCTACCCCATTTTCGATTGCCCGATACAGTCACACTTTATTCAATATATGTTTTACTTGGTTGGTTGAATGTTACTTCACTTCGCATCAGCAATTTTTTCCGCTATTCGCGAAAACTATTTTGTTAATCACTATAGATTAATCTATGAACTAATTCGTGTATGCATGTGAATTGCGAATGTGTTCTATGGTCTGTCTTGTACTAGCGCGCACTCGGGGCGACTTTAAGGTGTAGCTCACAGAGTCAGTACGCCGCAGACAAGTGCACCACTCCCGCAGTCACATTTAACTGATGCCAGAAGAACCAGTAAAGGTTCTTTACCTGGATAAAATTTGCACGCGTATCGAATCATTCTTTAATATTGAATATCAGACCTGACTAGTAATGCAAAGGCATACTGTTATCTTAAGTTGAGTACCATGCTGGAATAAATTTCCGTAGGTAGAATAGACAAGGAAATGCAGGGCGAGTAAGCCAATGTTTATGGGTCTTTTGGGTCTAGCTTAAGCACAGTTAAATTCTGTGTAGGGGAATTCAATGCGATAGAACGTCTTTAGGAGATAAAACTATATGTCTGAAAAAAACCACTCAATGCCACCAACGAAGAAATGTGTGATAGAAAGCTGGATATTGTATAGTCTGATAGGCGAATACATGTTGGAATATCGCAGGCATTATGCATTTCACATGGTACCGTTTTTACAATCTTGCATGATCGTTTAGATATGCGCAAGCTAACTGCCCGCTGGGTCCCAAAATCTCTAAGTGATGAACAAATGGCAATCAGAGCATCAGTATGTAGTGCATTGTTGGGGCGTTTTAGGTCAAAAGATTATTATTTTGCGTCTGGTGACTGTAGATGAGACATGAGACATGGGTTCATTATTATGAGCCAGAGAATAAAGTCGTCAGTTGGTTGGACCTAGGTCGCCGAGGCCAAAAATGTTTTAAGATGCAACCATGTTCTTGCAAGGTGAAAGCCGCATACTTGCTAGACCAGCTGAGAACCGCCATCCGTGAATAACGCCGAGGTAAACTCTCTAAAGGTGATTGCTACAACAGGGCAATTACATCGAGATCTCAACCTGGAATATGTTTGGCTGGTACCTTATTGGCTAGCCTTAGTACATTTACCAGTTTTCAAAGTTTAAACTCTGCTTTCAGATTTGTGATTTGGAGATGGACCAGTATGTCATCAATAAAATCACCACCGACACTGGTTCCCCGGGTGTGTATTGTTCTGAAATCCACCGGATTAACGGATAATATCATTGTCATAGCTGATGTCACTGTTGATACATGTACGACAGTTAAGTTTCGCTTAAATTGACTGACGGTACGGTAAAACATTTTAAGCTCACCTGAGCCAAAGGCCCGTTGAGCTTTTGGCTACGTTCAGCTATTGCAATCTATCGCTATCCGGCGTGCGTCGTGCATAAACTTTACATTTTAATCATTTCCCCCCCCCCCCCAAACTACTGCGCAAAATTTGATAAAACTTCGTGAATATCATGCTTGGCTTTAAGAATTGTGTTCGGGTTTGGCCACGTATAACATTATGGCTGCCGTTACTAAAATAGCAAAAATACAACAAATCTTCTTCTCTGACACCGAAGCGTGCAGGCAAAATTTCGATTAGATATTTGGATGCAGGATACCTGGGGACATTAAAATTGTGATTTCATGAAAATTGGACGAAAAATAGGTCACGCATTTTTTGCGTAAATTTTCGTAATTTGTAAAATGAGACATTCATTGTCATAATACAACAAAGACTGAAGATAATTGTATGAAGTTTTCACTGTTGATCTTGTCATGCTATTTCTTCGAATTGATGGCAAGGTCACATGTCTAGGTCATGTCCTAGTTTTTGACCTCTGATTAAAATTGCTATGTTTTAACAGCTCAGGTTATCATGACATGTTGTAGGTATTGTTATGACGATCATTTTGATGCATAGATCAAGGTGGGTCTAAAGGTCAAGGAACAGATGCACAAGTATACCAAAATGGTTAATTATCTGCGAAACTTTTGTCTTTTTGTATATGCATATACATTAGAATAGTGTAGGTATTAATTTGGTACAACGGTAATTTTGATATATGAATCAAGATCATGGGTTCATAGGTTAAGGTCACATATGAACACGAATACTAAAATAGTTAATTATCTAAAAATATATATATAAACTTTTTGTATAGGCATGTATATCAAAATATTGTATATATTGTATTATCGGCCTAGCGGTCATTGTAATATATCAATAAAGGTAATGTGTTCAGAGTTCAAGGTCACAGATGCAAATAAATACTGAAATGGTTAATTATCTTGAAAACTATGAACATGTTGTAAAGACATGTATAACAGAATGTTGTGGGGTTTTGCCTAACGATCATTTTGATATGTATAGATTAAGGTCATTGGTTCAATGGTCAAGGTCAGAGATGCATATGAAAACTGATATGGTTAATTATCTTGAAAATTGTATAGGCATGTATATAAGAATATTGTAGGTATTAGCCTAACGACCATTTTGATATACTAATAAATGTCATATGTTCAAAAGTTGTAGGTCAAATGAATACAGAAATGGTTAATTATCATGAAAACTATAAATTTTTTGTAAGGCATGTATATTAGACTATTGTAGGTATTGGCATAATGATCATTTTGATATATTAATAATGGTCATGGGTTCGAAGGATGAAGTCACAGATGAAAACAATTACCAAAATGGCCCTGTTGTTCTACGTTTGCACTTTTGTTTTTACTTTTTTAGCTGTTTATAAATAGTATACTGCAGCTAGACGCAAGATATTTTAGATGTAGCATTCTTAGAACAAGTTAGATTTAAATAGGAAACAATTTGAATATTGGCCCTAACTGCTGAAAATTTAGACATTCTTTTCAATTAATGTAATTATTTATTTTTACTATTATAGCTGTTTATACAAATAATATTCTGCAGCTAGACTTCTACCTCTGCATTAGATATGTACACACCATCAGGTGAGCGTTAAGGCCCACGGCATCTTGTTTTTATTTAACTACACCAAGCTCTACCACATCGATCATTTCGGAAGCAATTGTTGACACAGTAAAAACTGTAAAAGATAGAACAAAAACGAGGCAATGTAAAACGGAGAAAGAATGGGTGGATGAATGGCGTGTGGACTTAAACCAGTCAAATGAGTGGATGAATGGCGTCTGGACTTCAAACCAGTCAAATGAGTGGATGAATGGCGTGTGGACTTCAAACCAGTCAAACGAGTGGATGAATGGCGTGTGGACTTTAAACCAGTCAAATGAGTGGATGAATGGCGTGTGGACTTCAAACCAGTCAAATGAGTGGATGAATGGCGTGTGGACTTATAACCAGTCAAATGAGTGGATGAATGGCGTGTGGACTTCAAACCAGTCAAACGAGTGGATGAATGGCGTGTGGACTTTAAACCAGTCAAATGAGTGGATGAATGACGTGTGGACTTTAAACCAGTCAAATGAGTGGATGAATGGCGTGTGGACTTTAAACCAGTCAAATGAGTGGATGAATGGCGTCTGGACTTATAACCAGTCAAATGAGTGGATGAATGGCGTCTGGACTTTAAACCAGTCAAATGAGTGGATGAATGGCGTCTGGACTTTAAACCAGTCAAATGAGTGGATGAATGGCGTCTGGACTTATAACCAGTCAAATGAGTGGATGAATGGCATTTGGACCTCAAACCAGTCAAACGAGTGGATGAATGGCGTCTAGACTTTAAACCAGTCAAATGAGTGGATGAATGGCGTCTGGACTTATAACCAGTCAAATGAGTGGATGAATGGCATGTGGACTTCAAACCAGTCAAACGAGTGGATGAATGGCGTCTGGATTTTAAACCAGTCAAATGAGTGGATGAATGGCGTCTGGACTTATAACCAGTCAAATGAGTGGATGAATGGCGTCTGGACTTTAAACCAGTCAAATGAGTGGATGAATGGCGTCTGGACTTTAAACCAGTCAAATGAGTGGATGAATGGCGTCTGGACTTTAAACCAGTCAAATGAGTGGATGAATGGCGTCTGGACTTATAACCAGTCAAATGAGTGGATGAATGGCGTCTGGACTTTAAACCAGTCAAATGAGTGGATGAATGGCGTCTGGACTTATAACCAGTCAAATGAGTGGATGAATGGCGTCTGGACTTATAACCAGTCAAATGAGTGGATGAATGGCGTCTGGACTTCAAACCAGTCAAACGAGTGGATGAATGGCGTGTGGACTTTAAACCAGTCAAATGAGTGGATGAATGGCGTGTGGACTTTAAACCAGTCAAATGAGTGGATGAATGGCGTGTGGACTTTAAACCAGTCAAATGAGTGGATGAATGGCGTGTGGACTTTAAACCAGTCAAATGAGTGGATGAATGGCGTCTGGAATTTAAACCAGTCAAATGAGTGGATGAATGGCGTCTGGACTTTAAACCAGTCAAATACAAACACAGTTAAAATCACTGCATCTGCTTAATACAAACATATCACCTTTTTAAAATTTAGTCATAAAATACTGAAATGACTAAATTAATCGCCTCGATATAAGTGAAAAAAATATCGATTGGGGCGTAAAACATTCAAATAAATAAATAAATAACATTATGCCGTCAATTATATTTTACAGGATACATGCGTACCAAACAACTGCAGAGAGGGAAAGGAAGAAAGTTGTGATGCCGAGTTGATACGGAATTATGAATGAGTTATGTCATTGAAATTTGTCACCGACAGCATAATTGATACTTCCTTCCATCTACGGCTGGCGTCATTTTTATTTTTATCATTGCCCAAAGAAAGGTATCAAATAAAAATGATGAGTGTCTTGGGACGTTTTCAATGTCAGAGAAATGAAACTGGAAAGTCTTGTTGCGAGAGCGAATTACATCTAGTTTTCAATAACGGAATCGAAATGACACCAGAACAAGCAAGAAGGTTAAAGTCTGATGCCGTGAATATGAAATGGAAATATACTGAGAGAAGAAACGGGGCTAATGTCTTGGCTATTAATACATTAGAGATTAAAAACCAAACTGAGCCGTCATGTTTTATCAACAGGACATTACGTACCGTGATTAATGTGCAAGGAAGACAATAAAAATAAACAGAACTGGGATTAATCACCAAGACATTGACACCACCGAGAGCAATACCAACACATGTAGAGGGCGTGTTTATTGTATCAGACGACAACGGATCGATACCAGAACTAAGGGTGGACAAATGGAACCTCCAGTTTGCAGCAGAAAATGAAAATAATGAAACCCGTCCAACCACCACAGCAACTCCAGGGCCTTATCTTACCAGGGATTGGTCAGTTGGTACTATACTCACGTATACGACACTTGGAATTTCTTGTTGCTTTCTTATACTAACCCTGTCCACATACAGTTACCTTGACCTTTTCCAGTCACCTTCTGGCGTTATATCAAAGTATATGATGGCTACCACGTTAGCAGCACAGTTGGTGTTTATTGTGGGTGTGGAGGCAAATTACTTTACGGCTTTGTGTACTGCAATAGGGATAATTTCACACTATCTTTGGCTTACTTCACTCACATGGATTTCCATATTTCTCTTCAGTGTTCTGAAAATGATGATATCGCTATACAAATCCCCAGGGGCTCTTACAAAGGGACAAAGGCTGTCAAAGGTGGTTTACGGTTTTGGTTTTGTATTGCCTTTTGTCATTGTTCTTCCCAGTGCGTTACTGGATATTTTTTCTGGGGTTGATATTGGTTACAGTGATGGGGATATGTGTTTTCCCACTGGGTTTATGGCCAACCTTTTATCCTTTACTCTACCAGTAGTGTTATCGCTTTGCTTCAACGTTGTTACACTTGTTATTACTTCTGTTTCAATATCGAGGTACAACAACACGGTTCTGCTCTTACAATCAGTACGACAGGTGCGCTCATTCATACCCGTTTATCTTAGACTTTGTGTATTCTGCGGATTCACCTGGATTCTAGGTACCATTGCCGATATAATGCAGCTGGACCCATTGCGCCATATCTATATTATTTTGGCTGGTTCTCATGGTACATTTGTTGGAATTTCATTTCTTCTTGCAAAGTCCGTAAGGGACCGGGTAAGATGTAATCGTCAAAATTAAGCCTAAAATGGCATGCGACAAGGACACAAACAAATGCCAATGAGACTGAGGC
Organism: Anadara kagoshimensis; assembly: GCA_021292105.1. Taxonomy (NCBI): domain Eukaryota; kingdom Metazoa; phylum Mollusca; class Bivalvia; order Arcoida; family Arcidae; genus Anadara; species Anadara kagoshimensis. The sequence continues at coordinate 8,800,740 of CM037869.1, forward strand.
CCTTACATACATGTCATTGAAAATGACATCCAAGAATTGAAATGTAGTGCAGTTACTAACTCGGGGTCGGTGTAGTTTAGGGAGAGTTTTAAAAAATCTTGAATAATAGCACAGTCTAGCCTTATAGGCCACCTCTATATAAGGGAAACTTGCTTATAAGGACAAGTGGAATTGTGTCCCAATTGGTCTTTATTCATAATATTTATACCTGTTTATAAAGGCCACCCATGAAAGCAGTAAAGGTAGCCTTTATTGGCAGGTGACTGTGTATATATATTTATAAGATTTGCATTGCCTACCGATGGAAATAACATGTTAATAGAATTACGACGTAATAACTGTACATAGCAGACGCATACGTGCATTTGGTCAAATAAATAAATGTTGTTTTATGCAGAACTTATGTTTTGTGGTTTGTGAAAAGGTAATGGTTGTGTTTACTCTTATGGGGTTATGCATAACAAGAAGTTGTTTGACGCCATGCATTGTGTCATACATATCGGGGAACGTTTTTATTTATGAACTGTAAAAATTTTAAAAGCTATTACAATTTTCAATTTCATTTAATTAATTTCAGTAAATTTTTGCCATTTCAAATCATTGTAATTTCATGATTCGAGATAACGTCTAAAATGGTCGCCAAAAACATCATATTTGGGTTATTTTGTTATATCAAATGGATGGTCAAATAAGCTTTTCATTGGCCAGTATGTTTTGTATGACAAGTTTATCAGTCAGTCTCGATTCAGTGTTCAACATCGCACAAAATGTCGTCCAACACAAGCAGCTAGACGCACCCTAGCGGTATAAAACTGAATTGAATGTTTCCTTAATACCACCATACTGCACTGCTGCCAAGGCAGAAACTATTTAAGTGGGGTTTAAATAAGGTTTAGCAAGTAGAGCATGTTCATGTTGTTTTTGAATTAACATGCCACGAGATATGTTACTTAGTTATAGAAAATCACATATCTGAAACCATTTTTGACAGATAATTAACATTTTGAGACCTCCGCGGCAAAACAGTTTTTGCTGTGAGGACTGAACAAAATTTAAAATAATGTTTATGAATCAGTGAAGAAAAGATTAATCTAGTGCATAGGGGCCAAAGTTTGTTCAAGAAATACGATTTTTAAAAAAAACTGTACATGCTCTACTTGCTAAACCCTATTTATCCTTAAAAAGAATGAGTCCAACAGTGGTAGGATAAATACATCTTGTTAGTATACCGCTCTCATCATGAGACTAGTTTTTTTTCTGGGTAAGTCTGCTGAAAAAGTGATCCCATATTAATGAAGCTGGCTTTTATCATTGCGAAATCAACTTTAATTAAATAAAATTGCATATATAGCAGACGGGAGGCTACTCTATGTAGACAACTCTAGGTTGGATAAGCAAAGTCAAAGAATTAATTACTCTCGTTTTGGTTAGAGATAATATATAGGGAAACAACCATATGACGCTTAGCTAGGAATATACGTAACCGCAAAATGCTGGTAATATACAATGAAACCTGTAAAAACCGGACCCTGCAAAAAACCGGAATTAGTGTATGAAGAGAAATCTCATCTGATAGAATGAACATTTCAGTCAGAGACAAGGTTTGTCCCATCTTTCATATAAAAAATCATAATGGAATCTTTTTCTTCCCTTTAATGTCGAATTTGGCCTCAATTATGTTTTACATAGACATCGACGTCATTGTAAAATCAAACGTTGTTATTCAACAATTCAACATTAAAAATATGACATCGGAAAGGATGTGTTTGATTTAGGTTGATACAGAATGTAAATATAATATTATTACATGTTTATACAGGATTTACGTGGCGGGTGTAGCTAGCCAAACAGGAGGCGCTTACCCTTCCGGAGTACCCGGCCTCACTTCCCTGGTGGAAGTTCACGTGTATAACATGACTTATCAGTTCCAAAGTTTTTACTTTGCTTTAAGATTGTGATTCGGACATGGATTAGTATGTTTGTTTATGATTATACAGATTATAAACTAAAAAAATCCTGACGGCTCTTAAACAATATGACATCCCTTAGATACCACCTTCACCCGTGCATTGTAACGCCACATAGCGATGTTGCCGCATAAACGTGTTCCGGCACGTCTATGCGGGGAATTTCAACGCATAACGAGGACGCTTTTATACGGCAAAAAGGCTACCTTCCATCGCATGAAGAAAACATTCAAAGCACGATACCATAATATCCTTCACTATCATCACCAACACCTCCAATAGCATTACCACCGTCACTTAAACCCTACTATCACCGTGCTCACTATCATCGTGATGATGATGATGATAATCATCGTCATTATTATTTTTATTACTATTATATTGAAAAAATCTTGTTCTGAGTCACTAGACACACAAGTCCGCATACACTATAACTTGATTCTACAGACTCCAATACCACAGGATTTATGGACACACTAGAGGACGGAACGGCAAAAATAGAAATTCTTCCAAAATCAAAGTTTAACTACCTTCAACATTACAGTCATCATCGCCACCGCCACCGCCGCCGCCGTCGTCGTCGTTGACGGTAACATCGTCGTCGGCCTCTCATCGTCCCCATCCTCGTTCTACACCTCCTAATATATAAGCTGCATATAAGCAACACCATCTTCATGCGTTGAACGCCGCCGCATAAACGTGGCAGATCTCTTTATGTGTTGGAATTTCCCGCATAGACGTGTCGGGCGCGTTTATGCGGCAACACCGCTAATTGGCGTTACAGTGCATAACATATGTAATCACGTGTTCACGAAGGTAATTGTTTTTACGAATGTGAATATATTCATATCGTATCAAAGTTTACTTGACACATTGTAAAATTAATTTTACGAACTCTTTTTATAAAATTCGCATGCAAAATCAATGGAAATAAATAATAATAAATTCAAATTCATGAAAAAATATATGGTAAAGGGAGGACTCAAACTCAAACCAGTTTTAAGGTAATTCTGCGAGCACATAGCTAACCACTACATCACAGAACTTATGTTTGTATCTATATGTGCAGATGTTATTATTCTTTAAGACAGATTTATATAATGGCATATATCTATTGTTTCCGAATACACATGTATATTTATAAATATGTTTGTAATTTAATGAATAAAATATTGTTTACACTATGATGATAATGGTATGATGATGATATTGGTGGTGGTTAATGACTAAATCAATAACTCACACTAACTGAGGTTGTGGTTGACTTAGAAAAGTACAGATTCATAGGAAACAACACAGAAAAATTGGAAAGGTTCGATAATACTATTCATTGAGTCGTAGAATTAACTTGATAGTACATACTTTTTAGCAATTTTTTGCCGACAATTACTGTAAATGTATTTTAGCGGTGTACTAATTTTCGATTATTTCGCGGTTGTTTGTTTTGCGCGACAAATTAATACTGAGCGAAAATCATATTATGCTTATTGTGTTATAGTGCATATTTAAAAAACACGAAAATTAAACTACGCGGATATATCACAATTTCATATACCTCAAAAATAAATACATGCGAAATTAAATACGTTTACAGTAAGTTTACATATGAAGATAAGGGTCAAACTTCCGAGTGAAAGTATTTAACACTAATTTTTCAGCTTTATTTCACATCACTTTAAATTGCAACATTTTATCACGGCAAGCGATAAGAGATAAGTCGGGTTTATACACGAAGCATTCTACTGCCTTGTCCAGTTCACCGGTCAGTAATTATCGAGTGGTTAGATTTCACCTTTTTGACCTTTCTGGCCCTTCATACCATTACGTCCAGGCATACCTGAAAGTCCTTGTGGTCCTTTTGGACCAGGCAACCCTTTAATACCCTTTGAACCTTTAATTCCTTTCAGTCCAACTGGAGTTGCACCTGGATCGCCGGGTTCTCCTTTCAGGCCTGCGAGTCCTGGAATTCCATCAAATCCCGGTCTCCCTTTCGACCACGAATACCACGTAATCCAGGTCCTCCTGGCTCTCCTATAATGATAATGAAATCAGAAAATAAATAATTTAAGTATTATTTTGAAAATTCGTTCCGACTGTGAATAATTCCGATATCCTATGATATGTGTTAACTATGAACAATTTAGAAAAAATAATCTTAAACCGCCTAATGGACCAAACCCCGGTTTCACAATCATCCCTTAACTAAGATTTTCCTTAACTTATATCTAAGAAAATTTAGCAGTATTTTATAGTACTTCAAATAAAGATTTTCCACAAAAATATAGATGTGATAAGCGTAAGTCTAAATAATGACACCTTAACTTATACGAATATCTTGAAAAGTAACAAAGTTATTAAGATTTTAATTTGCCAGATTTAAATTAAGAAAATCTTAGTTAAGAATAGATAATGAAACAAGGATCAGAAGCAAAATATTAGATAAATAACTTATGACTTCTTGGCTGATTGGAGATGTTTACCTTTGGTCACTATGAAATATTCAATTTATCTTTTTACAACTACAGTAGCTCAATTGGTAGAGTGCTTGCCTTGTATTTTGAAGGTCATGGTTCCAATCCCGACCGGAGCCTGGTTACAATTTGAAAAGGTAGTAATTTACTTTCACCAAGCTTTCGGCATTTAGAAATGATTAAAAACCTATGTCCTTCGGCACGTTAGAGAACACTTTCTGCATGTTGACTTGAGCGCACTGCAAAGTTTTTTTTCTGCAGCCAAAGCTGATGGCGTCTGAGTATAAGTGAAATATTTTTGACTGGGATGTACAACGTAATTCAGTCAATCAATTTACCTATTATTAGTATTAAGTACATTCGGTTTCGACAGCATCCGACCAGAACCCCCCCCCTCCCCTTCTCAACATTGTCATTTAAATATATAAGAATTTTTGTGTGGATCTTGTATTGATTTTACTTGTCGTTCTGATCTTGATTTGAAAAAGGAATATTAAGACAATCCACTTGGTGTAAAACAAAAAGCAACTAAACAGTGAATCGATGACCTAGGTAGTGACGGTTCTTTCGCCAAACACTCGGCATTAAGAAATAAGAGTCACGGGCCCTTCGGAAGAAACCTCTAAAAAACAGATACCCTGTGCCATGCAGGCTTGACACATTAAGGAAACCTATCTGCACATTGCCCAGAGCGCACTGCAAACGTAAAATGTTCTATTTCCCCATTAGCTTTTGACGTCTTGATATAATTGAAATATTCATGACTGCGAATTAAACTGATCTATTTCGACCAATCGATCCAGTGAGTTAAATTACATGTATACATCACATGTTACTTACCGGGATCTCCGGGGACGCCAGGTAACCCAACACTACCTGGTCCACCTGGTACTGCAACTGAAAATAAAATATACATGATACAGTAACTTCTATACATGTACCAGACATGTCAAGTCTCAGTACCCGTTCAAGGTCCACAGACTTATAATTAGTGGGACCAAAATGTGTTAATTTTGTAGTTTAGCGATTAGAGGTTTTACAATTAAATACAGCTCTAGAAAAAAAGAGGGAACGGGAAAATATAAAAGCCGATTTAGAGAAAAGGTTAAATATACTTAACAATTTACAACCAAACATTTACAAATGAAAGTGAACAACAAAATATTAGCGAAAAACTCGAAACAATAAGAGAAAACTATATGAAAGGACTTTCTGTAAGAGCTAAAGCAAGATGGATTGAAGAGGGAGAAAAACCCACTAAATATTTCTTAAGTCTTGAAAAAAGAAATAATATTAAAAAAATATATATCTGGACTAACTAACGATAAAGGTAAATTTATATCGAATCAAAAGGAAATTTTAACAGAAATTGAGAACTTTTATAAGACACTATATGCAAATAACGATCATAAACTAGAGGATGTAGCTCTCGAAACTATTTTAAACTTTAATGATATTAAAAACTCGACAGTAATCAATCATAAAAGTTGGAAGGTGTAATTACTTATAACGAAACCCTAAACGCTCTAAAAAGCATGAAGAATGACAAATCACCGGGCCCCAATGGATTCACGTCCGAATTCTTAAAATTTTTCTGGAAGGATTTATCAGATTCATTAATTAGACCTTTTAATTATAGTTTTGAGAAGGGAGAACTTTCTATTACTCAGAAACAAGGAATAATTTCGACTTCACCCAAAGGACATAAAAATAGATCATACTTAAAAAATTGGAGACCGATCTCGCTTCTAAATATCACTTATAAACTGCTCTCTAGTTGCATTGCAAACAGAATAAAATCAGTCCTAGACTTCTTAATCCATGAAAACCAGCGGGGATTCATATCGGGCGATTTATTGGCGAAAATACGAAGATTATATATGACACATTACAATTAGCAAAGGATAGAAACATACCCGGGGCACTTCTTTAAATAGTCTTTGAAAAGGCATTTAATTTCGTTTCGTGGAATTATATTCATAAAGCTTTAGCATTCTTTAATTTCAGACCGGACATCTTAAAATGGGTAAAAATATTTAATAAAGATGTACAGTTATGTGTAATACAAAATGGAATATTTTCTCAATTTTTCAATATATATAGGTGGTGTCGGCAGGGAGACCCTATTTCACCTTACCTATTCATTCTGTGTGCGGAAATAATGGCGCGTAATAATTATGGTGCGTCATGATAAAAACATAACAGGAATCAAATTAGGAAATATGTCTTTTTGCTTACTGCAATATACAGATGATACTTATATATTTTTGGATGGTACAGAGAAAATTCTTAAAAGCCCGATGGATCTACTATTTCAATTTTGAAATATTCTGGGTTAAAACCTAATATCGACAAAACAAAAGCAGTATGAATAGGTGCAAAGTTATTTTCTAATGAAATTCTATGTTCAGACATAAAATTAAAATTAAAATGAACAAACTCAAACTTATACTCCTGATCTGAAAAATAATACTTCATTAAACTATGATAATAATCTCAATAAAATAGAGTATGAACTAAAGTCATGGAAAAGAAGATTGTTGACTCCATTTGGAAAAATAATAGTAATTAAATCGTTATTATTACCAAAACTAACACATTTGTTTTCCGTTCTACCTAAACCCAATGATAATTTTATTAGAACCATAGAAACTAAATTTTACAATTATATCTGGGAAGGAAAATGTGATCATCATCATCATCATTAATTTGTTTCCTCAATACTGAGATACATGATAATCCTAATTATAACTTAACTAATATATAACTTAATTAACAATAGATATAAAGATATACAGAAGTGAGACAAACATATAATACATTATTTAGAAAGTGATGTGTCTGAGTTAAACAAAAGAATTATGATCAGATATATATGCTGGGTGGTAAGTCTGTAATATACTGCATAGACTCTCCTGATTAACTGGAAAGACATATAGTAGAGCTATGTATTGGTTGTATTCACATAATGCGTTCAACTCTTAAGTTAACCTGGTTTCCAAAAACGTCTGTAATGCCAGACCAAAATTCGTCTCTGAATATGGAAACGCTAGGACACGAGCAAGTAATATGTTGAAATAAATTAGAAAATACCTGATTACATAAAGTGCATGACTGGATAGTGTTGTTTGGAATAAGAGTCCATAGTTTAGCAATAAATTTGCATAGACTGGTATTATTAAAAGTATATGATATGTCCCAAATAACAGATGGTTGGATAGTGTCGGTTATTTTGTTGAATATGGTAAAATCAGTGTATCTATGTGTTCTTTGGTTTCTTTGCATGTTCTCTTGCTGATTAAGTGCTACATGGACTATTGTCTTCCATTGTTGCCTCGTAGGAAAAATGCAGCTATCAACAAACTGTTGTAAATAGTATACTAACGCGTATTTCTTCAAAACAGTCCAAATATCTTGTACATATCCAACGTGTTTTTTCGTCCGGGGATTCGATAAAACTGTATAGGCGATAAAGAAACACCCTTTTAACCAGGCTTTGGGGACTACTATTACATAGTTTTTCAAGAAATAATAGTTTTCTCTTTTCAACCTCCAAAGATAGTTTATTAACACCAACCATCTGTTCACACATGTCGGATCTTGTACGTACTGGTAAATTCTGCATATGTTTACAAACAAAATGCTGAAAACGATTGATACGGTCAATATCACTACGTTTTAAATTGTTCCACAACTCACATCCATATAATACGGTTGGTACCACGACAGATTTGTACAGTTTGACAGAAACTTTCGGATTCAGAGATGTATTGTCCATTCCAACACAACTGAAATATGTCTTCCTGTCTTTATCACATCTTGATCTTGTTCTTTCTTGTGAGTCCATAAATGCATGTTGCTCAATACTTAGATGATTATAAGACTTAGATACAGGTAAAACAGTTTCATCAAGTTTAAGATTTAGATCAAATGATCATAAACTCTTTAAATTTGTTTAACCCAAACACAACAATTTCAGACTCATTTGTAATAAAGCAAAATCGCCGATTACAGGAGTAGTTATATGCAATATTAGGCATATGTTGTAAGTATTGCGGGGACAATGATATGCAGGTTAAATCATCTGCAAATGTTGGGTTTGAACATGACAAATCAGAGTCATCTATAAAAGCTAAATACAGAAAGGTTGAAAGTACACCACCTTGCCGGACACCTTGGCGAACTTCGAACCAATCTGACTGTACACCATTTACCATGACAGAACTATAGGTATTTGGATGAGATTCATTTAGTAAATACAATAGCTTTCCTTTAACACCAAGGCGACTTAATTTGACGACGAGACCACGTCTCCAAACAGTGTCGAATGCTTTATCAATATCAAGAAAAGCAATGAATACCTTACCTATGCAGCTCTAAGTTATGAAAAATTGTTTCCTGTAGACAGAATGATGTTGTGAGACACCTCATACCAGCCTGAAAGCCCTGCTGTTGATAATAGGAAAAATTCACTGTTTAAACATATGGTGTTGATGCGTGCTAATAATACTTTTCAAAAAGCTTTTGAATCGTTAGTAAAAGCATAATAGGACGATAATTGTCAGGTGCTGTTTTTCTTTTGTCACCTCCCTTAAAAATAGGCACAATTATACCTTTACGCCACGCTATCACTATATATCCATGTCTAACCACAGCATTAAACAATCTACATAATACTTCAACCAACGTATCTCCACCATTTATTAAATGTTCGGACTGTACTCTGTCATGACCTGTGCTTTTTTCTTTTTAAATCCTTTTATATAGCTCTTAATTTCGACAGCAGTTATTTCTCCCCAGGAAGATCACCAGAGTCTTTTAGTGAGTCTTGCAAAATGTTATCATACTCATTGTCAATACAGTCAAACCTGTCTATAAAGGCCACCCAAGGGAACCATTAAAAGTGGCCTTTATGGACAGGTGACCTTTATATACAGGTTCAAATAAAAAGAATAAAGAACAATTGGGATACAATTCTACTGACCTTTATAAGCAGGTGACCTTTATATAGAGGTGGCCTTTAGGGCAGGTTGGACTGTATATGATTTAAAGCTGCCATTAAAGCACCGGTTATCATCTGGAGTATATAACTGTTTATTTAAATCAGCAAATGCATTTGCTATACCTACTGGATCGTTACACAAAACACCTTTATTCTCAATCTCTGGATATGTCGGGGATTCAATCTTTTTACAAGCTTCCAGAACAACCTTATATCTACCTCAGCAGCTTGCTCTATGTCACAGTAAATACTTTTGTAAAAATCATCAGCTGCCAAGTCTAGTGCATTACGAACGTGTCTTTTTGCTCGCTTATAGTTGACATAGGATGTATATTGGGGTCCTCTCGGCCTACCCTCCTTTAACCATTCACATCTCATTTTTCTCTCATAGTTATGTGCGCTTTTAACATCAGCAGTCCAATACGGTTTGGTATATAGATTAAAGTTAGCTCTGGGCAATGAATTTTCGGCACATTTTAACAGAATGCTTGATAGTTTATCTGCAAAGGTGTCGATACCACTTTGTGATGATAGGTTAATTTTATTTAATGTACACAGTGATGAAGTGACTTCTTCGGCATACATACGCAATTGGTCAACAGTTGCTTTGTTCCAAGATGTATATGTAGCAGAATTGCAACAAGTCGACTTGGAAATGCTTTTATTTATTGCGTCATCAACACACCATATGATAGGTAGATGGTCTGATGTACTACTAAAATTACCCTCAGCAAGAATTTCACAATTGGTATGAGCTGCCGTAAATTCATCTGAAATAACATAATCAAGCATGGTTTGGTTTGTAATATAAGTATAAGATGCACCTTACAATTTTTACCTACGTAATTGGTACCACACAATTATAATCAATATTAGAAATAAGAAAAGTCATGTGACTTATAACTATTTGTCTTACCAATATCACAATTTCTATAACTCTAACAAAAATTTTGACAATCGTCAAAGATGGTCTTCAGTCTTATTCAGAAAAAGTATATTCTACATCTGGAATCAACCAAATGTGGATTCTCAAAATTTCTAAAGAATTACTTGAACATATTGCTTCTAATACTTTATCTCATGTAAAAAGTATAAAAACATTTGATTTTTCTACACTTTACACCACAATCCCTCATTCTAAATTGAAAAAAAAAGTCTTAAAGAAATTATTCACTTGTCTTTCTTCTACAAAAACGGTAAGCCAAGATACAAATATCTGGTGCTACACAGGGATTCTGGTTATTTTGTCAAGCACCATACGGATTCCAAACAAAAATATACTGAAGATACCATCAACAAAATGTTGGAGTTTTTGATAGATAACATATTTGTTGTGTTTGGTAATATAGTTTTTCAGCAAACAATCGGTATACCAATGGGTACAAACTTTGCACCATTGCTTGCTGATTTGTTTCTTTATTCTTACGAAGCAGACTTTATGCAGAACCTTGTTAAATCGTGAGAGAAAACTGTCCCCAAATCATTCAACTCAACATACAGATATATAGATGACGTTCTGTCTCTTAACAATCCTAAATTACTATGTAAATGCCATCTATCCTAGTGAGCTTGAAATAAATGACACGACTGATTCCGCAAGTTCTGCTTCATATTTAGACTTATACCTAAATTATGACGCACAGGAAAAGCTACATTTGAAACTTTATGACAAACGTGATGACTTCAATTTTTCTATTGTCAATTTTCCTTTTTTATGCAGCAATATACCTGCTTCTCCTGCTTATGGTGTATTTGTTTCCCAACTAATATGCTATGGTAGAGCTTGTTCCCACTACGGGGACTTTGTACAACGAAGTAAGCTGCTTGCAAATAAATTGTTGACTCAGGGATATTGCAAGCCTAGGCTTATCAAATCCCTCAAAAAGTTTTATGGCCGTCATCACAGTATTGTTGATAAGTTTGACGTCTCTGTGTCCAGGATTGCCCTGGATATATTTGACGTCTCATAATTCCATGTTCCTTTTACACAATTTTGATTGCACACGTGGCGGGTGTAGCTAGCTAAACAGGAGGTACTTACCCTTCCGGAGCACCTGGCCTCACTTCCCTGGTGGAAGTTCACGTGTCTAACCTAACTTGTCAGTTCCAAAGTTTTTACTTTGCTTCTGGATTGTGATTCGGAAATGGATTAGTATGTTTGTTTTTGATTGCATTAAAATAACCTGATAAGACCACTTTGCCATATTGGCTATACCATTGGTAGATATCATTTACTCTGTCTAACTCCTCTCTGTAATAAGTTAAAGAACTTTCTGGTGGAAGATAAACAGAGAAAATGAATAATGGACATTTATCTTTAAATGTTAACTCAATACCCACTATTCTATCAGAATCAGTTACTGTTATTTCTCTAATATTAAACTGCAGAACCCTTTTGTACACTGTACAGTATTGCCACGCCCGCCTTACCATGCAGGCTCTCACTATCTGTTATTTGAACAACACTTCTATAGTTGAGGTGTATAGTGTCTAGAAATGTAGAAGTTTGATTACGAAGTTTATGCTCAGTCAGCACTGCAATATCACAATCAAATAATGACAGTAGTTCACTAATACACAAGGAAGAGGATATAGCTCCTCTCACATTCCAGGTTACAACTGTTAGCATTAAAATATATAATATTAACTTATTCATTATTGTGTTATTTTAGTGAATAAGTAGGAAACATATGATACAAAGATACAGAGTTGGTGCTTTAATCATGATACATTTGGAAAGCTTTATTAAATCATTGAAATTGACATGGTTACGCCGACTGTATCACAATAGTAACTATATGATAAATGGGTTTTTTGAGGAAATAACAAGCCATAACATTGAATATTTTAACGATTTTGGGGATAAGTTTTGTCTTGATACAGTCGCCATAGTCACAAATAATTTCTGGATTGAGATTTTAACAAGCCTTGCATAGTTTATAAATAAACTTCCGATATACGAGAAAACATATTCTGTCCTTAAATAGCGCTATTTGGCATAAGTCTCATATATAAAATAAATAGAAACACGGTTTTTATAAAAATATTATATAAAAGGAATAAAACAAATAAAAGATTTACTAAGTGCAGAGAAAAACTTTTTGACACTGGAGGTGTTACAAAACATCACGCAAATAAATATTCCCTTAGTTTAAACAGTATTTATTTGATAAATTAAATATAATACATATAACATTATAAATAATTAATTAATAGGATTCTGGAACTAGAGAATATCTCTAACATTAACCTGTCTCCTATATCTTAGAGAACTTAAACATCTAATAAAGGTGTATAATTAATTACATAATAATAGTAGTAGTAATAATATGATAATAATAATAATAGGAAATTGTGGTAGAATAATAATGATAATAATAATAACAAAATTGTGAATAATAATAATAATAATAATAATAATAATAATAATTGTGAATAATAATAATAATAATAATAAATATCGGTGGAATGATTATAATTATAATATTACTAATAGTATAAAAAAATTGAATTGTTATGAATAATAATAATAATAATAATAATAACTAGAGATTGTAACTGGGATACCAGTTACGTATGATTCCCCACCATCCATAAATAATTTATGGCATATATCTGGTGAAAAGACCCTAGCAGGGTTAGCGCTGGGTTGTAAAAGTCTGTCGTCAAGAAAATCGCCAGTTGTAAAATTTTGTTGCCAATTTCATTACTGTGTCGCCAAAAAGGGTAAATCTTGTGATTTTCACGTCACATGCGTTTTTAATGTTGTGTATATATTGCCTTGATGAACAATTACATTTTAAAGGCAGTTGTGTATAAAGTACATTTGTACCGCGCCGACCTGGTAAACTAAAAAAATCATACCTTGATTGCTTTTTAAAATTTCTTTGAAAGTTAAAGTAGATTTGAATTAAAGTTTTCGGGTTAGAAAAATCGTACATTGGAAGGCCTTCTCGGCATAGGAAGTGGCGTTTTCAATGAATTTTATTGAATAAGAAAACTCGTAGAACCCCTCTCAGGCCTCTGATTTTGCGTCGCCGCGTCTTACAATGAATGAACACGTATGGGAGGGTTTGCGCTGGGCATCGTAACTGCGATTTTTTTCTTTAACTTGCGACAAAACACGGCGCTTTGCGATTTTTCTGGCCACAAGTTTTCAAAGTTCACCGGTATCTTGGTCACCAGTAATTAACAGGTGATAACACATTAAAGCCAGTGACGGATTGGCGAATGTCACTGAATAAACACAGTAATTGACGACTGAGTTGATTAAGATCGTTGTCTTAGGTGCGAATGTACTACATTCTAATGATGGGCAGGTAGATCCAAGTAATATTGGAGCGTGTCGACACTGCCCTAGAATATACCCAGGTGCCCTCCCGATGTCGTCAGACAGTATAAACACCGATGGACTCGGAATTATTGTAAAATCCAAAATAAATATAATAAAAGTTAACCTTTGTGATGTTTATTTAATATTTTTCTAAAAAGTTTATTGATTAATAATCGTGATTCAATGCGCAATACACATCATAGGAGGCCATCTGTTTGTATTTTAATTACGCAACTTATATCGGTTATTCCTATATGTTTGAGGTTCATGATCATAACGATACATCTACTCAGTCAAAATAGTAAAAGACGGCATGTATGTTAACTCTGTGTATAGTGTGTTGAAATAGATCGACGCTGTATATATAGTCCGATTTAAAAGACCCACTCTATTGGAAAAAAAACGTACTTTTCAACACGTTGAGGTACATATTAGTTTAGGTGTATTATACGGAATAAATCTCATATTGTTATTTCCAGCATCTAAAAGACTCAGATCTTCATTGCTCTATAGATTATTTAGGTGTTTTTGATGCAAAAGAAATAAAGCCGACTCTCGTTAATTCGAAATCGGTTGAATCGAAATTTCGCTTAAATCGAAATGATACAAATGGTCCCGTCCGATCGCTATGTATTTCTATGTAAATTTGTTTGTTAATTCGATATGCCGAATTTGAAGCGAATTTTCAGTCCAAATTACGAAATATTAAGAAAATTCCCATGTTTAAATCGAAGTGAACTTTCAGTCCAAATTACGATAATTCCAATGTTTAAATCGAATAAAAAAGACACAAAAATATTTTATCTTAAACTTGAACAATACCTGAAATAATTGTCCATCTCTTATTTGAAAGTGTTAATAGTAACAAAGTGGCGGCTTACTCGGAAGATTCATTTCCGACTAAAACTACAAATTTTTGTACTCGACATACCGGTCATTAGGAAAGTGTCAGTCAGTAAAAGGAGACATTTCATTGGTATAAACTTAAAAAAGTGGGCAGTCTTCTACTTCCACAGTCAGTGATTAACAGAAAACCCCCAGGCCATTTGATCTATCAAGGCAAATTGTATACACCATTCATCTCATTGTGTAAGGTTTTAAGTACAGGCGTGTGACGTGACAAGCTGTGGTTTTAAAAATCGCCAAGTTTTTAACGGTCACTAATCGGATTAACTCATAGGTGAAAGCATTGACTTGGTATAATTAAGGTGTCGTAACTAGCTTATGTCCATTCAGAATTGGTTTCCCCGGGTATTTAACTACGTATTTATTTACACCCACCCACCCACCTTCAAGATAACGAAAATGAACGCGTCTTGATTATCTACACAGACAACAGATTATTGGTAGCAAATTTCATCTAAATCCATTAAGCCGTTCCCGAGATATGCGTCAGCATATGGTCTTGAGAGAAGAAGAATAATAAGAATAAGAATAAAAAAAATAATAATAATAAGAAGAAACAGAACGAAAACAATATGATTCCCCACCTTCGGTGGTGGGGAATCATAATAATAATACATATCGGTGGAATGATTATGATTATAATATTACTAATAGTATAAAAAGATTGAATTGTTATGGATAATAATAATAATAATAATAATATAAATACAAAGTGTGTACATGTGCAAAAAATAGATGCATGAGTGTATTCATATATCATTGAAAAATACATCATAAACTTACTAATAATAATAAAAATAAATTAATTAAATACATCTGGTGTGTAACAAGTAATTAATATGATAATAATATGATTGACAATGGTAATAATAATGAAGCCATGATATGTTTAATATTCATAATACAATGCTTTTTACCGTTTTTCATTAGTTCAAAACATGCAGCTTGTACTATGAATAATAATATGATTGACAATGGTAATAATAATAAAGCCATGATAAATTGAATATCTATAATACAAGCTACATACTTTGAACCAACAGTAAATAGTGTTGAGTAAAACGTTTACTTTTTAAAATAAATACCTGTACTGTTAGAAATATTATCTTATTTTGTTCGAAGGACAAGGTAGGGTCACCAAACAATAATTTTTCAACGGTTAAAACATATGGAAGTGTAAATATGGTTGATGTTCGAATATGTCCAAAATTTTGACAATATAAAAGAAATGATTGTTGTCTTCTATTTGACCACATAAACAAAAGGGCTCTGGGTCTAAATGTTTACTATATAAATCGTAGCCTTGTATGGAGTACATTGTATTTGACCTAATCTTGTCCCACAATTATAGAAATTTGGAACTTTGATATGAGAGTTAATAAGTGTCTTAACAATTGGTAAGGAGTTATCTCTTACATCGCTGGGTAAATTATTCCATTCTGTAATAGTGTAGGGCAAGAAGGAATTTTGATAAAATGAAGTTTGACATGAAATGTTTCGAATATTTTGGGAACCACGCGTGTTATGCGAATACATATCGTTTTGTGAAGGTGGGATAAGCATGCGTAAATATGAAGGGGCTAGATTATGATACATTTTATAGAACTGGACTAACTTATGATTATTTCGTCTTTTCTCTAAAGTTTCCCATCTTGTTTCAGAATAAAGCATGTGTGTACTAGCGAAGCGCGTTGCACCAGAGACAATTCTGGCGGCTTCTAAATTAACTTTTTCTATTCTTAATTTTAAATTTTCTGGTATGTTTCCCCACACAACATCGCTATATTCAAGTAATGGTCGGATAAAAGTGAAATATATTTTTTCTAAAACATCCCTTGATAAAATAAATTTATATTTTCTTAAAATTGAAAGACGTGAATTAGTTTTTTAACAATATTTCCAACATGATAATGCCATGAAAATTCAGAAGTGAAAAATAAACCAAGGTGCTTATGTTCTTCGACTTCTTGGATTAATGTGTTTTCCATGTAAAGGCAGGGGTGAAATGGTTTTCTATTTTTTCTGGAAAAGATCATTGATTCTGTTTTTGAGGGTTAAAGGACACTAACCATTTTTTACCACTGGTTAATTTTTTCTAAATCTGCATTAAGCATAAGGGATAATTGGGTTGGGTCATCAACAATACAATAAAGAGTAGTTTCGTCTGCAAATAAACGGATTTTACAATTTATATCCATTACAATATCATTAATATAAATTACAAATAATATGGGACCTAATATCGATCCCTGTGGAACACCAGCATTAATATTCAACCAACCAGATATACTGTTCCTAATTACGACTTACACTTTCGATTACATAAATAACTTTCAAACCAAAGAATGAGTTTACCACAAATTCCAATAGACCTTAATTTTGTCAGTAATCCTGAATGCCAAACTCTGTCGAAGGCCTTGCTTATATCACAAAATACGATTCTGACTTCTTTACCCATGTCTAGTGCTTTAGTTATGTCGTTTGAGATATCTAGTAATTGACAAACAGTAGAGTCACCATTTCTAAAACCAGATTGAAGACTAGTAATTATATTGTTGCTACAAAAGTAATTGTTTAAGTATTTGAAAACACATTTTTCAAACACTTTACCAATGATATTACAAAGAGAAATAGGTCGATAATTACAAACAATACTAGGGTCACCTTTCTTATATATCGGTGTGATATTAGCAGTTTTCCAACACTTTGGAAAAATAGATTCATCTAAGAGTTTGTTAAAAAATAATGCAAGGGGCTGACACAATTCATTACTGGCATATTTGAGAAGTCTAGGATTGACAAGATCGGGACCACATGCTTTGGATACATCAAGACTAAAAAGTATTTGTTTAACATCGTCACTAGTTACTGATATATTGTCAAGAATTGTGACGGGCATATTTAACAAAGGGACATTAACACCACTATCATCTATACTTGATCGTTCACAAAAATATTCATTAAGTATATTGACTTTATCATCGTCATCCTCATAAACAGAATTGTTATATATAAAAGAGGCGGTATAATGTCATTTTTGTTACCTTTCATAAGTGTTTATGGAATGGACCACCATGATCTAGAGGATATATTATTGGATTTCAAGTCATTAGCTAATTTGTTAATATAATTTTGTTTTGCGTTTCGTACGGCAGTGACACATTGATTGCGCAAACGTCTAAAAGCAGCCCAATGGTAATCAAAATTTGTTTGTTTTGCTTTTTTGTGACAACGATTTTTTTCCTTATCAACCGTTTTAAATCATATTTGATCCAGGGTTTATCATTATTTCTGATAGTAACAATCTTGTTAGGTATACATTCGGAAGCAACTTTAAGAATAATATCGGAGAGCTATTCTGCTGATTCGTTTAAGTTATTATTTAGAAGGTCATGTTCCCAATTGATCTGTGATTTTTTTTCTCGATATAGATCATAATTGCCATTTTTAAAGTCCCATACTTTACGTGTGAATGTTTTAGGTTGAGTTTGATAATGTTTAGAGTAAGATATACATCATCTGCAGCATACCTCCATCTACTAACCTGGTCATTTACACATCTTTTGACCACAACTTTCCGTGGTAAAACTACATAATTATATAACAAACTTACACACCTCCGCCCTGAAGGGCGTGACCTTGGATTTGATTCCCTTCACAACTTATGAAGGATTAAAAAGATCAATCTGTAAATCTTATGATATTTCTGATAAAATTGAGCAAGTAACTAGTGATTTAGAGTACATAAGCAGACAACCGAAAGGAACAAGACATATTTATCATATTTTCATTAAATATTTTTACTCAAAACCAAAAGTCGAATCCAAATGGGAGAATGAATTTAACTTGCCAGACACTTTTGATTGGAATACAGTTTATATTAATATACTGAAAAAACACAAACGACACAAAATTAAAATGACTAAACTTTCGGATTTTATTAAAAAAAATTGAACAAATAAATTATTAAAAAGATCAAAATTACTAATAACTCTAACTGCACATTTTGTAAGGCATTTGAAGAAAATCTATGTCACCTGTTTATTGACTGCGAACAAGTAAGGGATATCTGGAATAACATTGAGACTTGGATCTTTGAAACTACAGGTACAATTATTACTATTGGTATAAAAGATGTAATATTCGGAATTCTGAGTCAAAATCATTATGATATTAACATCATTATATCCTTAACAAAACAATATATTAGTTTAAAGCGCTATAATAAGCAACAGCTTTATTTTCCGGAACTGAAAACATATATTGCAAAATATTATATCATCAAAAAGAAGAATTTTACCATCTATCACAACAAATACAACTTCAACAAAACTGGAACCCTCTCAAAACTTTTCACGAATAACGAATAAAATATGCTACATTTCCGTACACTGTAGTATGCCGTATGAATAAAAAAAGAAGTTAATTTCAAGCTTTTTTGTCCTGTCTGACTATTTGATTATATATAAAGATATTGAATATTGTTTGTACATACATCATACTTAGGATTGGATTATTTGTATATAGATAAACAACTTTGACCCCTTCCGCTTGACCTTTGATTAGAAAATCATTATTAACTGCAAATACTACTGCTACCCATGTATTAGATGGATCCTTCTACATGCATATGGATAGTCCTCATTAAAGGTCAAACAGAAAGGTCAAAGTTGTTTGCAGCTACATATCTTATATGTGGGTGTATGAGGGAGTGAAAGACTGTATGTGTCCTTGTATTGTTTTTTTGTCACTTATATATATTGTTAAATGTGAAAAAAATATAAATAAAAAAATTGTAGTTTTGTGTTCAAGGTTAACTTTTTGCAAATGCATTACATTTTGTACTTTCTAAATTCAATTGAAAGGATCGATGTTGGCGCTTCCGGAATGTACATGTAATCGGTACCAACACCTGGGCATATATGAATTGATATTTTGAATTACTTCAATTCAATTCAATTCCGTTCAATTCAATTCAGTTTATTACAACCATGTTTATAGCTATATAACAACAATTATTATGCACAGTATACAACTATACACATTATTTTACACAACATTATACCTTAAATTAAACTTGCATTAACTTTAAAATTTTGCAACATTGGTAATAATTTTTATTCCTTTATCCTCCGATCAAACAATAAAACTTTTGTAAAGTTAGCTAATGGCATTAATATTTCGGTAAATATCGATGTCTTAATGACATATATATATATATGAATGACGAAAATGGGGGTGGATTGGCCACACACTAGGCAAGCCTGCGTCAAATGTCCCCAGGTAGGCTCTTGACAGCTGGAACCCACAAGGGAAGAGGAAGAGAGGCCGGCCTAATATAAACAGACCTGGCGTAGGAGTATCGACACAGAGGCGCAAACAGCTGGAAAGTCCTGGGCCGAACTGAAGAAGATAGCCCAAAAGCGTGTCAGATGGAGAGGTGTTGTTGTGGCCCTTTGCTCAACAGGGAATCAAGAGGAATAAGTCAAGTAAGTCATATGAATAATTTGAATTACTAGTATACTAGTTAATTTTTAGCTTATGTAAGACACGTGGCATAATAAAGAATTGAATAAAATAAGGTCCCTGCATCGCGTTTAACATTCTTGTCAATATTTCTCTTGATCTAACTAACTAGGAAAAGTAAATTAAAGGAAAAGTGTGCTTCAAACAATTTGAGTTTTTAGCAAAAGCGTATTCCAATTTCATAGATAACCAATGAGAGGTAAATACAAGGTCATTCTAGAACGCCCAGTAATAATTTGGAACAGGTTTTTGCCAAATTGTATAATTAATTAAAATTTAACACAATTAATAATCAGAAAAATCAAGAATAATAAATAAATAAAAATAAATAAATAAAAATAAACAAATAAATTGGTGTGATGTTGTTCATTCTGTTTAAGTCATCAGAAAGAAGAAAAACGCAAAATATAATACATACCGGAGACGATGTAGTTGTTTAATTTTTCTCTGAATTCTTTCAATTCTTGTTCTGCTTGGTTTTTATATTTTCTGATTTCAGCACGAAGTTCCTGTAACAACAATTCCCGTTGGCATGACAACGTCTTAGAATTCTCACAACTTTGGTTAGTATTAGAAAACAATAACGTTAGACATATAAAAATTGATGCGAGATGATGGGACTCCATTTTAATCTTCCTTGTCGGGATAATCCGGAAATCAAATGTAATGTACTTAAATGGCATATAAGTTTAAGTTTTATATGCACACGCCTAAGTAACACTTAGCCGAAAATCCTACCATAAGCGACTTTAAGATAATTTATGTTTGGTTAAAATCACTTGACTATGGAGACAGCAGATTGTTCGGCCTTTAAAAGCACTTACCGTAACATTTCCTGAAATACTATTAATACATCAGTGTTTGCTTCATATACTAGTAATACATGTATATATTATAATAACTGAAATCAGTATGTTATAAATAAAACAAAATTAATTTTAAAGTTTTCAAGTGAAAATAACTAATGAACACCACAAGCGTTGAACATCCTAGCTTATTTAGTTGAAGATGAACATTGATTTCGATTTTGGTGTTGATTTTTACAGGAGTTATTGCCCTTTGATCATAAAATAAAAAAGAACAACCCTCTCTTTCTATATCCGTGGTGTCATAAGCATGCAGTTTCTTTATTTCATGAATTTTCGATGAAAAATAGGTGACACTTTTTTGTGCTTAGTTAGTTTCTGATGAATAACATTAAGACATTATTTTACGTTTCTTTTTTATTTTTATTTTATTTATTTTTATTTTTTTGTATCGGCACATGGCGACATTTGAAACTAAATGATTTTATAAGAGTCATTGCCCTGAAAAAAGTGACTTGTATTTATGGAATTTGTTTGTCATAAAAATCAGATTGCGGGAGGGGTTGTATTATTGAGTCTTCTTTAGAGACAGTTCTAGTTTTTATCGTTAACTTTACTTTGTTCTATGCAGCAATATCCTGATTGTGGTGCATTTGATTCACAGACAAAATGCTATGGTACAAAGTGTACACACTACGGTAGCTTTATAGAACGAAGCAAGCTGATTACAATTTAATACGGGAGTTTAACAATTTTATCTCCCTTGATTACTCTCTATGGTTAGAGGTAAGAACGTGTACCGTCTGCAAGCCAGGGGGCATTCCCCTATTACCTACATGTATACATGTGCTAGTATGAAACTTAGTATATGTAATACATATAAATGTATCTACATTATATTTTATTTTCTTAATGTGTTTCGTCTGAAAATAAATAAATAAATAAATAAATAAATAAATAAATAAATAAGACTGAAAAGTAATCTTGACCCAATAAGTACCAACAATGTAATTGAATAATGATTGATGCAAGGTTGCATTATAGTATTTAAATAAATAAATAAATAAATAAATAAATAAATTTTGAAACATGACCTTGAATGCCGCATCAATATACACTTTAAATATTTTAAATCTTTATTTTATTTTTTATTTTTATTTATTCATTTTGTTTTTTACTTTTTTCATTTTTTTTTCATTGACACACAGTGAAAAAAATTCATGTTATGTCTATCAATTTATTTATTTATTTAGTTATTTATTTATTTTAAATTTTATTTTGGAAAGTAACTTTATAAGGGAATGGTTGGTTACTTTAGTTAAAACGTTTGAAAGAAATAGGGATTTTTTTTAAAAAGTAATGAATCGTTTACCATTTCATATGCCATTTTTTATGAAATCAAAATAAAAAAAATATGACAACCAAAAAAAACGGATAAAATTATTGAAACCATACAGATATTTAATGTTAAAGTTTATTTTAATTTTTTTTATTCACATTCTAAATACTTTTACAATATTCTCTAACATTCATACATTTCATTTATCAGTTTATAAGTTTGATATTATCTTGTATATTGAATAAGTTTGTGTAATTAATAAAAACGATACTTGTACATTCTTAATGTTATCGATGGATGCTGACCATAAAAGGGTTCATTTGTCGTTTGTCGGTACGTGTCATGTATTGAATCATCCGGTAATGTTGACAGGTGTGCGGAGGTATGTGAATTACGGATACTAATTAACAGATTAAGACTTCAACACCATCATCTTGGTAATACATTACATTACATATATATTGCATTGTGTTTAATGTTAGTATTATATTTATTGTCACACACTTATATCATTATGCCGCCATACAATTGATTTTGTCGTAAAGTTAAACCTATAAGTGTATACTTTTGGTTAATAAAGAATTGAATTGAACGGGATAAACAATTCATCAATGAGAAACTTTTTAATAAACAGTAATGTAACATGTAGATATGAGGAGCATCATATTTCTTGGAGCAAATATTGGGTAAGGGAAAGAATAAAATGTAATTGTAATCGCCATAAGTACATCATAATTTTGGGTTCGTTTAATTAATTAAAATTAGTTAAATGTAATTCTGTCAAAGGCAATTATATACATGTATACAGAATATATCGATTTAATTTTCTCCCACATCGGCGTAAACTTTATAAGTTTTGATACTATTTCAAGAAAAGAACAACTGATAAAGTTCTTCCACAAACTTGTATGTATCTAGCTATAGACTGCCTATTATTATTATCATATGTTTCCTTATAGCAAACATAACCATTTTATTTTATTTTTAAAGTTTAAAATGCTAAACAAAATATATTAATTATACTTCTTTAATTTGGTTTATTCATTTTTATCATCTTTTAATTTTAACTGTTTTTTTAAATTCTTGATAGTTTTAATTTCTAAAATATTAAAAAATTAACATATTTGACTTAAAGAAAATATAAATTTATTAGTAAGAAAAAGTTTTGTCACATAAAATATATATTTATTAATGAATGAATGTAACTATATCCCATTTACGGCAATGTTTAACCACTTAAAAGCGTTACCAGCCTTAGACCTTTATTACGACTGCCCCCTCGATTGCAAATCACGTTCAATTGCGTCCAATCTCGTAAGGTCACGGGCCTTGCGCATGCGTAATAAACAATGTTAAACTCCTCTATTGTTGCCTTTGTGGCTAGGCTTACCAAGGCCCACAAAAAGTTTTATGAGTATGTCTCGGTATTCAAAATTATCTTGGATATAATTGATGTACCATGTTCCTTTCATTTTAATTGTTTTCACACATGGAAGGTGAAGCTAGCTATACAGGATGTACTGGACTTTCCGGAGCACCCGGTCTCACTTCCCTGGTGGTAGATCGCATGTTTAACTCCGTTTGCCAGTTTCAAGGTTTTAACTTTGCTTTTGGGATAGTAATTTGGGAATAGACCGGTATTATGTTTGTTATTGACAATTTGGATAGTAATTTGGACATGGGCCTGTATGTTTGTTATTGACTTTTGGGATAGTAATTTGGACATGGATCGGTATGTTTGTTATTGACTTTTGGGATAGTAATTTGGACATGGACCGGTATGTTTGTTATTGACTTTTGGGATAGTAATTTGTACATGGACCTGTTTGTTTGTTATTGACTTATTAGATAGAGATTTGGACATGGACCAGTATGTTTGTTATTGACTTTTGGGATAGTAATTTGTACATGGACCGGTATGTTTGTTATTGACTTTTGGGATAGTAATTTGTACATGGACCGGTATGTTTGTTATTGACTTTTGGGATAGTAATTTGTACATGGACCGGTATGTTTGTTATTGACTTTTGGGATAGTTCTTTGGACATGGGCCGGTATGTTTGTTATTGACTTTTGGGATAGAGATTTGGCCATGGACCGGTATGTTTGTTATTGACTTTTTGGATAGAGCTTTGGACATGGACTGGTATGTTTGTTATTGACTTTTTGGATAGAGCTTTGGACATGGACCGGTGTGTTTGTTATTGACTTTTTAGATAGAGCTTTGGACATGGACCGGTGTGTTTGTTATTGACTTTTTAGATAGAGCTTTGGACATGGACCGGTGTGTTTGTTATTGACTTTTTGGATAGAGCTTTGGACATGGACCGGTATGTTTGTTATTGACTTTTTAGATAGAGCTTTGGACATGGACCGGTGTGTTTGTTATTGACTTTTGGGATAGTAATTTGGACATGGACCGGTATGTTTGTTATTGACTTTTTGGATAGAGCTTTGGACATGGACCGGTATGTTTGTTATTGAATTTTGGGATAGTGATTTGGGCATGGGCCGGTATGTTTGTTATTGACTTTTGGGATAGTTATTTGGACATGGACCGGTGTGTTTGTTATTGACTTTTGGGATAGTTATTTGGACATGGACCGGTATGTTTGTTATTGACTTTTGGGATAGTTATTTGGACATGGACCGGTATGCTTGTTATTGAATTTTGGGATAGTAATTTGGACATGGGCCGGTATGTTTGTTATTGACTTTTGGGATAGTTATTTGGACATGGACCGGTATGCTTGTTATTGAATTTTGGGATAGTAATTTGGACATGGACCGGTGTGTTTGTTATTGACTTTTGGGATAGTTATTTGGACATGGACCGGTGTGTTTGTTATTGACTTTTGGGATAGTTATTTGGACATGGGCCGGTATGTTTGTTATTGACTTTTGGGAAAGAGATTTGGACATGGACCGGTATGTTTGTTATTGACTTTTGGGATAGTTATTTGGACATGGACCGGTATGTTTGTTATTGACTTTTGGGATAGTAATTTGGGAATAGACCGGTATGTTTGGTTTTGACTTTTGGGATAGTTATTTGGACATGGATCGGTATGTTTGTTATTGACTTTTGGGATAGAGGTTTGGACATGGACCGGTATGCTTGTTATTGACTTTTGGGATAGTGATTTCGGCATGGACCGGTATGTTTGTTATTGACTTTTAGGATAGTAATTTGGACATGGACCTGTATGTTTGTTATTGGCTTTCGGTAGAGTGATTTGGACATGGACCTGTATGTTTGTTATTGGCTTTCGGGAGAGTTATTTGGACATGGACCGGTATGTTTGTTATTGACTTTTGGGATAGTGATTTGGACATGGACCTGCATGTTTGTTAATGACTTTTGGGATAATGATTTGGACATGGACCGGTATTATGTTTGTTATTGATTTTTGGGATAGTGATTTGGGCATGGACCGGTATGTTTGTCTTTGACTTTTGGGATAGTGATTTGGACATTTTTTTATATAAAACACAAACCCCATGCCTTTGTCAAACAAACAACAGAACACAAAATGTTATATTAATTGCAATATAAATCATGTTGCAGTCGACTACATGAACAATTTTTAGTACACCGTAGATATTTTTCCACCAGCAAATGCTTTCATGGTAGTCTTCTTCTAACTTGCGGACGGCCAATATTGGTTGGCATTTTGATCTCACATGAAGCTAGTTTTGGTTTCTGCGAGGACCTAATACGGGAAATTTTGCGCCGGGAATTTCCCGTCTATAGGTAACACGTATGTATTTATGACGTCATAGAAAATTGTGTAAAAATTCTATAGACCGTACGTCCAAATCATTTGACGCCGCGCGTGCACCACTTTTCACTTTTTTCTCAAGGCCATTGAAGGGGTCAAATCGACAGGAAGTGAGCTCCATATGGGGGGAAATCTCGCCCGTCTCGTACATCAGAAATGAAACCAAGAAACGATTATCGTGAAAATAATTCATTAATACAAGTAATAATTTAAATAGGTTGATCGAATACCAAATATTTACGTTTCTTTCGCCATTCTGGCTGATCTCCAAGTGTAGCGTTTCAAGATTTGCGATGACGTGATTTCTTTTGATCGGGTCAAAGTTCAATTCAGATCGATAACCACTGTAAGCCAATCAGCGACCGACTTTCCCACGTGCATCAACCATGATCACACAGTATACATACGCAAAACCACTCATATGTGGTTTTCTGACGTAGCTGATCGCACGAGTTAATTGTGCGGACGGATACATTACACGAGTGCGCTCTGCGCACGAGTGTAATATATGCGTCCGCACAATAAACGAGTGCGATCAAGCTACGTCAGAAAACCACTTATGTGTGGTTTTGTATTTATCACATACCCTACCAAACTAAATGAAAAGCTTTCTTTGGCTTAATCTGTCAAAGAATTCACAATCAACTCGGTATTTCATATTGATTTTTGATCTGATTCGAAAAATCTGATACCTGACTGGAAAAACTGCTAAAGAAGTAATTAAAAACAACTCTTCGTTTACGCATCATTGGTTAACATTTTACTATTACCATCGTAAACACTGGAAAAAATTAAAAAACAAACATTGATTTTACAAAATTATTTAACGTCGTCCGCGATTCTCCCAACTCGAGTAAATTCTCCCAACGTAACATGACGTATGTATCACGTATTGACGTCATATTATTTTTGTCATTACGTATCACATAATGACGTCATAATATTGTTGTCGGAAAAGGGAATTCCCCTAAAAGGAGTTCCGGCTACTATGGTGATACGGAATGTTGTATCACACACGCGTGTGATACAGACTTCCATATCACATAGCTGGAAAAAACAGTGTATTGCTATAGTAAGATTAAATGGATATGTGATAAAATGCGGGAACATACAAAATTTGCCGATTTCAAGTTAGATAAATCGATAACCATAGTTACCTGACACAAAACTATTACGAAGTTAGCATTACCACAGTATACAACTTCTACGGTAACTCTTTTTCACATATAATTACCTAATTGAATCAAGATTTTGAGTGCATCTGTGACCCTCGCTGAATGCAGTGTAAACAAAAATGGCGTTCGTCAGGACGGTAAAGACGTTTTCACAAACGATCGATTTTTAAGAAAAATAATAAAATGCGTTTTTCAAAAGAATTAATTAACAGTTCGTCCCAATAATCATTTTTATGAAAATACAGATAAAATTTATTGAATTTATTCCGAATTTAATGTAAATATTGACAAATCCTCTTGTTTGTTTACATGTGACGTGGATATCATGATCAGCTGATCGAGCTGAACCAGGTGCTGACTAGAACTGACTTCAACTACAATGACTGCACTCATCAAAAATCTAACTTGGACATACCTGATGAGGAAAACTGTACATCTTGTTCAATGAGATGGACCGCTGTCCCAAAAAGTTGTGATGAAAATAACAATAATAAAACATTCATGTTGAGTTTAGCAGCTGACTGTAGTTGAGATACACTTAGGTAAGGTCTGAATTGACTCCTTGAAAACCTCCAGGGATGGCGACTGGACTACCGATGCTGGCAGGGGATTCCAATAATTTAGTTCTCGGAATGAATATAAAAATTTTAACTAGGGTAAAATCAACATTTCCTTCTTCAATATCCCAGACTTGGTTCTCGAAAAAAAAGTTGGTATAAGTGAATAAATGCCAATTTCCACTCCACCATCCACATAAGCGACCATTTCAATATAAATCTTAAAGCACCATCTTTGTAGTATATCATCCCAGAATGTTTCATTTCAATTTAGGTGAATAATGAATAATCTTGACTGGGGTAAAAAAAAAAACTCCAACCCACCATTCTAGAATTAACCGTTTCGATATAAGTGAACAAGCATTTTCAACTCTCCGGGGCTGGGGCTCTTCATGCAGTGAAACTTACAGGGGCTGGGCTAAAATTAACATTATTTCGGTACAAGCCTGTCAAGTTTTAATCATATCATTTGTTACTTGCAATGGTCTGTGCTTTAGAAAATTCTCATCATGGTACTATATGCCTGTGAATGTTGAAGGTGCAAGAGGAGCTTACCCTCATACCACTGTATTAATATCGGGTTGTGGGTTAAAGGTGCTGCCTAACAGAGTCACAGACAAGCATTCCACTCCCAATTAATATAATTCTATAACCAGTCGATAATCTATCCTTTCGGCCAAATGTGGCTTGCAAAATGAGGAAGCAGTAACTCAAATTTTGAAGTATTGTCATGTATAACACGAGTCAGGTTGGAACCAAAAACCTTCCACTCTCCAAGAGGATGCTATACCGGTGTAGCTAGCTAACAGAAGGTGCTAACCCCTCCAGAAAACTCGGTCTCACTTCCCTGGTGGAAGTTCGCGTGTTTAAAACTTGTCAGTTTCAAAGTTTTTTTTACTTTACTCCCGGATTGTGATTTGGACATGGATAAGTATGTTTGTTTTTCATTAGTATAACTGCTTCATTAATTGAATGGGCAATCTTGAACTGTGATATGATACACATCTTGTTTTAAGAAACAGGAGTAGTTATTTATGCAATCATAAATCAGTAGATCAAATTATTCACATGGTATGGTAAACGGTGATTTAAGATGAGAAGACATTACAACGTGAGAATGTTGTCGTGGTATGGATTAGTATATTCACTACATTGGGTAATTGAATAGCCTTTTGTGTCCCTGGAAAGATCATACCAAAACTCAGTTCTGTGTGACAGAACATGATTGAAAGAACTCGGCGGTAGTTAACTATAGTCAGTCCTACTAGTATTTGGTGTGGAAGCGTGTGGCCTAGTGGTTAAGGCGTTGGACTCATGATTCGAAGGTCGTGGGTTCGATCCCTGGACCGGGCGATGTGTTGTGTCCTTGAGCAAGACACTTAATTTCACGTTGTTTCAGTTCACTCAGCTGAATAATAAATGAGTACCAGCAAAATGCTGGGGGTTAACCCTGCGATGGACCGGCTTCCCTTCAGGGGAGAGTCTTGTACTCTCAGTCGCTTAAACGCCACCGAAACCGGGATAAGCTCCGGCCTCATGGGCCTAATGGCTCCGGACAGACTTTAACTTTAACTAGTATTTGGTGAGACAAAACAATGTGTGCCATCCCTATTTTGGGTGTGTGTGTGTGTGTGTGTGTGCACAATAACCCGATAATAAATTTGGACATTTCCCAGGATAGGCATGCCTATTTTCATATTATTGACAGCAAAGGAAATGGCCACGTTTACTCTAGGAACAATATTTTAGAAGTAGGATATCACAATCATCAAAAGTCTAGTCAGTAAAAATTCTGGTGCAATGGACTTCTGTAATCATCAAGGTTCCCTGCATCTCTTACTGCATCCCCTCCCTGCACATTGTCCTGAGCGCACTGCAAATGTTAATATTTCTGTCACTTCACCTGTAGCTGGTGACGTCTCGATACATGTGCTATCAATCAATCAATTTTACTTTGAGAGGGACGGCTTTAAATTGTTGAATAAAAACATTTAATGGACGAGTCAAACAATTTTAGACGTCACAGGCACTCAATTTTTATTGGACGTGAGACGGCACAAGTAAAACCGGGAAACTATTGTCTTTAACATTGCTAGTCTATTCGTGTGCCATCTTTAATATAATAAAATAATAAACCCCACTCAACCTTCGGCTAAATCTTGCTACCTCATAATAGGATGTGGTTAATACTTTGTTATTTTGCATTGATCTTTATTTTACAAAATTATTAATGCCGCATTTAGTAAGGTGTTCCTTACAAGGAAGGAAGTACCAAAAACGAGCGCGATCAATGAAAGCGCCTGTGAGACTAAGAAGGGCATCTGCTTATCTAATTGCAATTTCTTTTAAGTCTTTTTTATGAAAATCTTACTTCGTTTAAGACATTTATGATAGACTAGAGGTTAGCACTAATTGAAATGAAATAAAAATTTGATTTAAAAAAATCAAATTACCAATAGGTACCCTATATACTCATTCTTTACAATATGCATAACTACTCATTGAGCGCGAACCAAACTGGACACCAGTCAATCAAAAACTTTGTTGTTATGGCAATTTCGCTTCATCACGTGACCCGTATCCACAGCCTGAATAGTGAAAGCATGAACTAGTCAATAATACTAACAGTTAAAGTGTTGAAAATCTGATACAGACAGGATTTTATAATTCTTAGTTTTACTTGTTAGAATCATAAACATGCATAGAAGTTATAATTCCATTTTACCAACCCATAATAAATTATTACAGAAGAGATGGGACGATACATATTACAACGAACACAGGAGAAAGGTAGGAATAACAGTAGTAAAAGTTCTATATATATCAAATATACACTGGATTGAACTGAGATAGGTATTCTTATAATTAGCAGTCTACACAAGTATAATCCTTGGACTAACTTCAATATTGATTGTTTTTCAATAAAAAAGCTACACTAAATTAACTAGAATCTACACAATTTAATTTAGTGATCAATGTAATGTCAGTGAAATTATGATCTTACTTTTAGGTCAAATATGGTAGAAACAAATATTTGTGATAACTAAATATTAAAGCAAATTTGTTTATTTATTTAACATAATTTCCAATAACCCTGTGTATACAACAATGAAATTAAAGGGATTTCTTTGGGTGTTTTTAAGAATTGGTTACATATATAGGCTGTGAATTCAGATCCCATTATTGTATTGGTATTTTCTGAAGTGAATTCGTCAGTTATATTTGGGTCCTTCAGAAAAGACCTACAAACTGATGACATCCCTAGTTTTATGGTTGGCATGACATTCCCAGTATTGCAACCAGCATAGTGTAACAGGATTAAGGAAATACCTGGAAAAATCCACTTGCTCTCCCAGTATCCCGACTGAGCATTGAGCCCAGCCCTCCTGGGTGGAAAGCGATCATTCTAACACAAGGCCAAACTATCTGGCCTGGAAAATATGTTAGTAAATCACTGTATTATATCTATTATATACAACACTACAATGCCACAACTAGATCAGCCCTGCTAAAATGACATTGACAAGGGCCCTCAGTATCAGGCAAAAGGTAAGACTGATCTGTGCAATGGGAAATTCTGCTGTAACCTGCAGTCATTAATTTAGTTGGCATTATTATCTATAGACTTGGATTTTGCTTGAAACAGCTTGTTATTTTTCTTCAACAGTTTGTGCTACACATTTCGCAACTATGATTTACACAATATGTCTGTGTTATCTTGTTTATAGACCCTTTCTACGGCCTTGTCCTTAATAAAAGTCGGCTTAAAATTATGATAATCATGGAGGAGGTGCATTAACTGCTAAATATTAATTTCCTATTGGTCTGTATTTTAATTTCAACTGCAAGAAGTGTAAAAGAGCATTTGCCGAATCATTCCAATAGCACCTGCGGTTGTTCCAAAACCAAACTGTTCCCAGACTCAGAACTGTTTCCAGATTCACAATTGTTCCCAGACTCACTATTGTTCAAGACTCTGAACTGTTACCAGATTTATGATTGTTCCCAGACTCAGAACTGTTCACAGATTCACAATTGTTTCCAGACTTAGAACTGTTTCAGATTTACTATTATTCGAGACTCAGAACTGTTCCAAGATTCACAGTTGTTCCCTGACTCACAAATTCACAATACTGTTGTTCCCATACTCAGAACTGTTCACATACTAAGAATTTTTCCCAGATTCACAATTGTTCCTTCACTCACAAAATTAAATGTTTTAAGACTCACAGTTGTTCCCTCACCCACAAAATTAAGTGTTCAAAGACTCACATTTGTTTCCAACTCATAAAATCAAATGTTTCAAGACTCACAATTGTTCCCTCACTCACAAAATTAAATAATCCAAGACTCACAATTGTTCCCTCACTCACAAAATTAAATAATCCAAGACTCACAATTGTTCCCTCACTCACAAAATTAAATAATCCAAGACTCACAATTGTTCCCTCACTCACAAAATTAAATAATCCAAGACTCACAATTGTTCCCTCACTCACAAAATTTAATGTTCCAAGACTCACAACTGTTCCCAGACTAAGAATTGTTCCAAGATTCACAGTTGTTCCGTAACTCACAAAATTAAATATTCCCAGATGCACAACTGTCCCAAGACTAAGAATTGTTCCCAGATTAACAAACGTTCCCAGATTCATATTGTTCCCAGACTCATGCATTTCATTCTATGAATGAAGCAATTCGGGAAATGTTGTTGAATTGAAATATCCACAAGACAGACTATTTCTGAAGGTAAAATATTTATTAATTTTAGGTAGCTACAGTTGTACCAATGGTTGACACACGGGCTCCACCAACTTACATGCATCTTCATTTGAAATTGAAGAAATTACAGGTATGTATTATATAACAATGACACACATATACATATCTAAATTAAAATTCATATGTACATATGTGATACACAGTTTACTCAGACTTAGATATTTATATTGTGAAGACTAACATATGAACATACTCATAAACACAAACACACACATGTAGATATTTAAATTGTGAAGACTAACATATGAACATACTCATAAATACAAACACACACATGTAGATATTTAAATAAGAAGGATCTGAAAATGGTTTATGAACTAAAACCAAATCCAAGCATTTTCCATTCCTGGTTTTATTGGAGATGTTCATTTGGTCAGTCACAGTGAAAACTTCAATGCAGTATATAAGTACCTTTGAAAGTAAGCAATTATATGTCCTCGCAGTCTTCTGACAATAGATCAAGCAGTAAATTGTGAGTAGAAATAATATTTGTTATACCTTGATACTTTTTTATCATC
Organism: Anadara kagoshimensis; assembly: GCA_021292105.1. Taxonomy (NCBI): domain Eukaryota; kingdom Metazoa; phylum Mollusca; class Bivalvia; order Arcoida; family Arcidae; genus Anadara; species Anadara kagoshimensis. The sequence continues at coordinate 8,833,904 of CM037869.1, forward strand.
TCTGGTGAACAGCAGGCATAAAGTGTGAAAGCATGTTGGAAACAGTTCAACAGTTCAAAGCTAATACATGTATACTGTAATAATGTATAAATTATTAACTTTACACACACACACACACACACACACACACACACACACTCTGGGAAATTATAACCACATGTTTGGTATGACAAACACAGAATTTTAATATATATATGAATGATTAATGAACCAATACACACACACATACAAAATTTAATGAACTACACAAGCATTAGAAAATATATGTACTCGCCCAATTAAGAACCATAAAACTTGGACATAACACATATACATAAAAATGACATTGCAGATATATATTTTTGATATTTATAAGTATTTGTTGACACCTGACTGATAACAAATAAGCCGTTATAAACAGGGTAGTGATATTAATCTCCTCACTGGTATAAATCAGAAAGTTTTTAACATTTTCCTCCTAGTTACAAGGTTATAACATGTTATTGTATCTTAAATCAAGGTAATAGACATTTTAATTCATCAAACTCAATGTTGATGGACAATCTGGTTGGTCAAAATCAATATAATATGGCTTCAGTATTATTGTATCATTGGTAAAATCAATTTTACATGTCCGGTTTTCATGGGAGAATTTGTATGGAATTTTCTAGATAATCAATGCGTGATAAAGTCAAACAATGGTTTTAATTCTGATGTATTTATTGATTCGGTGAAGAAACACAGTAATGGATTGTTTATAACACTCCTAAGTTGTGTATACTTGTCAGTAAATAATAGATATATATTGTCAGTTATGTTGTTAATCAAACTTTAGTTCAACAAAACCTGACTGATTTCACCATCACCTGTATATAATATCACATTCAACATGTTGCAGTTTTCAGAATTATTCTAGAATTTTTCAGAAGGGACCATTTTCAAAAAAAGCTTCCCCTAAAACACCATAACATCAATATATTTACATTCCTTTAATGTTAAATATGGTCCCCTAAGGACTTAAAAATGGGGTCAATTGTGAAAATAAGGGTCCATGGCCCCCTTCTAGAATGAACACTGATGTTGATAACCTGTATAAATATGATCATGATCTGCTTATAGAAAACCAATTTTTCTTAAATTAAGGGTTGCTAAATGGTCTAACATGTCACCTTACAGATCACCAATCTCTCAAAGCTTATGTTCCAATCCCACTGGGGCAGATCACCTTAACATGTCACCTTACGGATCACTATTCTCTCAAAGCTTATGTTCCAATCCCACTGGGGCAGATCACCTTAACATGTCACCTTACAGATCACTAATCTCTCAAAGCTTATAGTCCAATCCCACTGGGGCAGATCACCTTTAAAACATGTCTCCTTACGGATCACTAATCTCTCAAAGCTTATAGTCCAATCCCACTGGGGCAGATCACCTTTAAAACATGTCTCCTTACGGATCACTAATCTCTCAAAGCTTATGTTCCAATCCCACTGGGGCAGATCACCTTAATATGTCTCCTTACGGATCACTAATCTCTCAAAGCTTATAGTCCAATCCCACTGGGGCAGATCACCTTAACATGTCACCTTACGGATCACTAATCTCTCAAAGCTTATAGTCCAATCCCACTGGGGCAGATCACATTAACATGTCACCTTAGGGATCAGCAATCTCTCAAAGCTTATGTTCCAATCCCACTGGGGCAGATCACATTAACATGTCACCTTAGGGATCAGCAATCTCTCAAAGCTTATGTTCCAATCCCACTGGGGCAGATCACATTAACATGTCACCTTAGGGATCAGCAATCTCTCAAAGCTTATAGTCCAATCCCACTGGGGCAGATCACATTAACATGTCACCTTAGGGATCAGCAATCTCTCAAAGCTTATGTTCCAATCCCACTGGGGCAGATCACCTTAACATGTCACCTTAGGGATCAGCAATCTCTCAAAGCTTATGTTCCAATCCCACTGGGGCAGATCACATTAACATGTCACCTTAGGGATCACTAATCTCTCAAAGCTTATAGTCCAATCCCACTGGGGCAGATCACCTTAACATGTCACCTTACAGATCAGCAATCTCTCAAAGCTTATGTTCCAATCCCACTGGGGCAGATCACATTAACATGTCACCTTACAGATCACCAATCTCTCAAAGCTTATGTTCCAATCCCACTGGGGCAGATCACATTAACATGTCACCTTACAGATCACCAATCTCTCAAAGCTTATGTTCCAATCCCACTGGGGCAGATCCTAATGTGAGAAAGATTATTACTGAAGTCAAACGTTGGTCAGCTTTATTCCAGACACTCTGATTTTCTTCACCATCTCAGAACTGACCAACTCGATACAAGTGAAAGAATTATTACTGATGCATTATACACTATTACTGTACTCATCTAAAATGATGCCCAGGGTTAGATACTGTAAACCAACTTTTATCTTCGTGCGATTAACTTTTGCATCTTTTGCGAGGTCAAAGTAATCACGAATCGTGAATATTCAGCTAAAGTCAATATCGCGAAAGTTAAAAAGTCGCGAAATGGTTTTGGTATGAGAATTGTAAAAGTTAATATTTGCTAATTAAAGTTGGTTAACAGTATAATTTTGTCCAGTCTGCCAGCCAGAGGAGACCTGTATCTTTTGGACCTGTAACATGTGTAATATGTTATAAATTCTCTATTCCATTTCCTGTAATATAAAAACTACATTCAGCATGTTTAAAATTTGCCTTTCTTTTTTAAAACTTGCTTATTATATATGGGACAACCGATAAATTTATAAATTAAATTCAATTTTTTTTGTTGGTCTGAGCCTTGGTTAGCAAGTGGTCTAAATAGCCCAAGAGCTAGTGGGGTTTGAAATATGTGTCAATGGCCAAAAGCTTTGAAGGTTGTTTCTGATAGAAAAATGTCTGTAGTTTTCGAATTTGGGCGTCTTGTGAATGAACTCGTTTCCGATTTTTTTTCAGACGCGAGTTTTTACACTAGAATCGCATTTTTCAGCCGGTTTTTCGGTAATTTGATAATTCTGCATTATGGACGCGATATGGCCTTAAAATGTCTTATTACTGATGCGGTTATCAAGAATTATGATCATTGTTGACATTTAAGTTAAAAACTTCTTGATACATTTCAGATTTTTTTTTAAAATAACTATTTTAGGAAAAAAATAGACCAAAAATTTTGCGTTTTTAATATTTTGCCCTCTTTTATGTCTTATAAAAAAATAATAAAAGCATTTAAGTGAAATGTTTTACCATATTGTCACAGCCTAATGTGTTTTGCATTCAATAAAAGTAGCTGCATATCATTTGGTAGGAAATTGCGGCACCCACAGTGGAAAAACTTTCCCCTACCCCAAAAATTGCAAATTTCTCAAAAAATCGATCTTTACTACAAATTTTGCTATTAGTTGCCATACTGATTGTTATACCGTGTAAGCTTTAATACTTGGGTGACAACATTGAAGACCTCTAACTAAAAACTTCTTGTTAAGCATTCAATCTCAATTTTGTGGCCAATTTTAAACAACCGAGTTTTGCGTTTTTACTTAATCTTTATTCGTTAAAGTCTTGTAGCGCATTCAAAAAAAGCCTGATTATCAATATACTATTTTATTTAGAATCCCTGATGTTTGTGCTTTATTGTGCAAGTATAATGTATAACACAATCGTCACACAAACCCTTTCACCACAATTTATTCTTCCCCCTACCCCATATGCAATAAATAAGCGAGTTCGCGAGATATTGATTTTACACTTGTGCGTTCTCAGGCAGTGAGATTTTAAACACGGTAGAGTGTTATAACGTAAATTTGTACTTGAAACATATAGTAAATTACGCTGTTAGCTTGTTTATTCAATGCTTTGATTTTTTGTATTATTAAGCAATGATAGTGCCACGCCCTTTTGTATGACTCGGCAGATGGCGCTGCGCAAAGCGTTTGTGTTACGTTTTCTGTCATTGCAAATCACACGTGGTTGCAATTATAGATACTTTCATATGGTTGTTGTTTATGATAAGTAAGAAAAAACTATTCACCCCTTTTTTCTATTTGTTACCGTTTATATTTCGTGTGAACAAGTTGATTTTATTTAATATTTGTTTTTAAAAAGAATCCGTGTTCACAATAGAATCAATGAAGTTTTGACGCAGATAAGTAATCTGTTTGTTAATTCTATTTGATTCCGTGACTGAATTAAAATCACTGTAAATAATATTTTGCGATTTGTTTGTGATAACTCATTGTCATTTCAATTAGAAGTGTTGCAAAATGGCCAGCACACGGCTGGATACATCTAAGGGGAAACAGATATTACAGGGCGATAGCACAGATGAAACAAATCTTGTTTGTTGCCTTCATGTCGATAAACGTTTCCAAGATATAGAAATTAAACCTTTTGATGAAACAACATGGAGTAAAGTGGCAAAAGTTGCTGAATATCGTCTTTCGAAAACAAAATCCCACAAATATAAACAAATTTGTCAAGATCTTCCTCAAAACTTTGATCCTAAAACCAATGGTTATCACAGAATGTGTTACAAGAACTTCACTGCTGTCTCAAAAAAAGAACTAGAGTCTTTTTCCACTGTAGAAGTAGAAGAAGTTTCTTACACTTTAAGATCCCACACTGAACATTTATCGGACGAAACTTCCTCCTCCGGTATTTTTCTTCCCGTATGTTTGTTTTGTGGCCTCCTGACGAAGGGTAAGAAAAGGGAACAGTTAGGCAATTGTGAAAGTTTGGAAGCGGGAGAAAAAATAAAAAATGCTGCAATGGTTCTGGGTGATACAGATATGATTGCCAGAGTTTGTGATATAGATTTTGTTGCTAAAGAGGTTAAATATCACCATAGCTGCCGAAAACATTACTTAAATCTTTCTGAGAGGTGTATACCCGGGTCTGCTAAGACAGAATATGGCAACATTAGGCTAGGACACGAAAAAGCATTTAAATGGTTGACCGAATACATAAATAAAAACGTTATAGCACAAGGTCAAGCTGTAACAATTGCCTCCTTGTATGAATATTACACTACAATGCTGATGGACATTGGTCTTGATTGCTCCTCATATACCATCCAGACTTTAGAAGTAAAACTTCTAAATCACTTCAAAGATGATATTTGCATGAGTAAAATAGGTAAACGACAAGGCAAAATATTATATCCAAGCTTTCTAGATACAGATCAGATTATAGGTTTCCATAATACGTTTTTATTAAATTCCAAAGTCACTGAAGCTGCATACCAGTTGCGAAATACAATATTAGAAATGTCAAAGACATGTCCCCAATTACAGAACCCATTGACTGTAAATGAAATACAGAAAGGCCAAGCTAACCCCCCAGACATACTTATGCAGTTTTTTAAAACTCTATATACAGGGTCTTCAACAAAAGAACCTTCTGAAAGAATGAATAGATGCATCAGTTCAGCAGCAGATGATGCTTTGTTTGCTGTAACCAATGGCGAAATAAAGCCATCAAAACATTTATGTCTTGGACTGGGTTTTAAAAGTATGACTGGTAGTAGGAAAATTATTGAAGTACTAAATCATTTAGGGCACTCAATAAGTTACCATGTTGCGGAGACACTTGAAACTGAACTTGCAATGACAATATCAGACAGGAATCAGCTAACTCCTGATGGATTACTGAAAATTCCAAACTTGTCAACCGGAACGGCTTGGGATAATTATGATGAAAACACCGAGACTTTGTCTGGAAGCGGAACTTTGCACGACACAGTTGGAATATGTTACCAGAACACTCCCGACGAACAACATTCAATGGGGGACTCTCTAGGAATTCCACAAGTATCCACTACACAAACAAAGTCATTGAAACGTAAACGCTCTTTAGATATTGAGGACCCTATTTTAGAATCTTACAGAAAGCGTCCAAAAATAACAAAATTTCAATATCCCGTAAAAGCAATTTCGGACCCCTCTAATTTAAATGAGACCAGAAAAAGGGATTTAACATGGGTGATTTGTCACCATTTATTTTCTAATATACCCATGTGGTCAGGATGGAATTCTCTAATCACAGTAGATCATCTACCAGAGCAAGTGATAGGCTATATGGACAATATAAGTTTGCCACCGACCCGATTAGATGTGGTGTCGGAAACATTACGTCGATCGCAGATTGTGGCACGGGAATGTTCTGATAACACAGCAATTGTCCACTATGATCTTGCCATAGCTAAACCAGCGATGCAGATACAATCGGAAGAATCACCAAAGTACGACAATATTTTCATATGTTTTGGTCCTTTCCATATAATGTTGGCATATTTTGGCGCTCTTGGTCACTTAATTGAGGGCTCTGGCGGACCATATGTGCTAACCGAGACCAAAGTTCTGGCAGAAGGGTCTCTAAATGGGTTCATAAAAGGGAAGCATTATAACAGATGTCAGAGAATGCATACTATATTATCTCTTTCTTTCCGTATTCTCCATTTTCGGTCTTTTCTGGAAGAGCATGGTCAGATATCTGAATCTTTATACGAGCAGTTAGAACAATTCATTACAAATACTTCTTCAGAAGAAATGCAAAACGTTCTAGAGCAAGAAAATTTAAAATCTATTTTTGATATGTATGAAGCCTTTTCCAATGACACAAGAACTGGAAACCATGGATCAACAGCACAGTATTGGTTTATGTATATTGAATTAGTTGAACTTCTGTTACTTTTCAGTAGATCTTGTCGAACTAACGATCTACCTTTATTTACTTACTGCTTAGGAAAAATGTGTCCAGTATTTTTTGCAGCTAATAGACCAAACTATGCAAGATGGATGACACGCTATCACTTAAATTTACTTAACATTGATATAAGTCATCCACAAGCAAGAGCAATGCTTGAGAATGGTGGTTTGTCTATAAGACGCTCGAATAAATCATTTTCCAGAATTCCAGTGGACATGACACTTGAGCAGACAATCAATGCTGATGCTGCATCTCGTCTAACTGGCATTTCTGCATTCAGCCAGTCATATACGGCCAGGCGAAGATGGATGATTACACGAAGTGTCCGCAGTGCTATCGTTGGTGCTCTTCTCTCAAAAACTGGAATCCGGAAAAAGGGGGATGTGAATCAAGAGCTCAAGCCGTCGCGAATTCAGAGAGATAATAAAGATGTAAGTAGTTTGATCGACTGTATTAAAGCAACTAAGAATCCGTTTGATACAGAGATAAGAAATGAGGATCTCCTGTGCATATCAACTGGTAACAGAGTCAAAGATGATGTGAAAAATGAGATACTTAGTTGTGTAAAATATGGCGAGCAATCTTTTCACGACTTTAGAAATGGCTGTTTTGCAGATCCCTCTAGATTTGAAAAACCTATTACAAGAAACAAATTGCGCACTTTTGCATCTTTGGCACTTAAGGTTCGGGTTGAGGTGAAAGCAAAGAAAATCATACAGCTACAGTGTTCACGTGATCTATTTGGTAGGCTTTTGTTTTTGGCAACGACAACAGATATAAACTTGCAGAAAGTTTTTGAATATCCTCTCACTCCCGTGCCGCCAGCTCTTGCACAAATTGACGGGAATATGAATAAAACCGACAAATCAATACTTATGAAAATGTTAGAGAGCAAGGCTCATTCTGATCCTCCAGCTGCAAATCAAATTGATGCTTATGTCGTTGATGCCATGTTCCTTATACAGTTGCTGTCAAACCTACCAGATACTTTTGAAGGTGTAGCCAAAACCATTCTCAAGCTATTATGTAAACTGGCAAAAGAAATACACTTTGTTTGTGACACATATGTCCATCCATCCATCAAAGATATTGAAAGAGATATGCGAGGAGAGAGCAGTGGACCAGATATTGTAGTAATGGGCCCAAAACAAAAGCGACCTCATGATTTCCGTTCAGCTTTGAAATCTGCTAATTTCAAGAGGTCATTACTATCGTTTTTGCTACAAGAATGGAAGAATGATAACTATGCTGACATTCTTGCAGGCCATACATTATATTATGCAACAGAGGACCACTGCCATCAATTCTATTGCGAAAATGATGCAACAGTAGTGTGCAGTGAAGTGTCCAATCTTGCCTGTACCCACGAGGAGGCAGATACCAGGATCACCTTACATGTGCAATACATTGCCTCAAGGTCCGATTCTCCTAACGTAGTGGTTAGAGCAAATGACACGGATGTAATGGTTATTTTATTGTATCATTGTCACCAAATACATGCAAACATATGGATGGATTCAGGCACTGACGGCACCAATACTAGGCGATTTATTGATCTAACAAAACTGTCCAATGAAATTGGGATCGAAATGTGCCAAGTTCTTCCAGCTATCCATGCTTTCACTGGATGTGATTATACTGCAGCATTTCTTAGAAAAGGTAAAATTAGGCCTTATAATATCGTTGAAAAAAGTGCAACTTTCAGAAGCGTTTCTCAAATATTGGAACAAATCAAAGAGTTAATGAAAGAGATATGAAGGTAATGGAATCTTTTGTCTGTGAAATGTATGGCAAAAAAAACATTAAAACAGTAAATGAGGCACGATTTGCCATTTTCAGAGAGAAATACGCTCCAACAAATCAAACTGACCCATTAGAAAAGCTCAAAGGAGCCGATCCGAGTTCACTACCTCCTTGTAAAAGTGTTCTTGTTCAGAAAATCCTCCGAACAGAATATGTTGCATATTTTTGGAAACATGCCAATTGCAGTTGTCCTACATTAAATACTCCACAAGAAAATGGATGGAAAAAAGAAAATAACAAGTATGCGATTCACTGGTTTGAAGGTGAACAGATTCCGAAAGATATAAGACTGAAGATGGACAGTACAACTTTTACAGAGGATGACATGGGAGAAGATGAGGATGTACGTGAATCCGACAGTAGTGATAGTGAAGACACTGATGATGAATGAAATTATAATTCTGAATGAATACGAGTTATTTTGAACCAGCCTGTCTAAGAGCACTAACACAGTATATCCCGTGAATTCGCATATCGTTAGCATATTGGGGTAGGGGAAGAATAAATCGTGGGTAATGGGTTAATGTGACGATTTTGTTACACATTATACTTGCACAATAAAGCACACACATCAGGGATTCTAAATAAAATAGTATATTGATAATCAGGCTTTTTTTGAATGCGCTACAAGACTTTAACGAATAAAGATTAAGTAAAAACGCAAAACTCGGTTGTTTAAAATTGGCCACAAAATTGAGATTGAATGCTTAACAAGAAGTTTTTAGTTAGAGGTCTTCAATGTTGTCACCCAAGTATTAAAGCTTACACGGTATAACAATCAGTATGGCAACTAATAGCAAAATTTGTAGTAAAGATCGATTTTTGAGAAATTTGCAATTTTTGGGGTAGGGGAAAGTTTTTCCACTGTGGGTGCCGCAATTTCCTACCAAATGATATGCAGCTACTTTTATTGAATGCAAAACACATTAGGCTGTGACAATATGGTAAAACATTTCACTTAAATGCTTTTATTATTTTTTTATAAGACATAAAAGAGGGCAAAATATTAAAAACGCAAAATTTTTGGTCTATTTTTTCCTAAAATAGTTATTTTAAAAAAAAATCTGAAATGTATCAAGAAGTTTTTAACTTAAATGTCAACAATGATCATAATTCTTGATAACCGCATCAGTAATAAGACATTTTAAGGCCATATCGCGTCCATAATGCAGAATTATCAAATTACCGAAAAACCGGCTGAAAAATGCGATTCTAGTGTAAAAACTCGCGTCTGAAAAAAAATCGGAAACGAGTTCATTCACAAGACGCCCAAATTCGAAAACTACAGACATTTTTCTATCAGAAACAACCTTCAAAGCTTTTGGCCATTGACACATATTTCAAACCCCACTAGCTCTTGGGCTAAAAGAGCAGTCTTACAAATTACTGCCCCACTCAAAGCCTTGGTTTGAATACCAATCAGCTAGATCTTAATGTGAGAAAGTTTTTAGTTAACCTGCCATATATAAGTGGTTTCCTGCAAGAATTCCACTATTCCAGAAATGACTGAATAAGTTTAAAGTAAATACCCTAGCATAATTTGAAGGGTCATAAAACACTGGTATCATTACTTCTTAACTCTATTCTTCAAGTTCTGTGACTACAAACATCTGGATTGGCTTGATAAATGAAGTCCATTTCTCTGTATCCCCCAAACATGATCAACTTTTAATACCAGTACTGTAAATATTGATTTTTGAGATGTTTTTTGACTACTTACATGTGTTTTATTGGTAATACAGTCCAACCTGTCTATAAAGGCCACCCAAGAGAACTAGTAAAGGTGGCTTTTAAGGGCAGGTGGCATTTTATATACAGGTTCAAATAATATCAATTAAGAACAATTTGGATACAATTCTACTGGCCCTTATAAGCAGGGGGCCCTTATATAGAGGTGGCCTTTAAGTCAGGTTGGACTGTACAATGTATTAAAATTGGTGTGGACATTATGTGATTAACAATCATATAACCTTTATAGCTCGTCCATGTTAGATCTGTTGTTAGGAGACTGATCAAACTATGTAAACTAGTGTACATATCTACCTAGTAATAGTTTTCACTTCTATGGTAAAAAGTATGTGTGTTAGTATGATGCATTAGATTTCAGCACAGTACAAATTTTTATTTATTACATCACATAGCCATGAATTTTTCTTTTTTTTTATATATTCCTGTTTGTGAAGATTATATATACTGACATATTTACAACACATGAAGGGTTCTCGTAATTTTGACTTATATTCATTTATAGAAAATAAATTAATACAGTTAGGGTGGGTTTTTTGGTAAAAAGTAAGGACCTTGACACAATTGTCTTATAATGGACAGGTGGTCTATATAAAAAGGTGGTCACTATAGCAGGTTTTACTCTAGATTGTAAATAATTTTATTTTAAAATTGCTTATGAGGCAGCTGTATAGTCAAGAAGTTTGGCCTTTAAATTAAAGTTGGGGTTCAAAATTATGTATTGTAATGGAAGGTCGAGGACCTTTGCCTTTATTTTGGCAGATCTCACATAGATTTTTGAAGGTCCTTGGGATATATATCAACTGTCATAATGTAAAATCAATAAGTCCCAGACATCAGACCCGAGGAATTTTGAACCCATGTAAAGGTGTCTGCAAAGCACTAAAGTTGGTGGTTATCTCGACCTATTGGTTTGATAACAGTATAACATATTCACAATAATCTATGTCAGGTATGAGTATATGTGTTAATGTGTTAACTTACTAAATGTCATATGATGTCATTCTGTATAAGAAGAAACATTAGCGAGGAAGAAATATTTGCGATTTCCATGGTGACACTTGTACTGCCAATATATCTTCTCAGCAAAAATTATTTATTTCATTTGGTTAATTTTTTTCTACGGTCATAACCATGAAAATGTCATACCATGAAATAGTTAAAAAGGTTGAAATGTAACTGTGAAAATTTACTATCGTTAGTATTTCTTCTTAAACAGTATTGAACAGCACTTGGCAGTACAACACATCGGAAAACAAATCCATGTTATTAGTAAATAAAGCTGATATCTCAACATAAACAATGAGATAACTTATTGATGAGATGGTAAACAACAACAAAAAATATTACAAAAAACTTGTTCAAGAGACAATGTTAAAAAAATAAAAAGTTGTTGATGAGATGTTAAACAACAACAAAAACAATAACAAAAAAACTTGTTGATGAGATTTAAATACACAACGGAAAATATTTTATGAAAAAAACTTGTACATAAGATGATGTTAAAAAGAATTGATAATGAAAAAAAACTAGATGAGATTTATGAAACAACACGCAACTTATAATATGCCACTAATCACCCAGGTCAAAATAGTAAATATTATGGAATATTTTTGACAATTTTATGGAAGTGTTGTTAAGTATTAGGGACTATATTCTAACAATTGAAGCCTTTATTTGATTTAAGATTGTAGTGCATACTTAGTTTCAGTTTTACATCTTACACACTGTAGTAAGCAAATACATTAACATAATTATCCTCAGCATGGGTCTACCTAACATGACTAGTAATATCACATAGTCTTAGTTTTAAAAATTTTGACTTTAAATAATGATTTACTATTTATGATAATGGTCTACACCTTAGGTATAAGGTAATAGATGTATCACTGATTAATCTAAGTGAAAGTTAAAGGAAATTACAATTTCAAATTTAAACAAATTGTGTAAATCAAAATTAATTTTGAATAAAATTTTAAATGTGTTCTTATTTTTCATAAGTGTTTATTAAATTATTTCTACATATGTAATTATGTATACTGTAAAAAAACATTTGCAGGGGGTGGGGGGGGGATTTCACTATTTTCACTGTGACTCTTGTACCTAGAATATGTCTTTTAAATGAAAATTTCTTACCTTATTTCCCTTGGTACACTTTACCTACAGTTAGAACCATGAAAATTTCTTAATATGAAACAGTTTAAAAAAATCATGACCACAAAAGTTTTAAATTTAAGAACAAATCTTTTTCTAAAATCAAATTTAATTAAGTAAAGGGTGTGTATAGATTTTGTTTTCTGTTTATTTTCATAAATAAGTCTTTGTTTAAATAAACCGGTACATGTAATTATTAATAGCTATTTAAACGTAAATATGATAATATAGATGTGTGCCACAGTGTGTGGATATCAAGAATGATTGGGAAAGAAAACGAGAGTGGAGAGTGGTGTAATGGTTTTTTACACCCAAGTCAAGATGCTTTCACTTATATCCAGGTGGTCAGTTCTGGGATGGTGGAGGAAACCAGAATACCTGAAAAAAACGAAGACATTTGGCAAGCGAACAGACAAACTTCCTCACACTAAGATATGCCCAAGGTGGGATTCCAAGCCAGGCAGTTCTGTAAGCGAGTACTATTGACCACTTGGCTACCAAGACACCACGAAAAATACAAACATGTTAAGATATCTGCTGTATGTCAAGAGTGGTATATCGCTCATATCAGTGATTTGAAGTGAACATTAAAATTCAATCATTTATATGATCTAAACTTTACATTAAACATCTGATAAAATTGATTTTAAATTATTTCAGATAAATGATTTCAATATTCTTAAAGATTATGGGTATTAAACACCACACAAAGCACTTTTATAAAGCTACAAAATACAATAAATTAAATATACACATGCAAATAGTGAGGGATTTATATATTTATGTAGGCAAACAACATTGACCTGTCCACTTGACCTGTAATTTTAATATTTATGATGGACTGGTATATTTACGTGTAGGGGACACCAGTGTTTATTTTGTCTACATCATGGGAAACGTGTATTGTCTATGTATAAACTGGGAATCCTAACACTACCTATGTATTTGATGGACCGTTATATATGACTATTCCTAATGAAAGGTCAAACAGACAGGTCAATGTTGTTTGTCTATACCACCAGTATGATTATTATAAGTTTAGTAGATTTAAGTCTTAAACATTGTCCAGCTTTGTTTATTTTCTTTGTATGATTTAAAACAGGTTCTCCTTTTATGTATAGCATTGAAATATGCAATAGCAGTGTTTAATCTAGAAGGGGTACTTAATTATTTTGTCCCTTATTGAAAATAAAGGCCCAAAATAATGTCAGGTGGCCAGGTGGGCCATCTTTGGCCAATCTATTCAATATCAATTGAGTTTCTGAAATGTTGTGCCTGTTCCAATTTTTTTGCCTTAAAACTTAATTTTAAGTTTTCAATGACACAGGATAATTGGAATGTATTATTTGCATAAAAAGTTATTTGATACATGGTTATAGAAATTACAAATTCTAATTTTTGATCAAATGTTGGCCCAAACTTTATAAATTGGGCCCAAATTTTTTCCAGGCTGTGGTCAGGATGGCCTCTCTTACTTCAGTTCTACATTGTACACTACCATAGTTGACCTTGAAACATTGTTGTTACCAAATTTGCAAATGTAATTTAATGAAATCTTTGTTAGAAAGATTTTTTTAATAGAAAGCATCTTTTGGGGAAAAGGGTATGGGATAGATGGTAGACCTTTTGATAAATAGTTGGATAAAAAAGCAGGGTTTATCAAGATGAGAATTTGGCCATTGTTATAAGCATAAGGAATTCCTGGTCAATATTCTTTCACTTAAATATCAAGTTGGTCTGTTCTGGTATGTTGTAAGAAACCTAAAATGACCCTAGAAAACAGCTGTCCTATGGTAAGCAAACTGACAAACTTTCTCACACTGAGGATCTGCCAAAGTGGAATTTGAACCTAGGTGGTGAGAGCTCTGAGAACTATGATCCACAATGAGCTAGTATTGACCTTCTGCCAATGACAATATCTTAGATGAATTATGATAAAATATATTCTAAGAACAAAAATGTAATTTGAAATACAATGTAATTCTGTCCAAATTTGAACATTTACAGATAATTAATTTACTTTTAGTTTAGTTTCATCAACCTTATAAAATAAATGACACAAATGCAAAATAATCCTTTTGTACAGCTAAAAGAAGACTTTACCATTTTTATAAACATGGCTAGGTTTTTATTAAGCAACAAACCTTTTATTTTAAAATTACAAGCTGATGAACTTAAGCTTTGAAAGAAAACATTTATGTGAAAATATAGTATTAAAACTTATTATTTAGATTCACACCAAAATGTTGAAAATGAAGTACTCATTCTGTAGTTTTAACGGCAGTTTGATGGCCAATAAACAGAAATATCTACATGTATATAACTTTGCTCATTATACACCTCTTATTTATGTTATGTTAAAAACGGAACACTTTGATTTAACTGGAATTTGTTTCTTTATTAAAAGGTTCACCCTGTTTGAATTTTGAAATATTTTTAAATTTAATATTCCATTAAAAATCTTTATATTTATAAGAAAGTTTCCATACAAAGTGACTCTAGGTTTACAAGCTATTAATATTTTAGTTCAAGGCCCATATCCTGATTTTATTTTTAAGATGCGGTAAAGCTGTAATTTAATGAAATCTTTGAAGGCTCCAATTTGGAAGAAAATGTTTAAAGAGTAATATTTTTATATTAAATTCGTTTTATAAATATTTAATATATTTTCAAACTTTGTTTAGAATAGGGAGACACAAAACTCGCACATGCAGTTTGTATTTCTTCTCAAAATGCAGAACTACAGTCAAACCTGTCTATAAAGGTCACCCTAAGGAACCAGTAAAAGTAGACTTTATGGGCAGGTGGCCTTTATAAACATGTTTCAAATAATATGAATAAAGTACAATTGGGATACAATTCTACTCGCCATTGTAAGCAGGTGGTCCTTATATAGAAGTGGCCTTTAAGACAGGTTGGACTGTATACTGGTTGTACTGGCGGGAAGATTAGCATACTATATAACTATGCTATTTTTCTTCACCACTCTGTCTACCACATGTCTTAAGTAAGGCTGTGTTTGACTTGTCTTTGGTTTTATACCCCCGCAAACTAGTTTGAAGAGCGTAAATAGGAATCACTATATTTGTGTGTCTGTGCGAAATTGTGTCCAGGCCATATCTCATAATTGCTTGGACAACTGTCATAAAACTTAACATGAATAATCTTCATGGACCAACGGTGTGTCATGACCTTGAACCAAGGTCATATAGTAAAGGTCAAAGCCACAAGAAAACATTAAACCCTTATAAATGTTTGGGGCTGGGGTACTAGTATTGGCTCTCAAGAGACAGTTCTAGTTTTATTTGATTTCTATGTTGTTTCATGTTTTTGGTTGCTTTAACTATTGCTATACATGTTTTTCAGCAATCCTCTAACAATTAAATCTAAGTATTTCTGTTTTTTATTAACTACAGCTTGAAGAAGAAAGACTTGCAACTATAGAGAGAGATAATAGGATTTTACTAGAAAAAATGTCATATATAATGAGAACAAGAGGACGAGTAGATAACAAGAATAATTATGAATATAAAAGGTAAAATAAATATAAAGATCTACACTTTAATATTTAACATAAGTTATCTCCCTTTAGAGGTATTTGAATTTAAGAGAGAGCTACACTTTTAGGGTTTAGCATGAATGATCTCCCTTTAGATATTTGAATTCCAATTTAAGAGAGATCTACATTTTTAGGGTTTAACATGAATTATCTTCCTTAAGATAATTAGACTGAAGTGGAGTAATGCTGTTTCACAATCCAGTCAAGATTATTTCACTTAAATGGAAGTGGTCAGTTCTGGGATGGTTAAAATTCCCAGAGAGAACTACAGGCCTTTGGCAAGCCAACTGACTAATTTTCTCATACTTTGAACTGTCTTGAGTGGAATTTGAAGCTAGGTGATGAGAGGTGTTGTGAACTTGTGGTCTGATGCAAGCTCATGTGGTCATTGGGGCATCCTTGAATTTAAGAGGGAAAAAATGGATTTCCCAGTTTGGGTTTGTTTGGGGGACACTTTTAAAATGACATCCCATTTCAGTTATATCTTGTTTTTATGATTAATTTTTTTTTACAGTTTAAATCGGGAAAAGAGACAACGTGAATTACTTAGAGTAACAAAGGAAAATCAGCAGATATTGGGTAGGATAACCAATAGAAAGCCTGATTACAGCCATAAAAAGTTACTGGATGATTGGGATGAAAACCAGAAATTTATGGACAATATCTCTCACTTTCCAAAGGACTGGTGGATACAACAAGTAGGTTTATTGCTTCAACTCCTATGATATCTTTTATATTACTGTACACTGGGAAATCTATCATTTTGGGTTGTCATGTTTTTTAATCCCTTGCGGAGAAATCGGCGAGGGGATATACATGTAGTGCTTTCCGTCCATTCTGTCCAACTGTCTGTCACACTTTTTGTCTGCACAAGTTCTTCTATACCATCAATTAGATACTAATAACACTACAGGAGTGATCACTTGGATGGGTAGTTCCTGTTCTAGTTCAATGATTTTCTAGAAGTTATGGCCCTTTGAATTATTTAGTATATTCATGTTACAAATACTTCTTGTCTGGGGATCTTGCTTTCATTGAAAGTTGTTGTCTTTTAAACAGAGATTATTGATGTAGAAATAAAAAAAAATAAAAGTACATTTATCACGAATATATGAATTAATAAATTTGTGTTGCAAAAGAAATGTGTTATTGATAGAAGTTATAATTACAGAAAAACCTCATTATAATGCCCCTCGATAACTTTGCCAACTTGCTTATCGCCACACTATTTTGAAGTCCCAAAATCCATTTTGTCTATGTTTATGTTTTTCTTTATCCGCCTCCCCCAATTTATCACCAAATTCCTTTATAACGCCAAAATTTGACTGAACAAAAGGTGGCGATGAATCAAGGTTTTACTGTATTAATACATTAAAGATAACATAAATGATTGATTACAATATTTTTTCTCTTTTATTTTAAAATGTTAAATCTCTTTCCGTATCGTACATGAATTCTCATAGTCTTCCTGGCTATCATTAAATATCCTGATAAATTAGAACAATTTTGTTTATTTTGGGTAAAATTACTGAAATTGAATGTTTTCAGTGAATGTGGAAATGCTATGTTTTAAGTGCTAATGATGTTTGTTTAAAAAAAAACAGTTTCGACAACAATTGAAAGAACATTTGATGAGCTGAGTTAATGAAATTCCACATGCATTGCTTAATCAAATTATTTAATTTCGTCAAAACTGTATAATAAATTTGTGACTGAAGAAACAATTATTTTATATATTTGTTTGTTTTTGGCAGAGACAGGAAAGTAAACTACAAAAAGAAAGAGAAGAAAGCCAATCTGCTGAGAAGAAAGATGAACCCAAAAGTGGAAAAGGTAAGAAGAAGAAGACTGACAGTGCACAGCAAAACAAAGGATCGGATAGTGATAGAGAAGAGAAACAACCAAGTCCTGAAAAATCTGAGGGAAAGAGCCAAGAGAAAAGTAAGTCAAAAAGCCCAGATAAAAGCCGATCAAAAAGTCCAGAGAAAAGTCCATCAAAGAGTCCATCAAAAAGTCCAGACAAAAGTCCATCAAAGAGTCCAGAGAAAGAACCAGAAGACAGAAATAAAAGCCAAGATGATGATGAACAAGAAGAGAGAACTAAAGAACAGGAAAATGTCAAAGGTTGAAAGGTCAGACCAGGTCAATAACCTCATCATCGCCATAGAGACAGTTAATTGCACAAACAATACATTCACATCTTCACAAGTTTGGCAAATGTATGTTTATATTTTTAGTAAGTTTTTGTTGAAATACATTCAGGAGAAATTTCTTGCAATAAAGATGCTGTCTTCAAGTTACATCAGAGTATGTATGTATTAAATACTTTAATGTATTTAGATCTTCTTTGTGCAAAAAAACCCCAAAATTTTTTATGTTATAGTATAATGTCTGTGATATGTACATGAATAGAAGTCAAAATACCGGTAGATCTAGGAGAAACTGTGCTTCAATAGGAAAGTAGTTGAAAACAATGATATGTGTAGCAATACAAAGAATAAGAAAGGTTCAGTATTTTTCCTGGAGAACAACCGACTGTTATTTTTTTTTCTTTATTACTGTTTTTTAAAGTTTAAAGCCAGATATTTAATTTTCTTTATTTACCATATTTATTATTTTCCCTGACTTTATGAAGAATATTAGATCTGAGCATTGATACAGTTTTGTTTTGGATTTGAGTTTGTTTGAGAGTTTAAAATGTGTTCATTTCTAACAATATTTTTCTGAAATGTGTTATTACATTTTATTTCCACATGTATCAGCTATAGATCATAATCGAGATATATTGACAAAAAATCATTATCTCTGTAAATAAATTTGAATAATTTTTATTTTTTGTCTGAAAAATATTATGGAACTCTAAATCTGCCTTATTTCATCACTCTAAGCAATATATATGTTGTATTCAATCACTTAATAAAAAGTAAGTAATTTTATATACATGTATACCAGAGTATATTTACTTATTTATTATTATCAGAAGTGGGGAGATTTAATCTTCGGGACCTGATTAATCTGATCATTAATTTAGAGGAAAAATTAACAAACCATAAAAAAGGAGTATAAAATAAAACTTAATCCAAAGCTGCATGAACTAAATTGAAGGCATTATTTCAACAAAAAATATTTCGTTTATAATTTACAGAACAATTTATAGGCTCCGGTTATATTTTTACAAATAATAACCTGTATACACAGACCACCTATACAGTGTTTATGTATTTACAAAACATCCATTACTGCAAGTTCTAACATTGTATCTTTATCGTTATGGTTACCAAGCACATTGTATCTTAATCGTTATGGTTACCCAAGCACATTGTGATTTGTTTGTTTTTGTTGTGTTTTGTATTATTTTTTACATTTTGTGTTTATACTTTTAACTTTGCTTGTAAAAGTGAAATGAATGGCCTTTTAATGGATTGAATCTATCACCCCTGTAATGTGGTTGTTCCAGTATTAAAGAGTGGATTAGTCCATTCTTTATCTAGGGATGAAAGGATTAAAATATGTTATTTTTTCTTTTTATAGTTTTTAGTAGCTTTATAAATGATATACATATACAATTTTTAACTTTGTTTTTTTTCTTTTTTTTTTTTAAAAAAATGCTTAAATTTTCATCATCACAGATGCAGGTTGTGTTTGAATTGTCCAGAGTTATTCCCCTTGGAATAAATAAATTGCTGGATTAAGTGTGTAAACAAGCTGTATACATGTATTATACCCTGAATGTTTGTAATTACTCCTAAGGAGTTGCTATTTGACTTATCTGAGCTCATGAGGCTTCCTTATAAACTCTTTTGAATCTGTTTAATTTCGAAATGGAAGCACATCATGTAGCAAGACCAAAAAGTCTGTTATTTTTGGGACATATACCAATGATCATGAATTTAAATTAAGGAGATTAAATGTAATTATCAGGTTTATCATTAAAACAAGAAGACCTGAACAAATATAGATATAACAAAATAGCTATTAGCTAGGTATCCACAAATTTAAAACTATTAGTTGCAAATTTTTCCAAATTTGTGAGCATATGTGTAGTCCTTTTAAAATATTTTTCATAAATTTGCTAAAATAGGTTACAATTTTACAGAATTTTTCAGTCAGAAAGTTGTAACTGATGCTGGTTTTGGCGACCAGGAATTTAATCAGAGATTTAGGAATGAATTAAAACATTTTTATAAATTCATTTCTCAGATGACTTAATATATGTATGGTATAAAAGTGATTTAACAAGTAGTTGTTGTAAGTAAACAACATTGACCTGTCCACTTTGACCTTTCATTAGGATTATTCATATATGATGACCCACCTACTATATGGGTAGTGTTAGGATTTGCAACTAATACCAGGCTGACCAATTCGAAGGATTTATCCATTTTTGACGGATTTGTATCATAAAAATGGATAAATGGATGGATAAAATGAAAAGGTCACATTAGATGGATTTTTTCTATTTTGATGGCTTTTTTTAAGCTAAAAGTACTAAAAATCCAGACTTTTTTATATGAAAATTGTACTAAAACCAAACACTTAACGATAAAAATATACCTAAATGGCAACCTTGCGCACTAAAAATGTTTGATCTGGACAAATAAATAAATTTGATTAGTCAGTCTGTAATACATACACAATACTTGTTTCTTGTGATGTAGATGGATTAAAAACCCTTTGTCCCCATATACGTAAATATACTGGTTCATCATAAATATTGAAATTAAAGGTCAAGCAGACAGGTTATTGTTGTTTAACTATATAAATTTATTATATACTTATTTATATATGTTATACATCATTGTATAATAGCTCAATTTTAAGGGTATATAATACATATCTAATATATCCATGCATAATGTAACTTGTTCAGCTCCATTTGTCTTTGTGTATGTGTGTACTGGACAGGGCTTTCATTTAACCCTTTACTGCAGGGAGTGAAAAAATTGGATTGAATTTCTTCAAGGAAGAAAAAATTGTGAGATCACTGTCACTTCAAGAATTAGTGACCTAAATGCTGGAAATGTTACACAAAATTTAATATACAGCTTTTACTGTTGAAATTCTTGTTTTTAAAATGTATACAGATACTGTCTATAGAGAGTACCTGTATCTTTTCTAAACATAAAGAGTCAAACTATATAGACATAAAGGTCACTAGATTAGACGATAGAGTGTACTATAAACACAGGTGAGTCTAAATTACAAAAACAGGTAACAACATTCTGCAACAGTATATGTTCAAACCTGCTCAAATTTTATTATTTCAACTGCCCTAATATTAAAATAGACTAGTTTTTAATTGTTTGTGAATGAATCAAAGGCAATGGGGTTTGCAATTGTACCATGTGATCACTACCTCTTAATGTTTGTTTGGAACTTTTTGGAAAATGTTTAAGTTGCAGATTCAGAGAAAAATGTTATTTCTGTGGGAAAACGTCATGTTATGGGATTCTATATCCATTGGAAATAAGTATTCCGCACAAACGTTAGAGGGTATCACGTGGTACAGCGGCAAACCCTATTATCAAGACTATAAAATGTATGTAGGTCTGAGGGGTAAACTGGAAGCCTTTTCTCAGTCATGTGATATATATATACTGCACTTTCAGATCTGTTATTATTATTATTATTGACATTTATTTAAACATATCATGTTTTATATGTAGCTTTATATCTGTATGCTGTACTCTGATTATTTTTTATATCAGATTTCTATATCCTGTGGCGAGGCTAGGTGCAGAAGGATATGCACCTCCTGTTTCATATCAGATTTCTATATCCTGTGACGAGGCTAGGTGCTACAGAAGGATATGCACCTCCTGTTTCATACCAGATTTCTATATCCTGTGGCGAGGCTAGGTGCTACAAAAGGATATGCACCTCCTGTTTCATATCAGATTTATATATCCTTTGGTAAGACTAGGTGCTTTGGAAGAGTAAGCAATTCGTGTCTAGCTAGTTACACCTGCCACATATTATGTTAAATTTTGGGAGAAAAAAACCCAATGCAAATGTAATTCTGTATCCTACAAAAACTTGGGAGTATAGTATTTTACAATATATATCCATCTATAAATAGGATGAGATTGTATTGAAGTTTAAGTGTCAATTCAAAAAATAAATAACAAATTATATCTGAAATGAAATGCCATTTCTTTTGGGGAAAATATTTTACAGTACCCTCAGCTTGAATCTGCATACAGTCATTGCACTCTTATATAAAAAATGAAATTAATGTAAAAAATGAACGTTATACATGTTTAATCTACAAAGAGAAAATATAAAACATGTTTTAATATGAAATATACACTTACAGAAAAAGGGCCTCCCATTTAAAGAAAAGTCCCAAAAGAACTGATACTGCTTTATGATATAGATTTATTATATTATTGTAACCTCTGTAAAATTAACTCACATGCAGACAAAACTGAAGTCTTTAGTGTGGAAGAGGTTCAGTTTAGACAGTTGTCACTGTATATTTTTTTACTCAGCTTTTTTGCAGATTTATCCATCTTTGTATGTATCTGAAGTAAAATGAACCCGCATTCAGAGGAATCTGAAGCCTTTAGTGTGGAAGGGGTTCGGTTTAGACAGGTGTCACTGTATGTTTTTTACTCAGCTTTTTGCAGATTTATCCATTTTTGTATGTATCTGAAGTAGAGATATTCATTATGTAATAAATACATCATTAATTTTTATTATATTTTGGTTTTTTTATTTTTTATATATTGACCTGGGAATCATGTTAATACAATTATACTTGCTCCTGATGTATTATCACATGTTTAGCTATAGTGAATAATTGTAAAGGGATACTAACACCCGTAATGTGCAAATTATTTTGATGTTTGGTCTAGTGGATACCTAAAGGTATTTAACAGAGTTCTATAGTAATCATTAAAAACAAACATACCAATCCATGTCCAAACCGTAAACCCAAAGCAAAGTAAAAACTTTGAAGCTGGCAAAAATGGGTTCACATGTGAACTTCCGCCATGGAAGTGAGGCTGAGCACCTCCTGTTTACCTAGCTACACCCGCCACATGTGTGATTAAAATTGAGAATAAAAGGCACATGGAAATATGGGATGTCAAATATATCCAGGATAATTGTGGATACAGAGACACCATACTACAATATTGTGATAATGGCCATATCCTTGTAATGAATTAATTAAAAGAAATGGTTATCAGCACTAGAATACACTTAATCAACATGTTTCTACAGTCCTGAAGATGGAAAAAAATTGACTAAAAAACACATACTATAACTGCTCATTCTAGTGATAAGAACCAGGTAATATGTAGGGAGGGTTCGTTAACGTGCCACACCTGATGCGACACTGGGCATGCCACACCTGATGTGACACTAGGCATGCCACACCTGATGTGACACTGGGCATGTCACACCTGATGTGACACTGGGCATCAGTTTGTAAGGTCACTACCTATTTTAAAATTTTGGTCAGGCCCAGGCCAGATCTGATTCCATGACCTCCAACATACAAACCAAGCACTCTACCAACTGAGTCACTGTAATGATAAATGGAGTGACATAGTTTTATTTGGTATACAATATTGCTCAACTTGCAAGGCTAGGGGCATCTAGTCATGTGCCAAGATGTGCACTTAACTGACTGCAGTTATTTTATGGAGAGGTAAATTTTGTCATTTGCAATTCAAAGTTAATGGCTATACCATGTACTAATATAACTAACTCGATTTATAAAATTGTTTTTTGAACATTTTCACTGACATTCAGGCTACAGGTATAAAAGATATCAAGTATTAGCCTTTATCTACTTTGATGGCAGAATCCATCCAATTCCTAAATGACACATAATGGAATCTTGAATAATCAAACCATGCACATTGCCCTTAGCACACTGCAAAGGTAAAACTTTCTGACACTTAACCTATAGCTGGGAGTGTCTCAATATAAGTGAAATATTCCTAGACGGGATTGAACACCCCAATCAATCAATCATTCATTTGCATTTTTGTGTTGTTTCATTGCAGCTATACTCATTTTCTCTGTTCAAAATTCCCTTAATTTACGAAATATTTTTGTTCAGAAATGGCTGTAATGTTTGGTCAAGGATCCATGTGGTCTATAATAATTACTGCTCAATTTCCAAATTGTAAGTTGTTTCAATGTTGACTTAATGTGGTGCATTACATTTCCAGCAATTGGTATTACAATTCTAACTAAATATGACCTGGTAGTACATGAACTACATCAATGAATACTACTTTGTCATATTTGATACTCATCCAAAGTCTGTAGTTTAATATTCTGAGTTGTCAATATGTGTACTTTCTTTATTCAATTATTGGTTATGTCATGTATTTGATTGCCTTTCCTATTGCAACTACAATGTAACCAGTAAAAACCAAAACCTTAGTAAATTGGGAGCCTGTCAAAATGGAAGTAGTTAAACTTTTGAAAACATAAAAAAAACTTAACTAAACTGGAAACCTGTCTTGGTAAACTGGAAACTTGTCTAAAGGGAAGTACAATGGAACATGTCAAAACCAAACCTCAGTCAACTGGAAACCTGTCTAAACAGAAGTGCAATGGAACATTCAGTCAACTGGAAACTTGTCTAAACAGAACTACATTGGAACACTCAGTCAACTGGAAACTTGTCTAAACAGAAGTATGATGGAACATGTGAAAACCAATCCTCAGTCAACTGGAAACTTGTCTAAACAGAAGTACAATGGAACATGTGAAAACCGAACCTCAGTCAACAGGAAAACTGTCTTGGTAAACTACAAACTTATCTAAATAGAAGTACAATGGAACACTCAGTCAACTGGAAACCTGTCTAAACAGAACTACACTGGAACACTCAGTCAACTGGAAACTTGTCTAAACAGAAGTAAGATGGAACATGTGAAAACCAATCCTCAGTCAACTGGAAACTTGTCTAAACAGAAGTACAGTGGAACATGTGAAAACCAAACCTCAGTCAACTGGAAACTTGTCTAAACAGAAGTACAGTGGACCATGTGAAAACCAATCCTCAGTCAACTGGAAACTTGTCTAAACAGAAGTACAGTGGAACATGTGAAAACCAAACCTCAGTCAACTGGAAACTTGTCTAAACAGAAGTACAGTGGACCATGTGAAAACCAATCCTCAGTCAACTGGAAACTTGTCTAAACAGAAGTACAGTGGATCATGTGAAAACCAAACCTCAGTCAACTGGAAACTTGTCTAAACAGAAGTACAGTGGAACATGTGAAAACCAAACCTCAGTCAACTGGAAACTTGTCTAAACAGAAGTACAGTGGACCATGTGAAAACCGAACCTCAGTCAACTGGAAACTTGTCTAAACAGAAGTACAGTGGATCATGTGAAAACCAAACCTCAGTCAACTGGAAACTTGTCTAAACTGAAGTACAGTGGAACATGTGAAAACCAAACCTCAGTCAACTGGAAACTTGTCTAAAGGGAAGTACAGTTAAACGTTTGAAACTGTAAAACTTAACTTAACTGGAAACCTGTCTTGGTAATCTGGAAACTTGTTTGAACTGAAATACAGTGGACTATGTGAAAACCAAACCTCAGTCAACTGGAAACTTGTCTGAACTGAAGTACAGTGGAACATGTGAAAACCAAACCTCAGTCAACTGGAAACTTGTCTGAACTGAAGTACAATGGAACATGTGAAAACCAAACCTCAGTCAACTGGAAACTTGTCTAAACTGAAGTACAGTGGAACATGTGAAAACCAAACCTCAGTCAACTGGAAACTTGTCTGAACTGAAGTACAGTGGAACATGCATGTGAAAACCAAACCTCAGTCAACTGGAAACTTGTCTAAACTGAAGTACAGTGGAACATGTGAAAACCAAACCTCAGTCAACTGGAAACTTGTCTGAACTGAAGTACAGTGGAACATGTGAAAACCAAACCTCAGTCAACTGGAAACTTGTCTAAACTGAAGTACAGTGGAACATGTGAAAACCAAACCTCAGTCAACTGGAAACTTGTCTGAACTGAAGTACAGTGGAACATGTGAAAACCAAACCTCAGTCAACTGGAAACTTGTCTGAACTGAAGTACAGTGGAACATGTGAAAACCAAACCTCAGTCAACTGGAAACTTGTCTTAACTGAAGTACAGTGGAACATGCATGTGAAAACCAAACCTCAGTCAACTGGAAACACTTGTCTTAACTGAAGTACAGTGGAACATGTGAAAACCAAACCTCAGTCAACTGGAAACCTGTTCATCAATCTATCACAAATTAATATACCAGTAATGGAATTAAAAAGATGAAATTGGAGAAGAGAATAAAATTTAAGTCTCAATGATTTTTTAAAACATTTATTAATATTTTGTAAAAAAAAATATTTTTAGAAACACAGACATCATACATCACATACATACATATTAATTACGGTAACAAAACATATCATGACAATGAAATTAAAACTTCACTGTGAATTTTACAAATCATAATTTAAATTAAAAATACATATATATTTATAACATAATTTTTGTTTCTAAAATATTCTGAATCATTCCAGCAATTCAGTATGAATTGAAATATAAAATTTCTATAAAATGAATGTAAATACAAAAAGCCTTAACTGTTCAAATTATCCTTACCAAACAGTCTGCTATAAAATAGTCTCAAAAATGTAAAATAAAAAAAATTATCCAACTTGAAATAACCCTTAATTAGAAGCCTTTAGTAAATTATCCCCTCAATCCCAACCCTCTTCCATCCATGTTCATGGTTGCCTCTTGCCATTCATTTTTAAATATTAATAGAAAACAACTATACAGCAGTCTTCAGTTAAATATCTTCCCCACCCCCACATTCACACTTTTACTGTTCATTTTTAAATATTCATAGAAAACTTCTTCAAAATAGACATGAATAGGAACATCAGATTTCATGTTTTATGACAATTAATTTATACAGGAAATTATTGCTCCAGATTCCACATTTGGAAACAGAACAGAATGCAACACATTCTCCAGGAAACCAATTCTTCTGTAATAGTGTGATTCTTAAATTATCAGATAGAGAAATGCCGAAATCCAGGCTGTCTCCACAAATTTTATCACATGTTATTGTGAAGATTGATATATCAAGACTTTAACATTCTGATCTTTTAAAGTTATATCAGAATTCTACCATCTGCATCATCATAACTTTACTCTCTATTATGTCTTTTAACCATTTTTCTCTGAATCTGGATTCTCCAGGTCTAAAATAATAATAAAAAGCAAATAATTATAAACATATTATAAATATTATTTATTTACAATAAAACCTCGATTCATCGCCACCATTTGTTCAGTCAAATTATGGTGTTATAAAGGGGTTTGACAATAAATTGGGGTGTTGGATAAAGAAAAACATAAACAAAATGGATTTTGGGACTTCAAAATAATGTGGCGATAGTTATCGAGGGGCATTATAATGAGGTTTTACTGTAATTTATAAAACAGAAAACGAAAGTCAGCAATATTTTTTTCATACCAAGTGTTTAACATTTTAAATTGTATCGGAGATAAAGATCATTGCACATACAATTTATATGTACTGTAAACATAGTTTCTTTTCGCAAAAGAAAAGTTTCCCAAACTCATATAGTTGGTATTCTTGATTTTATCCATTCTTATGTCGATAACAATGTCATATCTTAATTCTCAAGTGGGGAATTTTCGTAATTTTTACAATTGGAGAAAATAACGAAAATATCCACCACACAAAAATAACCATGTTTACAGTATTAAGTTTTAAAAACGATAGTTTTATCAGTCAAAGATACTGATCAAACACAAACAAACTGTCCCATGTCCAAATCACAATCCCAAAAGCAAAACAAAAATTATGAAAACTGGCAAATTAAAATAAATATGTGAAAAAGATATAGATATGATACCAAAGGATATGTTTAATTTATGAAGAGCAGGGGAGATAACTCTTTCTGGATATAACTTTTTTACATCACCTTAACTTTTGTATGTATGGACATGAGATGACACGATGCTGAAATGACAGTAATAACTCTCCATACTTTTGTCTGATGAGTTAAAAATGACACAAATAATGAGGTAGGTTTATTTACTGTTAACCAACTTATTTTCATGTGCAATTGATTTTCATGAGAACCAAAAAATTGAAACATTAAATCATTTTAAATATGTACAGTATATGACATATGGCAGTTTTTATTTTATAAGAAAATGTCAAATCTTACAGTCTTATCAAAAACTGAGTTATGTCAGAAATGTATACATGAAATTATCTGTTTTTGTAAATCTATATAATAATTTTAAATTAATATCGGGTAATATAAGCAATTCACCTACTTGTGAATCATTTAGATAAATAGTCACAAACTCGTGCAATACTCTTAAAACTTGAAAATAAATTGGTTTACAGTATAACTTTATACATACCTGTGTACAAGTCTGTTTGCTTCAAACACATAAAATACTTCTACAGGATAATGCTAGAAATGAAGAAAAATATTGAAATAATAACAGTTCTCAAAAATTAATGGTCCACCAGAAACATATATTTGACCTTTCATCTTCCATTTTATTGAAGATGCACGTTAATTGTGTCATAATGAAATCTTCATTTATTGAATTTCAATACAGGTGAAACAAGGACACATTGCATGCAATACATACAGAGTACATTTTCAATACAGTCAAACTTGTCTATAAAGGCCACCCAACCAGTAAAAGTGGCCTTTATGAACAGGTGGTCTTTATATAAAGGTTCAAATAATATAAATAAAGAACAATTGGGGTAAAAATTCTACTGACCTGTTATATAGAGGAGGTCTTGAAGACAGGTTTGAATGTAACCTCAGAACTGCTGGGGAGTGAAATTTTAACACATTTTAAGTCAAGATTCTTTCACTCATATCATGTATATTGGGGTGGTAAGTTCTGGCATGGTGGTGGTAGTTGAAGTACCCTCATAAAAACACATTAGACATTGGTAGCCAAAGGTATTTTTTTATGGCAAATGTATGATGGATGAGCAGAGTGTCAGATGTAAAATCATTTTCTCACACCTGTGACATGGAAATCCCTTGTTTTTACCCATGTGGGATTTCCTTGTCTCACCCTAGGGTTGAGACAGGCTACACGCTGAATTTCCCGCATAGTTATACCTGTTCTGGATTTATCGTTGAAAGGACTCAATAAGTTTAGAAAAGTTCCAAAGTCAACCAACAATTTCTCAACGTCACACTTAATTTATGACGTCATAATCATTTTACCTGAGAACGTCAACAAAAATTGACTATGTCATTTTTAGTGGACACGTATGATGACATGAAAACTAAATGTTTCATGGAATTTTTTGTTTACAAATCATGTTTTATGATACAAATGTGTGAGAAAAAGAATCCTGCACCAGTAACAGGGTAAGACAGAGATATCACAAACTCCGAAGAATATTTCAATGTCCAGAACTCGCTAAAGCTCGTTCTGGACAGGAAAATATTCATCCTCGTTTGCAATATCTCTGTCTTACCCTGTTACTAGTGTAAGATTCTATTAATCCCATATATGTGACTGGTTATATAAAAGTCAGAGATGTTAGTGAAATATGGTTCAAATGTGGAAAGACAATGATAGTATTAGCATTGTCCAAATAGAGCTAATACTTTGTCTGCCATTTATGTCCTGTAAACCCAAACCCCCATGACTCTGACATCAAAAACCAGCATTAATTAAACTTACATCTGGTTTTATCTTAGAGACTTTAAATGCGAAGTAAACACATGCTGTTGCCCTCGGGATAGGTTTCCTTCTCGTTGGTATACTCCATCTGACACGGTACCTGTGGCGTGTGTCAAACTCATGCTCGTCTTTACCCAAATAATCTATACAATATAACCAACTATCCTCATAATTCCAGGTCTAAAATAAAAAACAAAAAAATATAACATTCTTCCTTCAACATGAAGAATAAAATTATATTAAAACAAGAAAAAAATATCCTGGTGGTTACTTGTCAAAAACAAACCTCAGTGGTCAAGTGGTCTAAAGCATGGGCTTACAGTTCAAAGTGCCTCTCACTATCTAGGTTTGAATCACACTCGGGACAGATCCTAATGTGAGAAAGTTTGTCAGTTTACTTGCCAAAGTTTGGTAGTTGTCTCTGTGCACCATTTTTATCCACCATCCCTGAACTGAACTCCTCAATATAATTAAAGAATCCTGACTGGGATATAAAATTCCATTACTCAACTCCACACAACCATATCAAATGTACTATACTGCTGAGCAGGAAACAAATAAGATACAGCTGCTAAGTCTTATCTAAATGTCTTTTGTTGATAATGATTACCGTATACTAGAAAACAATGAATCAACATGTTAGGTACTGTACTGTACTGTAAACATAGTTATTTCCGTGAGTTGAAATTTTCATGAAATTGTTATGTTGGCATTTCAACAGGGGATTACATCTACAATTTTATCCACTCTTGTGGTATGAATTAAATGAAAATTGACTTGCTGTATTTTTAAGAGGGTGTATTCTTTATGATTTCTTCCAATTCATGAAAATAGTGCAAATTTCACCACATGAAGATAACTACTTTAACAGTATTTCATTATCTTCAAATTCAAAACAAAATAAATTTTCAGACCTTGTTGTGATCAATATGAAATTGTCTTGTAGCAGCAGAAGTTCTTCTGACAATTATTTTGTGTCTGTTTATATAGTTATTAACTAAAGTGATACACATGTAGGTCAGGAAGTGTCCTTTTGTGCCAATTACATATTTTTAGAGGTAACATTTCCGCCACTAATTTAAATTTCTGGTGTTTTAATTCTGCCAGAATCTGGAGATTTTTGCGCCAGTCTACTGTAAGGGCAATTCATGTTAAGTGTTTCAAACTTCAGACTACAACATACATTATGCTCCAGAGTACAAATACAGCTGCAGTCAGGAGTCTGCATAACTCAGAGAAAGAAGACTTGTCTGTTGTAAAATATCATGAATATCTAAATGTCGCCAAGAATACGCATAGTGTGGTGAGCTATAAGTTCCAGCCATTGATATGATCGTGGATCGTATATTTACAGCATGTCTCTAAATATTTAATTATTATGTGGCATGATTTTAAATTATTTGTGGATTTTATCTATATGTCCCCAGCCCTGATAAAGGAGGAGGCAAGACAAAATTATTGTTCATATCTCCATTGCACTCTCAATAAAGTTTGTCTTGCCTCCGCAAAAAAAACTAAGGGTTTTAAGAATGTTGGTTGCGGAAATAATATACTGGAGCAAATGAGTTGTGGCAGAAAAGGATGCTAAAATGGCGCAAACGGATTTCACCCTGTAGGTCAATCTTTGCAACAAACAAAGACTTGTTATAATCCCTGGAGTAAAACTAATTAAACATCTTGATGATAATTCATGTACCTGAAAACTGTCAATCAAACCAAGCTAACTGTCAATCAGATCATGAGTTACAATAAACCTTATTTAGCAGTCATATTTGTTGACATGGTTACCATCAATAAACCTACCAAACACCAATGAATGTACCAGGAGTCAAATTCAATCAAAGTCTCTGTGAGCAGTAATCAAATTAACATGGCACAGTCACAAGCAAAAATATAAAAACACCATCCTTTTTAGAGGATATTTTTAATCAGAACAAATGAAGAATCAAAGCTCAGAGTTAGCTAAAAATAGCCTAATACCAAAGAAAAAGAAAAAAATACAAATTAAGGCCATACCTTTATAAAATCATTTATTTTTTCTTCTCCTTTTTCAACTGTAAATTCAGAAATTGTTAACCATTTTATATCTTTTAGTTGATAATTGTCCCTCACAAAAGTAGATTGTCGTGAAGCATCAGCAACCTTAGACAGTTCAAATGACTTTTCACGTTCAGTAAGAGACAAACTGGTCTCTAAGCGACCAATGGCTGATTCAATCACTTCGTCGACCAATCGCCGAGCCTGGTCAGCATATATCTCATCAGTTGACATATTTTCCTTAAAATATAAGAAAAAGTTAAATCAAAACATAGAAATATTTTAAATTCTTATTTTCAAAATCCTAGATTATAAACACACATATAGAGCTGATTGCAATGAATTTTTTTCTGATTTGCTATGACTAGTTGTTGGATCGATTGATTGTAAAAAATACAATATATGTATACCGGTATATCATCAGCTACAGTCTGGATTCAATCCATATTTCCTTATTTTTATATCAAGAGGTATTATTATGTCAAGGTCAAAACTTGCTTACACAAGATTTCTACAATAAATTAATTATTTACAGTAAAACATTAAACCATCACATATACACAAAAACACACACATACACACAAAAATATACATGCTCATACATACAGGTTTGGACACACACACACACACACACCTTTGTAGAATTATATTTTCTGACATTGTGTTTTTTCAGTTTTTACCTATAAGACAATGAAATAATTCATAAATTCTTTTGTTGCTTAATAATCTACTGAATGACAAAACTATCTACAGAAAGATTTGAAAAGCAAAAGTATGATTTTCAAAATTGAAATTTAAATGTGATATGTAAAACTGCTAAACATAAAATGTTATATTATACTGTCATATGATCATGATGATATCTGGCCAATAGCGACTGTATCAAATATTTTACATGAAAAAACATCAATTCAATAGGGTTTAAAAGTCTCATAATGTGAACAGCTTGAATTTGTGATACCAGGACAACATGGTAAGCATATATAATTATAAAATGTGTCAAATTACATTAGTAAACATGTGATCATTTAACATATCAATCAGCAATCTTTGTTCTCTATTGTCTAATTGATGTATTGTCGGCCATGCCTTTTATGTTCCGACAATGGCCACCATCACAGTATTAAAACAGCATCATGGCAACTAATGACGTACTAGTATCAGTGACGTCATTAAATAGCACAATTCAGGCAGTGTTTTCATTCTTTTTGTGTGTAATTCAAGCATGCTATGCCTTTGACGGAACATTGTGAGTGTGGACGACGATCTGTCAATTCAGATATATGGTACAAAACTAAAGGTTTCAATTTATGAGCCCTACATACTTGTGTACAATGGATATTAAAAAGGTCAAGTTCTACATAAAAAATCTTATAATGCTAAAGCCATTATTTCAAAATAAGATAATGAAAAATTCTAAAATATTTTAGCAGAGTTACAACAATGATGGTAGCCAGGAAATTAAGACGACATCTAGCAATGTTCTATGTGTATCTACATTTGTTTTGTATAGTAAAAACATAAACAAAATTAAAATTAGTAGCAATAATGATCTAATTATAAAGTCAAATAAAGATCTACTTATCAAGTCTGAATAATAAAATAAAAACATAAGATATACTAATTAAAATATCTAGAAAATAAAAATTAAAGTTAAAATCGTAATAAATATATATTTAATATTAGTAATAGGTATAAGGTCCCAACGCTCCACTTTTGTTAGGTGGTTTTGTAGTTGTCTTCAAATGGATCCCCTGGGATGCTGGTGTTAAGTGTTGAGAGACAGTATGTAATAAGGTAATAAACACCAACATTTAAAAGACAACTGCTTAATTCCATGTTTTTGGTGGTCTGGTCAAGCTTTCGGCCTGGGGTGGCCTTCATCAGGTCACCCCAGGCCGAAAGCTTGACCAGACCACCAAAAACATGGAATAAAGCAGTTGTCTTACCTGATGAAGGTCACCCCAGGCCGAAAGCTTGACCAGACCACCAAAAACATGGAATAAAGCAGTTGTCTTTTAAATGTTGGTGTTTATTACCTTATTACATACTATATTTAATATTGTTATCTAGATTAAAATATAAAATAATATTTTAAATATCTAAAATTAAATATAAATAGCAATATATATATATTATAGTTATAAATTAAGAGGTTAATAATAATTATAGTTGTAAGAAGAAGAGTGTAGCTCATCTGTGCAACCAGCCCATTAAAAAATCTTGAGAAAACAACCTTTGTGTTGTGATACAACATATGATCTTCTCATCTGCATTTGATAATGTTTCAAGTTTAAAAAAAAAATAAAAGTAGCTCTCTATCACCATAGAAATACATAAATATAATCTGGTGTATCTAATATCTACAAGTAGTAAATATTTATAAAAATCTAAAATTAGTATAAGGCAGTTAGAACTCACATATTTAGGGTTGTTTAAAATTTCCATGTAACTCATGATGTAAAATTTATCCTGTACAAATTAAGAAAACAAGTCATATGTACAAATACATGTATAAGTGACAGCTTAATGATTTCTACCATATTCTGGTCCTCATCAGTCTGCATTCAATAAATTAACAGGCAATCAGAAATGTAAAACCCAGAATAGTCATACCATCCTGTATACCCAGGAAAATCCTAAATAACAAAGTTATTACCATTTCTGTCTGATTAAAACAACATTTGAAATCCTAAGATTATGAAGAGAGAGGTAACAAAAGGAGCATCAGTCAGTGGGTGCATTCAGGGATTTATCAGGGTCTTTTGGGAAAAGGCCCTAGACTAAAAATTGGGAAAAACTATCAACTTTTTGCTCATTTTGGGAAAACTTTGACATCATATTTGATGCCATTAATGATTAAATCTAATGCTTTTAGTGTATTGAGT
Source organism: Anadara kagoshimensis (assembly GCA_021292105.1). Lineage (NCBI taxonomy): Eukaryota > Metazoa > Mollusca > Bivalvia > Arcoida > Arcidae > Anadara > Anadara kagoshimensis. The sequence continues at coordinate 8,868,534 of CM037869.1, forward strand.
TGATTAAAGATTGAAAAAAGCAGCCACATTTATTTTATGGCCAGACTTCAGCTATGTATCTGGTACAATTTTCTAATTGGGAATTTTCTCAGCCCATTTTGGGAAAAAATCTATGTCTTTTCAATTGGGAATGGGGCCGAATTTCAGCCCTAAATAGGCCCTTGATAAATCCCTGGCATTTGAAGAAAAAATTTTGGTAGTCATAAAGTGAACATGGTTGAAATATTCATAATGATACTGTCTCAATTTAGTCAGTTACTTTACAAGTGACAAATCTGATAGGGATAAACAATCATGCAAAAACTGTACAAAATTCTGTTTCTTGCAGTGAAAATATCATCAAAATCGTCATAGAATTTGCTTTCATATAATTCTTTAAACAAATATATATCTTCAACAGTTTAGTGTGTCTAAAACTAATGTCAACCTTATGTTACCCTCTGCCACAGTCATATCAACTGCCGTTATTTTTGAGGAACAACGTTGTACAACAGAAAATGATCTGCATAAATCATTTTCTGTTACTTTGGGATAATGGAGTCAAATCAGTTAACTTGATCGTTTGAAGTGAGATGGCTATGCATGAATTTACTCACATTTTCATGATTTAATGTGGCAGTTATGCCATTTTAATGTCAGACCACGGTGCCTGACAGGAGAGAATGAATGAATTTAGAACACTGGACAATATTTTACTGTGACATCATTAAGCATCCAAGTGTGTATTTTTCCTTAAAAATCATTTAATGTGTCCACTTTGCCGAACAAGAATAACTTTCTTACCAATTATTTATCTCATAGAAAAATCAGAGTTCAAGCAATGCCCTTATTTGTTGTTATTGCTTTCGGCGCTAATCTTTATGGGGTTTGGCTTCCATATTGTTTTATATCGTTACCATGTGGCTCAGTAGACGTTTGTCCAATGAAAATGCTTCTAGTTAACGCGATAAATATACAGGAAGTGACTTACTGTAAAGTCGATTTTGATTGGAAGAATTTAACCGGATGTGGAAGAAAATTTGACATGGCGGGCGAAAACAACAGTCCAACATTGATATGTTCCCAAAATGAGCAAAAACCGACAGGATGTACAATAAATTTATCTAAGTTAAGGGAAAAAGTTAGAAATTACATCGACAAAGTAAGAACATCAGTTTCAATATGCATAATTATTTATTGTTCTTGAATATATCAACTGTTTGTTGGTTGTTGAAGCACTGTTTGTCACTCTGTCACCTCTGTGACGATGGATTTTCTTATTTTGCAAATCAATCGGTTCACAGAAAATAAGACATAATGTGACTGACGCTATGACAGCTAAAGTGTTCCATGGTGTGTTCAGTACCCATAATAATTATTTGATACTAGAAAAAACAACTATCTTCCTCCAATTTGACAGCCATCTCAAACGAGATCTGATTTGTGTATTTATGTTGGCTTTCCTACTTTTTGAATACAAGTGTCACTGTCGACTGATGAGAAATTCGAAAAGCGCATATGGCACACTTAATTAATAACTAAAGGCTAAATTATGAATGTGTACTGGCAGTAGACGACACGGGTATGTTTTGACGTAAAGCTAGTCAAACGGAAGTTTTGAATTTTTGTACAGCGTGAACAAAGTGAACGCATACATTGCTATCGCTTTCTTCCAAGATATCGAGCTTCTTTGCTATGAAATTATAAGATATGAGTACACCTGGAAATAGTGCGCCTGGTAAATGAGCGTGAAAGAAGTATATCTGTTTTATCGTGAGATATGTATTCTGAGACGGGTAATACATTTGGTTACATATGCACATTTGGAATAAATTTTCTAAATACATTTCGGAATCTAGTAAAATATTGCGACGAGATGCATCTAATAATTTCTGCAATTTGGCGAACTGATCTCATGTTTACAATAAAAAGTAGTTCGAGAAGTTTGCGTCCTACGATGTAAAATCATAACTTTTTATGAAATGAACAGCAACGGCAGGTTGTTTAATTAATTCTTCGTGAAATCTACGGAAATTTAAATTTATTTTGAAGGTTATGATAACGTATTTTGATGTTGAGGCAATTGTGTCATATTTTAAAATGTTTATCAATTAGATTTTACTTTCGTGAAAGGGAGATAATTCGTACAGCGTTGTGTGCAAATTTTAAATACAGTCGTTTTACCAGTTCCGAACAGGGTTTCATATAAGCGCTGCTACAGACGTCATCCACAAGCAGAGGAAATAAAATTTATGTGGTGTAATAATACAAATGTTTACTGATTCCAAAATATCGACACCTGTCCTCAAAAACATGTGGTAGTATGTTTTCTTGAAAAAAGCATTTCCGTTATCACAATTTGTTAACATCGTTAAACTAGGTCACCAACAATCTGTCGACCATTTAGGAAGCGGTTGAAGTTTATATTATTTAAACAATTAATGCCCATACATTCAAGTAGAAGCAAATTTAGAAAGTTATTTTGCGATTCCTTTAATTGAACGGGATTGAAATTTTAGATTATTCGGTAGTAAAAATTCGGAACTGGTAAAACAACTGTATCTACTTCACCATTAACATGAAACGGGAATATTGTGAGTGATAATCAGCAGTTAATTAAAACCCAGATTAACAGCAAATGATCCAGTTCCATACAACCGCTAGAATGTACCCCTCATAGCGACGGTAGGATCTGCAAAACTCTACTTTCTCTCTATCCGAAATGACAAAACGATCAGGCACAACTTTTTTAAATTTTAATTACCGATTGTCATATATTTATGAAATTATTATTTTCTACCATCTAATTCAGCAATACATGGTTTGGTACATTGTTCTTTTTCAAAAAAAAAAAAAAAAAAAAAAAAAAAAACCAGTCGGACTATGCATAGATTCCCCCCCCCCCCGAATTTTCGGTTATATTCTGTCTTGCCACAACACAATTTTCCCAACTACGCCAACTACGACAGTGCTATGTTTTCATTTGTAAGAGTTGTTCCCCTTTGAATTGGTACGCCACAAGAGGCAAAACCATATCGTATCAAGAAGCTAAAAACCGGTCTTAATCGATTGATCGGTATATTGATCCACCCTAGTTTTGACATTGAGGTTATAGTATTTACTAATATGTTTTCTTGAAATGTATCAGCTAGCCATAATTTATCAGGTGAGCATATCGGGCCCAATGGACCTCATGTTTATATTACACATTGTGTTGGTGACATTTTCTATTTTAAAGATTAAAATGATAATAAAAAGTATTGAACACATCACAATTCACTGGGTACTATGAATTTGATGATTTTCTACTTTTAGCACTTGTATGATTCAGCTCTATTCTGGGCAGATAAAGTTGTGTCACTTAGCAATGGTAAGTTGTTTCTTTATTACATTGTACTATTGAGCTCTTGCTCACTTTAACACTTTTCAATTAAGTTATAATAATCAAGCCTTGTCTGGTGTAGATAGGGCTGTAACAAGTACCCGGTTACCCATACGCAGTTAGGGTAATGAATGAACTTGGGTAGCAAAATCATTTACTGTCAATATCCAACATCTGTTAACACACATACCATATTTGTCAATAATTAAAATAAACATATGGGACTTTCAATTAAATGTTACAAAATTTATTTTCAGATCATATTAAATTGCAACATATCTGTATTCTCAAACCATGTGATATCAAATAATGAACTAGAACTTTCTCTTCTCTGCCAAATACCCCTGCCAGGCAGTGCACCCTACATCTGCAAGGGTTTAACGTTTTCCCTCAACCTTGACTTTTCCGTTATGATCTTTGTTTAAGGTCATGACACACCCTGAATTGTTCAAGTGAAGTTCTATGACAGTCATCCAAAACAATTTTGATATGTGGCCTGGACATGATTTTACATGGACAGACAGAATATAATTATGCAACAACTGTCTGCATTAAAATATTTGTTATTTAGAGCACTTATTTATCATGTGTCTGTTATTTGTTTTTTTTTTAGGGGCAGTTGAAGATGTATATTGGTACGGACAGACACTGTTTCTTACAGGACAGTACCACAGGGCATCTCGCTTACTGCGGTCACGCAAACTTGATAAGGTATATATAGATGTAGAACTTTCAATATAATTATAATTGGTACCAGGGCCTTTTTTATGTAGCATTCTGTCTAATGTGGCATGATGTGCAAAAACAAAACAAGAACAATATTAAGATGCATAGAATTAAATTTACTTGTTTATATATATTAACATAGTTTTTGGCATTTGGAATGGATCCAAAAATGTGCTCTTTTGGATGGGAGTACTTAGATGATGAGCAGGATTGATTAACAATAGATACAGCATACTTAAACAATCAAACAGTTAAGTGAAATTCTTCATGTATGTAACAGACCAGGGTCTAAACAGAGTAGACCTAAGTTTGGTACAAATACACATTTTTTCACTGAAAGTTTGGTTAGTGCATGGGATTTTTTATATTTTTTTTTTTTGCTTTGACTTTCAGCTTTAGTTTTCAGGTATGGACAGGCAGTTAAATAATTCTAAAGGATCCTTTTAGGGCATGTAATTTAAGTTATTTTTTCATGTACCGGTAGTAAAAAGCACTTTAGTTACCACGAGGGGGCTCACTATCAGCACTTTTATTCTTATAATATTTATTTATTTATGTATTACAGACTCACACACCCAGCAGATATTTAGCTGCTAAATGTCATGTAAGTATTTAATGTATTAAGTCAAAATATGTATCATGTCATTTCATTATTTTTCCATAATGTTGGATAATCTTTGCGAATTTGGAGGCAGAAAGTGTCAGTAATATAGATTAAATTCAACTGTCACACCAGTCTATTTAGAAAGTCATGGGGTTCCTCAGAAGAGATTGTAAAAACCAATGACCCGTGTCATGTCAGGTGTAGCATGCTAAAGAATGCTACCTGCACATTGCCCTGAGTGCACTGCAAAAGTAAAAATTTCTGCTACTTTACCTTTAGTTGATTACATTTCGAAATAAGAGAAATGTTATGAAAGGGGCATGTCATGTTGCATAACCTAACCCTACTTCATTATACACAACATTTTAAAAGCATTCTAACTAACCTAATATCCTGATCTGTATATGTGGGGACATAAAATCAGTCTTACAGTGCATAATGGTGAGAGAGAGAGAGAAAGAATGACAGAAAACTTACTCTTGAGAAAAAAACATGTTCAGTTCAGTAATTCAGTTGTTGGTGTCATCCTGGCCTAGCCTTGAAAAAAGAGCTATGTGTTGAAAAATGGATTGTCATTATAACACAAGGATGCATAATGTTAGTCGATACAATTTGTATTTATTCAAAACTCAACTATGACTAAAAACCATGGGCTAGGGGGGTGGACATAAAGACAGTATTTATGTGGAACAAAATGGTTATTTTGCACAAGATCCCAGTCAGGATTTGAACCTCTGTATCTGGGAGGTCACAGGATCAAATCCTGACTGGGTTCTGACCAAGATTTGAAAATGGGTAGTGACTGTTCTTTCGTCAAGCACTTTGCATTTAGAATTAAAAGTCACAGATGCTTTTGAAGAGACCTTAAGAACTGATAATCCATGTCATGACAAGTGTGGCAGGTTGAAGAAGCCTCCCTGCACATTGACCTGAGCGCACTGCAAAGGTAAAGAATTCTGTCACTTCACCTATAGCTTGTGACATGTTGATATAAGTGAAATATTGTTGCCTGGGACCACAACAATCCTTCTTAAGTGAACACTGAAAACATGAAAATAATTTTATTTAAATTTCAGTTTCAATGTGAGGAGTATCAGGAAGCTTTAAATATATTAGACATGGTAGAAAATAACAGTCCACATCCATTTAACCAGAGCTTTAATGAATCTATCAGTATCAACAGTAAAGATGTAAGTAATTATACCCCACTTTGTCATCCAAATAAGGTATCCAATTTACCTGTCTGCCTGTCTGCCAAACAAGTTATCTCCTCTCTTTTAACCAAACAAGGTACTGTAAATCTCATGAAAAATGTTTCGCGACTTTAAACTTTTGCGATATGGGCTTTGGCTGAATATTTGGTATAAATAAAACCATTTTCGAAAACAAATTCATGACAATTAACTTTCACGATTATTCTGTCAACCAAACAAGGAAGCCCTTTTCAATGTCTGCCATACAAGTTTTAGCCTGTCTGTCTAACAAGTTATCCCCTTTTCCTATCAGTCCTTTCCCTGTCCAGCAAACAAGGTATCCTCCTTCTTCTCTGCTAAATAAATAAAAGCCTCTTTCTGTCAAAAAAGTTATACCCCTATTTGTCAGCCAAGGTATCCCCTTTCCCTGTCTTTCAAACACATTGTTCCCCTTCCCTCTCTGCTAAATAAGTTATAACCACCTCTGTCTGCAAAACAAGTCCGAAACAAGTTTTCCCTCTCCACAAAACAAGTTTTCTTCACCCCTTGTCTGAAACAAAATTTCCCCTTTCTGCAAAACAAGTTTTCCCCTCTCCACAAAAAAGTTTTCCCTGTCTCCCTGTCTTCAACATAAAGTTTCCCCCTCTCTCTGTCTGCAACACACATTTCCCCCACCTCTCCCTGCCTGCCAAACAGATTTATGGTGCATAATCTTTATAAATGAAAACCACACTCAGTATTTTCATCTCTGGTCAAAACATATGACTACAATCTTCATGGTACAAGGTCAAGGTTATAACAGGTGTATATTTCCAGAAGAAGTAGTGTATTTGTGTTATAAAATCATATGTTTCCCTTTGTACGACATTTCAGGATAGTGAACGCGTACTTTGCTATCGCTTTCTTCCAAGATATCGGGCTTCTTTGCTATGAAATTATAAGATATGAGTACACATGGAAATAGTGCTCCTGGTAAATGAGCGTGAAAGAAATATATCTGTTTTATCGTGAGATATGTATTCTGAGACGGGTAATGCATTTGGTTACATATGCACATTTGAAATAAATTTTCGGAACACATTTGGGAATCTAGTAAAATATTGTGATGGGATGCATCCAATAATTTCTGCAATTTGGCGAACTGATCTCGTGTTTACAATAAAAAGTAGTCCGAGAAGTTTGCGTCCTACGATGTAAAATCATAACTTTTCATGAAATAAACAGCAATTGCAGGTTGATTTAATTAATTCTTCATGAAATCTATGGTAATTTAAATTTATTTTGAAGGGTATGATAACGTATTTTGATGTTGAGGCAATTGTGTCATATTTTAAAACTGTTTATCGATTAGATTTCATTTTCGTGAAAGGGAGTTAATACGTACAGTGTTGTGTGCAAATGGCCACATGTGGATTTTAAATACTTCACCATTAACATGAAACGGGAATATTGTGAGTGATAATCAGCAGTTTATTAAAACCCAGATTTTACAGCAAATGATCCAGTTACATACAACCACTAGAATGTACCCCCTCATAGCGACGGTAGGGTCTGCAAAACTCTACTTTTTCTCTATCCGAAATGACAAAACGATCTGGTACAACTTTATTAAATTTTAATTACTGATTGTCTTTTTCATATATTTATGAAATTATTATTTTCCACCATTTAATTTAGCAATACATGGTTTGGCACATTGTTTCTTTTCCCAAAAAACATCGGACTATACATAAATTGAAACAAACCACACACACACACACACACCCCCCCCCCCCGAATTTTCGGTTATATTCTGTCTTGCCACAACACCATTTTCACAACTCTGCCGTACAACAGCACGGCAATGCTATGTTCTTATTCAGTTAGTTATTTGTAACCTGTCACAATTGTTTAGCATGAAAAACAACCCTTACTGCTTGTTGTAAGTAGATGTAAATTTTCTAGAGACTTAAAGCTGGTGACATTTTGATTTAAGTCACATGGACTTGATTGTGATATAAAACATTGACACTCTTATCCATACCAAGAATACTTAAGGGAGATTTGATATCATTGATATTTAATTTCTATTTATAGACAGAATACTCAGTAAATTTACTTCGTGGTAAGATATATGAAGCCATGGACAACAGAAACTTAGCTGTAGAGTGTTTTAGAGAAGCATTAAGACAAGACGTATACTGTTTTGAAGCTTTTGATCTGTTGGTCAACCATCATATGTTGTCAGCACAAGAAGGTGAGAAATAGTCAGTTACCACGCCATAGGTGAACACAGTTTATGTTATCTTTTGGAATTTATTTTAAATGTGGCCAAGTAGTTGATCCCCTCTGGCCTCAGAGGGTGAAGAGTTTGACCCTAAAGTGGGCTGTGTGTCCTTGGGGAAGGTATTTTTTTAGATTGTTTCAGTACACCCAAATGAACTGAACATCAACACATATCAATGAAATGGGAACTTTGATTCACCTGATTAATATCCAGAATGAACATCAAGATATACCAGGATGGGTCCATTGACGTTATACAGTGTTTGTGGACCTGTATATTAAGTTTAGGGCCCAAGGACACAATGAACACTTCTAGATTCAAAATTGATGTTATTGTAAAGATGAATATTTTACAACATTCAGTATTAATATTATTGTTTTGTATTTGATTTTCCAGAGCAAGAGTTAATTTCTGTGCCATTCCAAGGCCCTTCTAGATTAAAAATTGACAAATAGTTACAGGATTCGATATTAACATTTATGTTTTGTATTTCATTTTTCAGAACAGGAGTTAATAGATTGTCTGCCATTTTCACATCAATGTCCTGAGGAGGAGGTAGAATTAGTGCAGTTTTTATATCAAAATAAACTTAAAAAGGTAAATCCTTATTATAAAAATAGATTAAAACCAGAAGACATTGTTTTGTAGCATTATTTGACAAGATTTTCTTACCAAAGTGATGATTCTTGTACATTGGAACTATAAATACACTTCAGATTTGATAGTAAGTATATATGCCAATTTGTGAGAAGACAAATCATGAGTGCAGTATGGTATAGTAATGGTGTATTACACTATCACCAAAATTCTTTCACTTTTAGAGAAACTCTTTTGGAATGGTGAAAGAAACCAAAGTACCTGTAAAAACCACCAACTTTCTTTAAGTGAACTGACAACCTTTTCTCTCTAGGACCAACCCCAGTATGATAACAACCTAGGCAGTGAAAGGGGATCTGGTCCTTTAGTTAGTGTTTAGACTACTCTGTAACATAGATATTGATCCATGTTAAGATGCTGTTGTCAGGCTTCATGTTTATTTCAATTATTGAAAAAATTAATAATCAACAACAAGCAACAACACCCCCACCCCCAATCAGGATTGTGTATATTTGTCAAGGTGTCCTGAAAAATTTATTGTTTTTCAAAACTTTATATACTTGATGTTCTGTGAAAATGACATGGTTCTTTATTTCAGTATGATAAACCTAAAGAATTCAAAGTACCCGATTCTTTGTGTGTTTTAAATGAAAACCTAGATGTTGTCGTGAATTTAGCAGAGAGACATTACTATAACTGTGATTTTAGGGAGTGTTTTAAAGTTACTTCAAAGTAAGTACAGCTTTTACCATAGTAACTGCTTAATGGCACACATGTTTATCCTCAGAATAATGATTAAGCCACCTCTGGTATGTTATTTTACTGGTTGATTTCATGCTTTAATCGGGTGCCAGTTGTTCAAAGATTGATTAATCAATCAATCAATTTGTCAAAGTTTGAATTTTGCATAATTTGAAAAATATTCTGAAATTAAGGTTAAAAATGTATAAAAATGGATAGAATTTTGCCAAATTAAAGCATGTTGTTATGTTATAAAAATATCAATTTAATAATATTATATTGATTTTTATGAATGATTTGAATTTGAAGTAATTAGGTTTCAAACAACTGACCCCTGGGCCCAGTTGTTGGAAGCTTGATTAGCTTAATCAGTGGTTAGCTGAAAATAAAAACATGAAAAAAAATGAAAATATCACTGTAAAATCAATATTTTTATTACAGTGTGCTTTAGTTTGATGGTATTTATATTCTTTTTCGACATTTCAACATAAAGTTCACACTATACCTGAAATTAGGCAAAATTTAAATTTTGACTAATCAATTGATTTAATTAACTACTCAGGCTTCAAACAACTGACCCCTGCTGATGTATAAAAGCTGATACTTACTATAGACACTTACTACATGTATATCACTAAGTTTTCAGTAACTTACTTTTGCAGGATATTCAGTGATGTTGGACTTTTTTGCCTTGTACCTTTTGGATTGGGAAAATTTGCACTTTAAAAAAATGGTTATTGAATAATAGAAACTTTATATTTAAGAGATTGGCAATGTACTTCTGAGTTGTGGAAAAATAAAACTGACAAATACAAAAAAAAAATCATATCAGCAAATTATTGAAAATCACAAAAAAAAAGAAAAGAAAAAGTGTTTATTTAAATTCACCAGTGTAAGATGTGGATTAAGCAATTCACAGTATATATATATGTATATAATTACATATGTCTTTAAGAAATTAATTTAAGTCTTATTTATGATGAATTTGACCATGCCATAGTTTACATTGCTGATGTAATTTAATATTTTGATATTTCAGTGTTTTAAGTAAAGATCCATACAATAGCCAGTGTTTACCTTTACACATAGCTGTCCTAGTAGAACTACGGAAATCAAAAGGTATTGTAATTAATTCAGAGTGGAGAAGCACAGTTTAGTAATGACGTTTTACACAAGTTCAGTCAAGATGTTTTTTTAATTACAGTAAATCATGTTCAGTGTTCATTCTAGAAATAGCCATGTGGCCTTTTGCCAAATGACCCCATTATTAAGGACTTAATAGGCCATATTCAGCATTACATAAATGCAAAAATATTGATGTTATTGTGTTTTAGAGGAAAAATTTAAAAAATGACCCCTTCTATAAAATTTTAGATTGAACACTGCCTGTATATAAAGATCACCCATGTGACCTAAGAAATATGGACATTGTCCTTACATAGAGGTTCAATTTGGTTGAAATATGAAGCAAAAGGGCATTAAAATTATTGTCTTAATGGACATGTGGTCTTTATTTAGATGTGGTTACCATAGCAGTTATTCTGTTTAATGAAGTGAAAAGTTGTGGAATGGTGGAGAAAACTGAAGTGTCTGGATAAAACAGCAAAGCTATAGGTGTTAATTGTTCTAAGCCTGCTATTTGGACAACTTGTCCACTGAGGTCCCTAATTTATTAATTTATTCACAGGGCTCCAAGTAGCGAGTAAATTACTCGCATATGCGACTAAAAATCAGATATGGCTAGTAAATTTCTGATACACTCGCCAAACGGCGATCAATAAATACAGAGGCTGCGACCGAAATTTTTTTTTTGTACTGAAAAGATTGTTTTATAACCAGGAGATGATCATGTAAACAATGTTATTTGGTACACCTCGGCTGCTAGTGTCGTATACAGTTTGTTTATAGCCCCTGCTCATATACACAGGAACCCCGTCTGTGTTATGCAGGTCACACAAACGCTTATAACTTATGATAATCCTTGCTAATATACAAACGTACAACGGATTGCACATTGCTATAGAAAACAACATGGCCAAACGAGCCAGCAGGACATAAGGGAAATTGTCCTCATTCGGTTTCGGCACACCATCCATTCCGAAATCAAAATGTGTTGCCGATAATAAACAACAAATGCCCACTGCCGCATCTAGCGAGCCAAAGTTTTTAACAAAATGGTGTAATGAATTTTCTCGGTTGTATGTATAGAATGCGCAATAGTTGTCAACAAAAATGAAGGTGGCCTACAAAGAATGGCCAGAAGACTTTGTTATGATCTGGATCTTGATGACAGTGATGATATGCGACTTCCGCTGGCACACAGTTATTTGTCAAATTTTATTATGCTTTCAATTTGAATTAAAAGGGGAACTTTTGTTTTGGCGACCAAAATATTTAACCCTGGCTAGTAAATTTTGGCCTTGGCTAGTAAAAATAAAACATGGTAGCCAGAAGGCTAGTGAAAACCAAATCCTACTTGGAGCCCTGATTCAGAGCTTAGCATTTTTGAAAGTAATTCTTTGTTTTGGTGAATGATTTGTTACACACTTTTCATTTCTATCTACATCATATTTATTTCTTGTTATTTTATATTTCAGCTTTGTTTTATTTAGCACATAAATTAGTAGATCTCTATCCTAATAAACCAGTAAGTACCACAGAGAGAGAGAGAGAGAGAGAGAGAGAGAGAGAGAGAGATGGACAGAAAGAGAGATTTATGTTTTACCCCTGGAAACTAGTTTTAGGGGGTATATAGGAATCACCATGTCTGTCTGTTCATGTGAAATCTTGTCCAGGCCATATATCAAAGCTGCTTTGGACAACTGTCATAAAACTTCACCCGAATAATTGCTGTGATCCAAAGGTGTGTCATGATCCTGAACAAAGGTTATATCCTAAAGGTCAAGGTTAATGGAAAACATTAAATGGGGGGGGGGGGGGGTAAATTGGCTCTCAAGAGTTCTAGTTCTTGTTGAAACAAATTCTGTTGCAGTCTGTTGTATATGATGATTGGCATTTTTGTAAAATATATATCACAGTTAAATGCCATACATAACCTTAGTTTAAGTTCATAAGACATAAAAAAATAAAAGTTTTTGTGGAATCGGATATTATTTTGGCTTTATTGAGCAGTTTTCATTATCAATTCCTTAGTTCATTGAAATAACCATCTGATCCTTGATTATTTCATTGGAAAGGAATCAACATACTTGCTTACATAGGTTCCAATCCTGCTTGGCCAGATCCTACAGTGAGAGTTGCTGATATCTGTAAGCATGCTTTCCATTCTGTCAACTAGGCAGGTGTCAATGGAATATGACAACAGCATTGACACCATCCAATATCTAACCTATTACAATGTTTGTCCATCTTGATTTATTCAATAAGTTTCAGTTATGATGTGTTCTTTCTGTTGTTCATTTGTAGTTTTCAAGTACTTCAAGTCTTTATTTTAAAATGTTTTGTTATGCCTGTGTTTATTTTCATCATAATTAGACTTTTTATTTCATTGTATTACAGGTTTCATGGTTTGCTGTTGGTTGTTATTATTTATTAATAGGAAACACAAACCCAGCTAGGAGATACTTAAGGTGATTATATTTTGAATTTTAAGAAGTGAATTTAAAAAAAAACAAACATTAACTTACTAATTCCAAGTACATTTCATAAATGTATAGACAATTGAACCTAATAGAAAAATAAAATAAAATATCTTTAATCAAATAAGGTTAGAACACCAGCTTTAGATTATTGTGCTTATATATAGAGATGAACATCAGTGTTTGAAATAAGTCAAAATCTTCAACCAGATCTTGTCTTTTGTGGTATATAGAAGACTATTGAAAAAGTAACCAGTCCTTGTCAGGTGTTACCAGTCTCGGGCTGTGATTTAAAACATGCTATATTGGACTTTATATGTTAAGTGATGTCTGTTAAAGTGTGGTCAAGTCTGACTATGAAAGTCATCCAAGGGGATTTTTAGAAAAAATGATTGTTGAAGAAAAACTTATTACATTAAAGTTTTAAAGTTTAAAAACTTGCAACATTGAATTAAGAAAAATATATATCAAGTGTTATAAAACTAAAGTTTTTACCCTAGATCTTGTTAACAAATCTACTAAATGTTACTGACACATCAATTCAGATTTCACAGAAAACATGTTTTACAACTTATAAAGCAAACACTTAGTTTAGAAGTGAATCCAATAGAACTTCAAAATTCTATGTCTACATCAAATCTATGAAAAAGAAGAGACACATATTCACAATTTCAAATAATTAAACTTGTACATATATTTTGAATTTACAGTAAAGCCACAACATTGGACAGAGTTTACGGTCCCGCTTGGCTGGCATTTGGACATGCTTTTGCTGCTGACAACGAACATGATCAAGCCATGGCAGCATATTTTACAGCCTCACAGTTAATGAAGGGATGTCATCTACCAATATTGTATATTGGACTCGAGTATGGACTCACAAACAACTCAAAATTAGCAGAGAGATTTTTTAGCCAGGCGTTAAGTATAGCTCCAGAAGATCCATTTGTATTACATGAAATGGGAGTTATAGCATTTCAGAATAATGAGTAAGTTTATTTGTATTTGAATATGTATGGTGGTCTTGCTTGAATAGACTGTTGCCATGTCTGTTTTTCAGCTATTTTCTACATTCCATTTTAAATTTTAAAAAATACGGATTTCAGAGATGCCAACTATTACGGATTCTCCGTAATTATTACGATTTTATTACTTAAATTACGGTATTACGGTAGAGGTATCAGCAATTACGGCAAAAATAGAAATTCTGGTCAGGGTTGTTTTCGTTATCAACATGGTTTTTAGAATGTAGTCAGCGTTTCCTTTTATTGAGCAATACAAAATAGGCAGTCAATTGGCATCGGGAAACCAGTTATAAATGACGTAATTTTGATTTCCGTGCCTTCTTCATTGTTTAAAATAGTTAAGAGAGTCATATAAGCAGAGGTGGGATAAATGAAGAACTTATTCTTTGAAGAGTAAGTATTTTATTTATATGATGTTAAACACATTATTACACTTCATGTTAAACACAATTAAATTATGTTCAGTACTAATGTTGGCTTTTTGTTTAATTGATGTTTGTATCAAATCAGAAATGGCCCGAGTATGTCATTATTACTGACAAGGTACCAAAAATTACTGAAAACATGAACTGGTATTACTGATGACACTAAGACAGGGTTGGCATCTCTGGGATTTCCACTTTCCGTTTTAATTAAAAATGTTTTAATGGATCAGATTGAACCTTACATTGCCATCTAATGGGTTATTACGCTATGAACAAGTGTGTTATATACATGTAGTATGGAACTGTTTATATGAAACGTTGTTTAATCAAAAAGACCCCTATACACTTTGACTAACATGGTTACAAAATCTAAAAAAAAAAAAAAAAAAAAAAATAGCGAAGTGGTGGATAAAATATAAACAAAAACCCAACATGGTAGTTAAAAAGTGGTTTGATTACTAGCAAGGTAAAGAGGCAATATGTAGAACATAGGTTTCTAAAAAAGAAAGTTGGCTTAGTTGGCCCACTATTACCATACATATGCCCTTATACAGTGTACTGTATTTAGCTCAAAGACCGACATGTTTCAGATACTTTTAATACTTCATCAGAGACAAAAAAAATTTCCACTTGGAATTTTGACATGCTTTAGGAAAGGTGACAATCTCTTTTTTCACACTCCATTTCTTTCTAAAAACTCCATAAAAATTGACTTTAATCAAATTAAATGACATTTAAAAAACTTGAGTCTAGTCAACAATAGCTATGGGAATCCTCAGATACAAGTCTAGTCAACAATAGCTATGGGAATCCTCAGATACAAGTATATCGGATAATTTCATTGAGATAAAAATGTTTCCAGCACAGTGGTTGTATTATCTATTCCAGATGGTTATCTGCTGAGAGATATCTTAAAGAAGCTCTGAAGAAATTACAAGATGTCGGTGAACAAGTGATGACAGATAAATGGGAACCATTACTGAATAATCTAGGACACACTTGTCGTAAATTAAAGTAAGAAGTAAAATAGAAATGAGAAATAAAAATTTACAGTCAAAGATACGTACATGTATATATAAAACATCCGCTGAATGATCAGATCAAGTGAAAATCCATATGTGTTTGATGGTATTTCTTTGCAAGTGAAAAATATTTAAACATCATTAGCAATTCATTATTATGAATGTGCTTTAAAATGTGAAATCTGTTCTAAGCATGTAAGCTAATCAAGCCAGATTTTTCCAACTTTATTTGGTAAAGAGAGAACTGGAGAGTACAGGACTTGTCCTGGATCAGTCCATCAAAATGGTAATTCCCCAGTATTTCTGTACCCATTTATTTATCAATTATATATAATGTTTTTATCTTGTTCAAAAACATATATATGACAAACATTTACAATACATCAAGGATTACCCAATATTTTTTTTTTTTTTACAATTTTCAGGCGATATGAAGAATCATTAGAGTATCACAGACAAGCGCGGATCTTATCACCACAGAACCCATCTAACTATGCAGCTATAGGATATGTGTATTCACTTATGGGTAACAACATAATGGCAGCTGACTATTTCCATAAGGTAAGGAGTGTTATATATAACTTCTCTTTCCTCTAAAAATATCGTTACAGTAGCTAAGTTTGTAGAGTTCTGGCTCTATATGTAGAAGGTTATGGGATTTTAACTCCAACCCAGACTTTAAAATGAGTAGTAATCATTCTTTCATCAAGCAATCTGCATTTAGAAATAAAAGTCAGGCAGGGTCCTTTGGAAGAGACCTTTATAGTAGTAAAGTGGCCTAAAATGTCAGCTTACAGATAACAGAGAATCCCGCCACTTAGGTTTGAAGCCCAATTAAAAAGATCCTAATGTGAGAAAATTTATGAATTTGCTTGTCAAAAGTTTAATCTTTTCTTTTGGTTCTGTAGTTTCTTCTACCATTCCAGAAATAATTATCTGAGTGTAAACTATCATTCCAGCCAATCTGCCAGTCTTGTAAATTTTATGTTTTGCTTTAAAAATAGTTGTCATGACAAATCTGATCAAAACTCATAAATTTATAATTCTGTTTATTTTCAGGCATTGGGAATTAGGCGTGATGACACATTTTCTACGACAATGTTATCAAGTGTTATAGAATCTCTGATGACAGAAATGGGTCCTTACGAAGGTAAGAACACACTTTCCCCAATGATATGTTAAGTTGATATGTCTGTATATACATCAGTAACAACTGTTGCTACCTTATAAAAATCTGATTTTGGTTCCTGTCAGTCTTTTATGGATTTAATACAAAAAATAATCGAAAAAACCACCCTCAAACTGTTATAGGGACCTCTGTGTCCAAGTTGACCAGAAATTGCGAGATCAACAGGCCGGCTTCAGACAGGACCGATCATGTACCCACCAGATAGCGACAGTACGCATCAGTATTGAACAGTCCATGGAATGGAAATCCTCACTTTATGTAAACTTCGTGGACTATGAAAAAGCATTCAACAGTTTGGACAGAAGAACACTATGGAAATTGCTACGGCATTATGGAGTACCAGAGAAGTTTGTCAACATAATAAGGAACTCATATGAGGGAATGTCATGCAGAGTAGTACATAATGGGCAACTGACTAAGAGCTTCCAGGTCAGGACAGGAGTAAGACAAGGCTGCCTCCTCTCGCCCTTTCTGTTCCTTCTAGCCATAGACTGGATCATGCGCACCATCACATATGGAAAGAGAAATGGCATCCAGTGGACACTGTTGAACCAACTTGATGACCTTGACTTCGCAGATGACCTGGCACTCCTGTCACACACACATAGTCAGATACAGGAAAAGTCTTCATTATTTAGGGACACCACAGCACGGGTAGGACTTAATATCCATGAAATAAAGACGAAGATCCTCCATGTCAACACCACTAGTAATGAAACAGTAAAACTGGATGATGAATCACTAGAGGAAGTAGAGTCCTTCACATACCTTGGAAGTGTAGTGGACAAACAGGGAGGCACGAAGACCAGGATCAGCAAAGCCAGAGCAGCATTCATCCAATTGAAGAAAGTTTGGAGCTCCAACGTATTTAGTCGCTATACCAAAATCTGACTATTTAACTCCAACGTCAAATCAGTGCTATTGTATGGAGCGGAGACCTGGAGATCTACAAAAACAACGATCAATAAGATCCAGACCTTCGTCAACCAGTGTCTACGTCGTATCCTCTCAATATGCTGGCCAGAGACCATACATTAACCTCTGGCAACAGACGAATCAGCAACCACCAATGGAGGAAGAAATTTCCAGGAGATGGGGTTGGCTGGGCCATACACTAAGAAAACCAGCAACCAACACAACCAGGCTGGCACTTACTTGGAACCCCCAGGGAAAAAGAAAGAGAGGAAAACCCCGAAATACATGGCGCCCAGACCTTGATGCAGACGTCAAGCTGACTGGAAAGACCTGGAGACAGCTGGAACAGATGGCACAAAACGGGCAGAGATGGAGGGCAGTCGTTGATGGCCTATGCTCCAGGAGGAGCGAAGGGCCTAAGTAAGTAAGTAATTTGGCCAAGTGGTCTAAAGTGCATGCTAAGGCACTCTAGTCTACTTCATCATTCCTGAACTGACTGCCTCATTATAAGTAAAAGAATCTTGACTAGGGCAAGTAACACCATTACTTGACTCAAACAGTTAAATATTTTATTGATGATCATTACTTTTGATTTATTGTTTATTTGTAGGCTCCTCAGAAGATTTACCTCCCTTTTCAGGACAGTTGGAGATCTGTGAGAACACGCCTAGTGAAGAAAAAGATTTACTAGACGAATCTTCAGCTGATAACAGTAGTATGGCTATAGAGGAAGTGGATATGGATGGAAGTTGTTGATAAACAAAATAGTAAACATACTTGTGACTTTTGAATATAAAATGTCATGTCTTAAAAGTCAGTAAAGTGGTAAATAGTTAGTGATGTCTATATGATCACAGACAATATATTGTCGGTCATTATTAGAGCAGCAATCCTACTTATCGATCACAAGATTGATAACCAATCATCGCCGACATCAGCGAGTAGTTTCAGCATTGTTGTCAAGTCCATTTCATTTCCATTTCGTATTTCTTCAACGACATGGCAGAGAGTGATTGGATAATGTCATCGGTATTCAAGGACTCTGGGGTCTAAAGTTTTGGAGGTATCATAGCTTTATAGTAAGAACAAAATTAGAAAGAACAGCTATGCTTCAAACACAAATTAAACTACTAATTATGATATTGTCAGCTTTATTTGTTACAGGCCCCGGTTTCACAATCATTCCTTAGGTAAGATTTTCCTTAACTTAAATCTTGCAAAATTTCAAAACTTTATAATTTTGTTATTTCAAAACTTTATAATTTTGTTAATTTTTAAGATATTCAAAAAATTAAGGTGTCATTTTAAAGGTCACTGTTAGATTAAAACATTAGCATTTGGTTTTTACAAAAATATTCACCAATAGTTCCAAAAAGGGATTACCAAAATTGGCTAAATTTAAGTTAAGGAAAATCTTAGCTAAGAAATGATTGTTAAACCGGAGCCTGATGTACAAATTTATTATAATACAAAATTGTACTGGCAATTCTGATTAGTAATAAGTTGTGTCTCCGATTATTGATTGTCAATTTTTGTTTGATTGGACATCATTATCAAAAGTATAGGTAGTTCATGATCCGATTGCAGGGTGTTTGTAAACATGGATGAATCCACACCCTCTAAAACAGTTAGAATAATGTCTGAATAAAATAAGGCTATCCTACGTCTTCTCTGTCTCAGTATACCTGATATTATAATAGACTCAATGTATACATTGCCATCAGATTGTGAATGACCTATATGACATTAGATGTTGCAAAAATAAGGTGCTTAAATCAAAGAGGTTTTTTTTGTGGTATGACGGGCTAGTTATTGGTGCAAATGTGTTAAATAAAGTGTGTTTGAGATTTAAATGATACATTATTTCAGAGAAATGAGGAAATGATTTTAAAATGATACATGTAATTGTAATTTTGAAGAATACTAATTGTTGCAAGAAATTTGCAAAAGTTTTGTAACATGCATAGAATTAAGAAAATTCTAAATTGTATGTCGGTATATTTACCTGTTTATTCTTCTGAAAATAACTGCTGCAAAAATTTATGATATATTGAAGAATAGAGAATGAGAAACAGAAAGTCATAAAGCTATTTCTAACACAAGTACATGTATTTATGATAATTTTATATCTGTCAGAGAGGAATTATCAAGAAATTTTAGATTTTAATTAGGCTTCAATGAATTTACAACTAAAGATGTTGTATGTTTGTATGTATATTTATGTATATGTATATAAAATTATGATAAAACTATCAGTCTTTAATTATAACTTCTGTGTACACTGGTGACAGCCTTATGTACAGTCAAACCTGTCTAAAAGGCCACCCTAGGGAACTAGTAAAAGTGGCCTTTATGGCACGTGACCTTTATACACTGGTTCAAATAATATGAATTAAGAATAATTGGGATATGATTTTACTGGACTTTATAAGCAGGTGGCTTTTATATAGAGGTGGCTTTTATAGAGGTGGCTTTTAAGGCAAGTTGGACTGTATTTAATTACAGAAGTGCAGTAATCAGTCTAGAGGGGGTAAATGTGTCTTTGTCCTGCTGTTTTGTCCGATGACCCACATGCTATTGCTATAGTAGACTAAATTTAACCTTGTATAAATGCCAAACTATTGGTCTGATAAAGTCCATTGAAAATGCCCTCTCTTAAACAAATCCTAGATTGAACACTGGAAGTGATATGTTAAAACTTTGTCTCCTGGATAAAATCACAGATCAAGAAGTTCATGGGCCTTGAAGTGCTCACCTGAAGATATTGAATATGGTAACTTTTGAAAGTGAAGAACGATTAACCTTGCAAAAATGTAGTTAATGTACTGGTCCTATATATGAACTATCAAGCTTCATTCATCTTGTTTCATGAAAAAGGTGTTTAAGGTAGTATCTGGCACATGACATCATTTATTCTTGGGAATATTATGAGTTTCAGGATATGAGTTGTCAATGTGCAATTGTCCTTTTTGAATACATGTATAGTGAAGTCATCTTAGAAGTAATTTCGAAAAGGAAACTAATTTGTGTCAAGTTTTGATACTTACCAGACACAAAGTAGGAAGTGGTTTATAATAATATGCACTTGTCTCATTAAAAAAATTGCAATATTTCTCACAATCTGTTGGCGTATTCATAAATTCATATGATGTGGTGTTTAAATTAATAATTTCTTAATTAAATTGTAGTAGTTAAGAAATAAATAAATCAAGAGATTTACAGAGGTCTAGACAACATAGCCTGACTTGTATAATCAAAAACAAACATCATTTCATGTACAAATTACAATTCTAAAGCAAAGTAAAACCTTTGAAACTGGCAAATTAAGTTGAACCTGTGAACCAGGGAAATGAGGATGAGTGATCTGGAAGGGTAAGCACCTCTCGTTTACTCTTGCTAGCTACACCTGCCTCATTTGGTGTATTACAGATTTGTAGCTTGATGGTTTCCGCTTCAGATTTTAATACTACTGAGTTGGTTGGAATTATTAAGATGTTCATACTCAGTGGTTTTAAGCATTTAAAAGCCAGGCAAAAACAGATATATATATGCCCGTTTATGGTGACAATTTTCCAGGGGAACCAACACCCACCACCTTTGGGCCCCTTGCATATTTATAACAAAAATTCACAATGGTTAAATTTAGCTCATAGGTGTGGCAGTGGCAGACCCATTTGGGTCAGGACCATCCCCCTTTATTTCTATCACTTGTTCATATTCCTGGAACCTGTAGGGTTTCAAGCTGAATTTCCAAATTTTCCAGAGCCCCTACCTCATTCTTCTGCATAAACGAAAACATTACCATCACCACCACCCCTCTTTCTAAAATTTCTGGATCCGCCACTGTATGGTATTGATAAGCATGCGATAATTAAAGTGAGGAATTAGATGAACATTTCCAATAAAACAGGAGATTTAAAACATTTTGAATAACATGTGCGTGTCCCAAGAGCCGTTTTAAATCAATATTGAATGTAATAAGAAGTTTTAATTATCTGCAACTTAGTAATCAATCTAACCCAAACACATGTACATTCATATGGAGACCATTGATTAATTAGTTTTACGTCCCAGTTAAGAATATTTTACTTGTATCAAGACGTCACCAGATAAATTTTGGACCTTTGCCGTTGGCTCCGAGCAAAGTGCAGTTAGATAGCAGAAATCTCTCGCTCGGGTTGAACATTTTTTGTCGACAGTTTGGAATTAATGTCTTAACTATACTATCCAACTTTCTATACTTCAGCACCAAGAAAAATTTATAATATTATTTTTCTTTGTGCTGGATAGTATAGTTTAAACATTAATTAGTTCTTGTGCGTAGGGCCGAAATGAGCTGTCGATTTCATAGAATTCACAGAACATGTTCTCAATATGTTTTATAGGGTACCATGTAGGAAATATCGGTAAAACATTTTTTTAAATATATATGGGCAACCATACGTTTTATAGAGTCTAATGTGTAAAACGTTCCGTTTTAGTGTTTGGTCGGTGTCCTAGTAATTATGGAATGTAAGTGCCGTTTAATACAAATTGAGCCTTTTTAAGAAAAAAATCGAGTGGAAACATACAGTTAAGATATCTAACAGAAAGATAGATCTAAATGTTACAATTTGAGTGATTTATTCAAATTAAGGCAGGAGTAAACATCCATTGATGAAATATCAATTTTATTAATAAAACTACGTACAATTAATACGTATTACCGACAAGTGGATATTAGTTATTCATTTAAAGTTAGTAACAGACTTATTAATATTATCAAACAATGATTAAAACAGCTATTATGTGTTAATCCGTCGGGAAATCATGATACAGTTAGGTATAGTTCAATGTTGTATCACTTCAGTTTGGATATTTACGAGACTATCAGCACATAAGCACATCATTACACAAAGATTCAGACACTTAAATATCGGATTATACTTTTCTGTTCTCAATTAAAAAATTATGTAACATGACAAAATGTAAGCATTTTATCTAGCCTTTTTTTAAATTGTCGAACTATTAAGTCATTTTTTTTCCTTGAATACCAGTTTAATCCAAACCAAATTTTACTAGAATTCCATGGACTTTCCATGATAACACTATTCTAGAATTCATTTGCCATCCAAACAAAGAGAGAGAGATAGTTTCTTGATACCAAAATATTGTAGATAATTTATCATGCATCCAATGTCTGAAACTAGTAATGTCTCAATCAAACGCATTACTTAAAAAAATCGTACCCACCCACCTCCACATTAGTTAGGTATCCTTTAACAGGCGCCCGTTATATATATTCGAAGCACCTTTCGTACGCACACCTTTAGTGTGCGTCGTTAACATGTAATTCCGACTTCTCCTCTGAAACTACAAGACAGATTTTAACGAATTTAGTTAGAAGTATATATGGGCCGGGGCAATTCAGGTTTGTTCATGGCGTTTTCATGGTTACCACAACTAGGTCAAGATGACCTAGGGGTGCAAAAATCTTTAAAAATTTTCTCAGAAACCGGAGATTGGAAATAATAATAATAATAATAATAAATTTTATTATAGTCTCATCATAATATATACAACATATAAAACATTATTAGCACACATAAAATATATAAATATGCCACTCTTAAAAGAGTTATAAGAGACTTTAAAGTTATAAAAACTAGAACAAAAAACCCTTAAAAACATGTCATATACATGTACATAGTAAAACAACTGCTTATGAATATTAAAAATGACTGCGACGTAATAAAACACTTCTGCAGAACATGGCAACACTTAAATACATATCACTGTGGGCTAAAATCATACATAATTTGTCGGAATCGCTTAAAAGATCAAAACTAAAACCATAATTAAAACCAACACTTCTCGGTTTCTCAAATAAAACATCTCTTACATAGGCGTAGGAGCAGGGGGGGGGGGCAGCGGGGGCCGGGCCCCCCCCCCCAATGTCAGAGAAGGGGGGCCAGGCCCCCGCAATATATTGTGTGAAATTCTGTATCATGCTAAAAAATAGAAAAAAAAAAAAAAAAACCAAGAGCTTTAACAGGAAATGTCCATCTGGTAACCAATCAATTATCAATTTCATCATTATACTTGTAAAAGGGCGTCAAAATTTTCCGGGGTACCCCCATATCCAGTGGCGGATTCAGCGGGGGGCGTACCCCCCCCCCCTTTTGTCGCTAATAATACATATTGTTCAGTTTAGATTGCACCAGAATGCAGGATTTTGCGCCATTTTTTTCAAAATTTTCCGGGGGAGCATGCCCCCGAACCCCCTAGAAGGTTCGTGCCTTCGGCTTTCACATTATACGCCCCCTTTCTAAAATTCTGGATCATCTCCGATGAAGAGATTGATTATGGAACTTGTGTCATACGGTTATTTTATATAATCTTGCCTTGATATCACAGTATTTTAACCTATCGAAACGATGCACAATACATTGAGAATGCGTCTAGACAGGATTTAGTTTTGAAAATTTTCCGGGGAGGTCCCCCGGACCCCCACCTATGCGAGGGGTTTAGCACCCCTCTCATACTCTCCCCGCCTCGTGCCTGTGGCACGAGGTCGTACCTACGGTACGACATAGACATAGCTTCGGTTTGGCCCCCCCCAATATTAAAAACCCTCCTACGCCTATGTCTTAAATCGTCATATAAAACACAATGTAAAATAACATGGGATTCCGATTCCACACAATTTACACAGTTAAAACAAGTACGGTTTTCTAATGGGATACCTTCATACCTCCCTGTCTCAATACGAAGTGGTGCTATTCCACACCTAAATTGTGCCAGGGCACTCCTCTGTGCATGATATAAAAAACTACTAACATAGAATTCAGTATAAAAAGATTTTTTTTAAAGTTCTATAAGTCCTTAATTTATTACCCCCGAGGCCACGTTTAGCACAATTTCGATTTAAATCATCTAACCAGTCTGCTATATATAAATCCATGTTACCGTTGGAAACTAATTTAATTAAATGTTTAACGTCCATCTCACAGTAGAAAAAATCTGATGTGATATTTGGCTTCTTTATGGTCTTAAGCCTATAGTTTGTTCATTTCGTGAAATTCGAACATAAATTAGGTTAGGCGTTTTTGTGTTTAATTTTGAAAAAAAATCGTAAAATATTTTCAAATTGTTATAACTTGTTTATTTGATCAGATAATGACATGAGGTTTTCAGTTTTGACACATTCTTGTAATTACCTTAAAAAGGGGATCAAAGTCAATTGTGAAGGTCATGACCTAATTTTTTACCTTTCTGATTTTAGAATGTTGTTGGTATTGCTATAACGTTTTGTACAAGCATGTATATAAAAATGTTGTAGATATTGATACAATGATCATTTTGATGTATAGAAAAAAGGCTATGGGTTCAAAGGTCAAGGTCACAGATGCCGAAATGGTAAATTATCTCAAGAACTATTAACTTTTTGTATAGATTGTATAAAATTATTGTTGATATTGATGTAACGATCATTTTAATATATAGGTAAAGGTCATGGATTTAAAAGTCAAGGTCACAGATGGGAAAGAATACTGAAATGGTAAACTGTTTTAAAACTATCAACTTTTTGTCATGATAGGTTTGAATATTAGAATGTTGTAGGTATTGACACAACGATCATTTTGGGTTGTCAGTTTTGACATAATCTTGTATTTATCTTTAAAAATGATCTTGTAATTACCTCCAAAATGGGGTCAAGTTCAATTGTGAAGGTCGTTACCTAATTTTTCACCTTTCTGATTTTATTCATTATCTGGAAAACTATATTTGTTTTATATACACATTAGAATATTGTTGGTATTGATGTAACGATTATTTTGATATATAGATTAATGTCATGGGTTCAAAGATCAAGGTCACGGATACATAAGAATACTGAAATGGTAATTTAACTGGAAATTATAAACTTTTTGTTCAGATATGTTTATTAGAAGGAATACTGAAGTTGTTAATTATCTGAAAAGCCAAATTGTTAATATTTAGAAAAATTTCGACATTGTGGCTACAGTATCATGTTTTCTTACAATGTTTTAGCCAGTCATTAATTAAGAAATAAGATAACTTTATGAACTTGCAAAGTATAATGAGCTGTTCATAAAGACATTGGAAAGTTGCCTTATTTCTTATATTTACAACATTTATAAAAATGATTTTATTGCCGTCTCATATTTTCGATGTTAATTTGATAACAATTTGAAATGCGCTGTTGGTGCACCTTTTCATAAAAATGGGTCGTCTCCTGTCAGTCAACGAGAGCATTGGCACCTAACGTCATCACGTCAGATGTCAACGAGAACATTGGCATCTAACGTCATCACGTCAGATGTCAACAAGAGCATTGGCACTTAAAGTCATCACGTCAGATGTCAACGAGAGCATTGGCACCTAACGTCATCACGTCAGATGTCAACAAGAGCATTAGCACCTAACGTCATCACGTCAGATGTCAACAAGAGCATTGGCACCTAACGTCATCACGTCAGATGTCAACGAGAGCATTGGCACCTAACGTCATCACGTCAGATGTCAACAAGAGCATTGACACCTAACGTCATCACGTCAGATGTCAACAAGAGCATTGGCACCTAACGTCATCACGTCAGATGTCAACGAGAGTACTGACATCTGACGTCATCACGTCAGCGCATGGAGCAATGTCTATGAAATTGCAAAGTATAGTCGATTTCAAATATTTTATTGAAGCAAAGATATTGCAATTGTAAATATCCATCAAGTAAGCGTATCAGGCCCAATCGACCTCTTGCTGCATCTCGCAAAGGCTCGTTGCATAAAAACTATTCAAATCGTTTTAAACACTAATGTAAGATTCTCTATTTATGGTACAAAAGGGGCTCCATAGTTATCTAATGTTGACACAATATTTCTATAGAGAAGACTAAATCCGTATTCATTTAATGCATTTTATCATTGATTTTCAATTTATTTCCGTCATGTATGTATAACAACAGTGTCATGAGACCAGTACTTTTGTCACGTCCCGCAGATGACACTAAACTTATTATGAATCCTTTATAAAATGAAGCTGCGGAAATGATGACAGTGAAGAATGACATATACATACGGGTATTTATCACTCTGAGGCTTGAATACAGTCCCACTTCATGTACCCCTCCCTTGTATTGAGAATTTTTGAAAAAATATTTCTGACATATTTGCATTTCAAGTATTACTAAACGAGGGTGTTAAGTCGCTGCAAGAAATGTTTTTACATTTAACCTTAATTTGCGTGTTGTTTGCTACAGTAGCTAAATTGGTGCTCTCTAAGTCTTTTTATGTTGGGGGTCGTGGGTTTGAACCCCGATGGTGGTCTGACCAAGACTTGAAAAAGGTAGCGCCAAGCCACTCGGTATTTAGAAATGAAAGCCACGGGTTCTGCAGAAGATACCTTAAAAACCGATGCCTTGTGTCACGACAGGTGTGGCACATTACATAACCCTCCCGCTCATTGCCCTGGGCGCACTGCAAAGGTAAAACTTTCTGCCACTTCACCTACAGCTGGTGACCTTTCGATATAAGTGAAATAATCTGTGATTGAAACGTAAAACCCCATTCAACCAAGCAACCAACCAACATTCCCACTTCAATCACCCAAATGCGTTGACATTTTTTAAATGTCTATAGTTTATTATACGAAGTTGTTTAACTACGAAGGCCTATTAAGCTCATGAATAAAAAATAATTAAAAGGCGTAATAACGCGAATTGAAAGGCGTTATAACGCGAAATAAAGGCGTAATAACGCGAATCGAAAGGCGTAATAATGCGAAATAAAGGCGTTATAACACCTTTCGAAAGGCATAATAACGCGAATTGAAAGGCGTTATAACGCGAAATAAAGGCGTTATAATGCCTTTATAAAGGCGTTATAACGCGAATTAAAAGGCATTATAACGCGAATTAAAAGGCGTAATAACGCGAAGTGAAAGGCGTTATAATGCCTTTTTGTCTATATATAGAGCAGTCACTTGCCTGGAGAATGTTAACAACCCTCACCACAAACAGATTGATTTTAGTTTGAATAGCTTAAGGCAACTGCAGATCTATTCATACTAAGATGTCACAAATGTCATTTAATCATTATTGACAACTGGACAGGAACTTTTTAATAAATAGCCATGTGTACATTGCCAATGTTTATTAATGTTTGTATTTCAGATTACTTAAAAGATTTCCACCCCTTATATAAAATGATACTCTTTATGAAAAAACAACACTTTAACATTGAAAAGACACCTTTCTTTCTGTTTTACTGAAATAGTATGTTCATTTCAGCGCAGGATCGGATGATGTGCAGTTTTTTTTTTAATATTCATAGAATAAATACATATAAAACAGCTTATTACATTACATACAGTTGTGCAGGAAACACACACACACACACACACACACACACACACACACACACACACACTTTTAATATGTATGTAAAGTGGGGGGGGGGGGTTAAAGATTAAACCCCAGGACCTCCAAATCATTATGAAAGGCATCTAACTTCGCGTTAATAAGCCTTTATTTCGCGTTATAACGCCTTTTAATTCGCGTCATAACGCCTTTTTATTCGTGTTATTACGCCTTTATTTCGCGTTATTACGCCTTTATTTCGCGTTATTACGCCTTTATTTCGCGTTATAACGCCTTTTGATTCGCGTTATTACGCCTTTATTTCGCGTTATTACGCCTTTTAATTTTTTTTCATGAGCTTAATAGGCTTTCGTATTTAACAACTCCAAGACGTGTTTTATCTTTAACGTTATTTTTGCGTGTCTATATAATATTATGAGTATCTATCTAGTCGTTGGCTAAGGATTGACCTTTTTCATATTGACTGACTAAATAAAAAACTCCAGTCAAATCAAACTAGATAAGCTACATGTCTTTTTTTTAAAAGTTATTGCATAGGTACAACGGTTTAAATTTGTCGAAAAAGTTATTGCATAGGTTTTTTTTAAACCTTTGTCAAGTTATTAAAATTACGGGTATTTTGTGTTCAAATTACCCTAGTATGCATATAAATGATACACTGTTGTTTATTTTTAATATTAATTAATCCATGTACATCACAATATATACCCGAAAGTGTGCAACGGGCAATAACTAAATCCAAATTAGCAGATTTATTTAGAGTTTAAAGTATGGGTCATAAGCACGATATACACTTGATCAAACATTGATGATAAGAACCTATCTATAAAATACTTCGGTATATGTCAATAGAATATGACAACATAGCAATGTACAGTACAGGCCTAATTAGCTAACGAATTGCTGTCGAACCGGCAACTCATCTCGACCCTTCGTTGGTCGCATTTCGACAACTGTTATCTATCTCTCGACACCAGCTATCCATAACTTGGCCACTCGACAGTCGATTTTTTTACTCCCGTTTCGTTACGTCAGGTGTTAAACTTTCGACAGGTCTGTAGTGGATATCGCAGTGAAAAGGGTCAAAGTGTTGATATCATAATACTTTTCCTTCCTGTCGTAGACTTAAAAACTTCAGTGTTTTTTTGACGGAAAATGCTGATAAATGTGTTATGTTGTTCATATAGCTGTTTGTCACATGTTCTTCCTTTTTCAGCATTCGTAGGCAATGTTGATGAAGCGTTGGATTCATTCTACAATTGATGATTTTCGTGGTTGGTAAGTTAATCAATGTCATTTTTTTAATGAGAAAATCTTTGCTCTGGTGATCGAGTGGCATATAACACCAGGTTATTCACAGGGGTTAAGCCTGCCGTAACTGCAGTTGCACGACCTTCCGTTCTCGAGGCGAATTCACTACACCACCGAGCCAGTTCATTTCATACAGTCAAATTAAGTGTTTAGTAATATTATTTAAATTAATCCGGAAAATCAGTCACTGACATCCTTATGTTTACACGTTGGTGCAGTTAAGTACATCTTACCGAAAATTTCAAACGTCGATTACTGTTAAATGAGCGATATTGGTGTTTGGTCCACGCTTCAGATTTGTTTTGTTTATAAAGCCCGAAGTACTTCGGGTACAATTTAACATTCGTTTGTGTAAACCATGTGGTTCAAAATTGAATTCTTCATATTATATTAATATAAACCTTCTCCACTGGTTTGTTTTTAAGCAAACAACATTGACCTATCCGCTAGACCTTTCATTAGGAATATTCAAATAGGAGAATCCACTCAATACCTAAGAAGATTTAGGATTCGCAATTATTGTATAAACGTTAACAATGTATGTTTTCAATGAGGTTAGAAGAAATAAACACCTTAGTTCAATAAACATAAATGTACTGGTCTGCAATAAATATTCAAATGGAAGGTCAAGCGGACAGGTACTTGTTGTTTGGTTATACCTTGGAATGTTGTTGTCACTCTCATTATAACAAAGTACATTGTACCATGAGAAATATTTGTTCAGAATTTACTATATAAGAGACACCGCATAACTACAAATAATACTTTATATTTGTTTTAAACAGATTTGGTCTGCCGAAAGACTGGAAAAACAATGGAACGTAACCGATATAACAGATCTAAATTGACCAGGGGAGTAATACTGTTGCTTTGTGTCGTCTGCTGCCATGTGCCAGGAATACGATGTTCCATTTTGACACCAAAGAAATGCAATTTCTCGAAAAACAAGTTTGAAAATGAAATCATCGTTAACTGTTCGTCACAAAATCTTCAGGAAATACCTAAAAATATACCAAGACATGTAACAAAATTGTTACTAAGCAACAACGTCATCAAGGATGTTCCTAACCACGTGTTTAGGAATCTACTTCACTTAAACGTTTTAGACTTGTCATATAACCAAATCAGTCATATTGGACCGGAAGCTTTGTCTGGGTTAACTAATCTTTTAACTTTAAATTTGTCTCACAACGAACTTGTCTATAATGAATCAAATTATCCAAGAAATCTGTTTAAAGCTACCCCTAAGTTAAGACACCTGTATCTCCATGGAAACAATTTCAATAGTTTACAGAGTACAAAGTACCCAGACGAAGCTCTCAGTAGATTGTCTTATTTACAATCGCTCTCTTTAGATGGTCTTAACCGAGAGTTCGGTCACG
This sequence comes from Anadara kagoshimensis, assembly GCA_021292105.1. Classification (NCBI taxonomy): domain Eukaryota; kingdom Metazoa; phylum Mollusca; class Bivalvia; order Arcoida; family Arcidae; genus Anadara; species Anadara kagoshimensis. The sequence continues at coordinate 8,899,272 of CM037869.1, forward strand.
GGTTTAAATACCTGTCACGTCTTACAATTCTGAACATATCTGGATACGATAACGGGTGTTTAACAGAAACTATAGATGATAAAACATTTGAAAACTTGATGAATACGTCCATTAAATCTATTGATATGACCGCATGTAAAATCAGCCATATATCACCGAATGCTTTTAAATACCTGACAAACCTGGAGGTTCTGACGTTAAATGGAAATTTTGATTTGACTTTTGAAGGAGTCAAAAACGTGACGATGAGCTTAAAGTACACCAATATATCTGAACTTAATCTGAATCATATCAACAGTGGCTCTCCAAAAACTCTAAAGCACGACACTTTGTCTGCTTTAAAAAACACAAATATAAGAAAATTTGATTTTGGTCATAATCATATATATAATTTAGATCCGGAATTTGCCTTTACACTCCCTCGTTCAATTACCTATTTATCTCTTAGTGACAACCTGATTATTGATGTCCGACCTTTGGTCTTTTTGATCTTGTTGGCAAACTTAAAAGTATTAGATGTAAGCGGACAACTACAGTTACATCATACACAGAATATGACGTCATTCCTAACTAGTATCATGATCCCAATACCACCTAATTTGGAATATTTAATTTGTAATAACATCAAACTCGGTGCTACGAATGTCCATAGAAACACTAAGGTTGCTACCAATAAATTAAAATACGCAGATTTTTCCTCAAACGCGATGACACATATATACTCTACATTGCAGGGGTTTAATCATTTAGAATTCTTCAATTTGTCAAATAATGGTATCCTTGATATCAACACAACATTTTTTGGATATTTTGAAAATCTTAGAACCCTTGTCCTCAGCTATAACCATTTTGGACTGTTTATTTTACAGAACCAGTCATGTCAGTTATTTTCTAAGCTTACAAGACTTAACCTACTGGATTTAAGTTTTAATAACATAAAACAATTGCCATTTTGCATTTTTCAAAACTTAAGAAATTTGAAAAATTTGGGTTTGAATAATAATGCATTGACTGGGTTAGATTTCAAGATATATCGTCTTCAAAGTTTGGAGTTATTGGACTTGTCATACAACCAATTGTTAAAACTTTCCAGCGATAACATGTGTGACATCGACAATATTATCCGGATTAAAAATAATACTCTAAGGATAAACTTGAAAGGAAACCCTTTAAAATGTGGATGTGAGGACACTGGATTTCTGATATGGCTAAACAATCATATCAAAGCGTCTACAATACACCTAGAAGATATGGACACCTACGCATGTGTACATGAAAACGGAAGTATGATCCATTTCCGTGACTTTGACCAAATCTTATTGGATTATCAAGTCACGTGTGTTGCTAAAACCGTCATATTGACATGCAGTATTGGCTTTGTGGTTGTTCTCCTTCTTCTGGTCATTTTAACATTATACCATTATAAAAGATGGAAGATTCAGTACCTGTTGCACGTCAAAGTTAAAACTTTCATTCAATACCGCCAACTTGTCCAAGATAACAGACTATCTGACGTTTACATCTCGCATAGTGATTCACAAAATGACTTGGCTTTAAACTTGGAGGAAGCTCTACGGGCGCACGATTATCAAGTCTGTGTGGCTGATGGTCACGGTCAACTTGAGATGCCTGGAATAACAAACGCTATTCAAGAGAGTACATACGTCGTAGCATTGATCACAAAAGATTATGTCAATGATCACATGAAAACTTGGGAATTCAATATGGCAGTCATTGATGGGTTGGCTCAGAATTATCAGAAGGTACTTCCGGTGTTAGTGGAGCGTGACATTCCAGTCAACCAGTACGATGAAGCCATGATAAACCATTTGATGTCCAATAATCCTAAAATTTATCTAGGAGAAGAGGATCTAGTTATGTATTTGACAAACGAATTAAACAGGCTGAACCACCAATTAAGAGTAAACTAATTATTATAAATGTGGTTATTTTTGCGGGTGAAAATTTTCAAAAAAATCGTATTGTTGGCATTTCGCGAGTGAATTATTTTCGCACTTTTGTATAGAAAATGATTTGCGGCAATCTTCGCGAAATTTATCTAGGAGAAGAGGTTGGTTGGTTGAATGTTGCTTAACGTCGCGTCAGCAATTTTTCAGCTATTCGCGACGAGAACTATTTTATTGATCTCTATGGATTAATCTATGAACAATTTTGTGTATGCATGTGAAGTGCGAGTGTGTTGTATGGTCTGCCTTGTACTAGCGCGCACTCAGGACGACTTTAACGTGCTAGCTCACAGAGTCAGTACGCCGCAAACAAGCGTACCGCTCCCCCAGTCCATTATACTGATACCAGGTGAATCAGTAAAGGCCAAGGGCAAAGAAATTTCACTTTTACAAGAAAAATTCACTTTCCCACATGTGGTCCGAGCGGGACTCGAACTCACAGCGGTGAGAGACCCTGGATTTGAAGACTGACGTCTTATCCATTAGGCCACCGCGGCCTCTCTATAGAAGAGGAGGATCTAGTTCTGTATTTGATAAACGAGTTAAACAGGCTGAACCACCAATTAAGAGTCAACTAATTAAATAAATGTGGGTTTTTTCGCGAGTGAAATTTTTCAAAATAATCGGATTGTTGCCATTTCACGAGTGGGTTATTTTTGCACTTTTGTATAAAAACGATTTGCGCAATTTTCACGAGGGGAATTTTCGCGATTTTTTTACAATTCGCCGATAAATTTTAAAAATTACAACCAGGTCTATTGTATTCTTATATCAGTGATAATTAAGCTAATTAAGGCTTTTGAGCACCGTGACTAATAGTGCACAAGTATTGACTCCTTTTCGTTAGCTCAGTGTTAAACTTTCGAATCTGGTTTTATTTTGTTTTTTTTTTTAATTATTCTGTTCTGAATTGTATAACATAAATTTAAACCGTTTATGTCACTCAAATGAAAATATTGAGTAACATGTTCATTAGTAGAAATTTTTATATATATATCTTATACTATTTATAAATATGTCCATTTTTTGTAGACAAACAACAATGACTTGTCCGTTTGACCTTTTATAAGGAATATTCATACAGGATATTAGGATCCACCCAATATATAGGCGATGTTAAGATTCGCAGTTAATACAATACAGGTGTATAGTTTTTACCTGTACTTGTGTTCACTATACAAAAATGTACTAGTGCATAGTAAATATTTAATTAAAGGTCAAATGAACAGGTCAATGTTGTTTTCCTATACATCATAACTAGAACACTGTTTATATTGTATGCCAAATGATTTTTGTATGTATTTGTAGTTTGTATTCATTATTATTTATTTCCTCTATAAAAGAGATATTACATTATAACATATGTGTTAACATATATACATGTATAATACTAAATGTCAAAGTTTAACACAAGAACAACTAAATAAATAAATGGTACATATTTACATATTTACGCATAATATATTATGTCTGAGTAACACCTGTGACCATCTACCCCCTTGCATTTAGGGTGGAGATATATGTGGCTGACATCTGTTTCACAAAGCAGTAGCAGGCAGTGGTAAACCGATGAAGATGGGGTTGCTCTAAATTTAGTCCTTCGCTATTTCCCAACAGTACCAACGTAAAATCAGTTTCACTACAGCTTAGTAGAAAAGCTGATATGTAAATTGGAAAGTCGTCTGTTAATTTTTCGAGAAACAGATTTCGAATCGCATTCAGAGATAAACATGTGCTTAAGATGTGTTCCAGTAGGTCACTATATATCGAGTCACATAAGTAGCAGACATTGACATTATGTTGTGGGGTACAGTCCAAAGTTTTGAGACGAATCTTGCTACCTGTAGTTCCTTGTTGTTAGTCGGATATTTCCAAACAAGCGACGGTTTTATAGAGGAGTGAAGTTGGTTAAATCTACTGAAACTATCATCGTTTGTAACTCTCTGAAGCCAAAGTGTAGATTCTCGACCGTATACAGCTGTGTTAACAATTTGTTTCCATTGTATTTTGGTGGGAATAATCTGTTCTTTTACGAAGAGTTTCAGGTGGTCATATAACAAGTACTTCTGTATTAGTCTAATTATATCCGGAATAAAGCCAGTCATGTTACTATTGTCGGAAGCGGTAATGTTCTGATATAATCTGTATAGAAAAACCTGTTTTGTATGTGAGTGATGGTTAAGATTACATAATCTATTGTAAAACAGAAGCTTCCTTCGATCAATTTCGCTGTTTATTCGATGAATTCCTACCATGCTCTGGCAAATGTCCGATCTAGTATTCCAGTTGAAATCTTGGGATTTTTTGACAATGAAGTGTTGAAAAACATCTAACATTTTAATGTCTGACTGTTTCAAGTTATGCCAAAGTTCACAACCGTATAGTACAGATGGTAGGACAATTTTTTTGTAAAGGCTGATAACGGTAAGCGGATTTAGAGAGTCCCTAGATGGAAGAGCAAAGAAAGATTTTCTGCCTTTTTCACATGCCGTTTCTGTCCGTAAAGATGATGAGAGATCTGATGATTGTATAATACCTAGATGGTTATATGTAGTTTGAACTGGAAGTTGCTTGTTACCGATTTTCCACACAAGGTTCTGTTTGAGGGTTCTTTTAGGTCCGTATACTAGTACAGCTGATTTTGACGGGTTAAATTTAAATCTCCATTTCTTTGAGTAACTATATGAAACATCTAGCATCTGTTGAAGGCCGTATGGTGACGTACTGATACATGTTATGTCATCTGCCAGTGTTGGATTTCCAGATTTTACGTCATGAACACACGCGGATGATGGACATTTTTCTAAGTTGGAGATAAGACCGTCTATAAACACTAGGTACAAGAATGCTGACAAAACACTACCTTGTCGGACGCCTTGAGTCTGTTGAAACCATTCTGATTGAACTGAATTTGCAACGACAGCACTCTCTGTATTCACATGAAAGTCATTAATTAGCGACCATAAGGTGCCTTTAATGCCTAATTTGTGGAGTTTTACACAGAGACCAGTTCTCCACACTGTGTCAAACGCTTTTGAACTGTCTAAGAATGCAACAAAGACTTTACTTCCTTGTTCTATATTGTATAACACAGTCTCTTGAAGTTGAAATGAAGCTGTTGAACATCCTGATCCTTTGATGAAACCATGCTGTTGTTTGGAAGGAAAATCGGTAAGATTAACAAATTGGTCTATCCTAGAAATAAGTAGTTTTTCGAACAGTTTAGAGATCGTAGGTAAGAGTGACACTGGTCTGTAACTATCTGGAGAACTTTTAACTTTTCCACCAGCTTTATATATGGGAACAATCAATCCACGTTTCCATGCTGCGGGAATATAACAGTTACTAACAACGCCATTAAACAATTTGGTAATTACAATAAACAATACACTGCCACCGTGGATTATGTGTTCATTTTGAACACGGTCGTGACCAGGCGCTTTACGTACCTTGAGTTCCTTAATAAGAGTCTGAATTTCACTGACAAGTATTTCACCACCAGGGAGATAACTGTGCGTTGAGCTATTAGAATGTGAAATATTATCATATTCCGTGCTTATATGATCATAGAAATCACGGTCAAACTCGGGATCATCCACTTGAGAATATATACTATTGTAGTATTCAGCAAAAGCGTTAACAACATCTTGAGGCGTGTTATTAACAGTGTCGTTATACACAATTTCAGGATAAATTTTATCACATCGCGATTTTTGTTTGTGAACAAGACGCCAAAATAATCTGATGTCGCAGCCTGCTGCCGAGTCGATATCGGAGTATGTTTTATTTATATATTCTTCGGCTGCTTCTTCCTGGGTGTATTTGAAGTGTCGTTTAGCGCGTTTGTAATTATAATAGGACAAGTATTGCATTCCTCGTGGTTTGCCATCTAAAATCCATATTTTTCGCATTTCACGTTCGTTTTTGTGTGCATTTTTGACATTTTCAGTCCAGTACGGCTTAGTGTGAGGATTGTAGTTTGAACGCGGTATGCAACTGTCACAACATTGACAGTATTGACTCCTTTTCGTTAGCTCAGTGTTAAACTTTCGAATCTGGTTTTATTTTGTTTTTTTTAATTATTCTGTTCTGAATTGTATAACATAAATTTAAACCGTTTATGTCACTCAAATGAAATATTGAGTAACATGTTCATTAGTAGAAATTTTTATATATATATATCTTATACTATTTATAAATATGTCCATTTTTTATGTAGGCAAACAACAATGACTTGTCCGTTTGACCTTTTATAAGGAATATTCATACAGGATATTAGGATCCACCCAATATATAGGCGATGTTAAGATTCGCAGTTAATACAATACAGGTGTATAGTTTTTACCTGTACTTGTGTTCACTATACAAAAATGTACTAGTGCATAGTAAATATTTAATTAAAGGTCAAATAACAGGTCAATGTTGTTTTCCTATACATCATAACGTAGAACACTGTTTATATTGTATGCCAAATGATTTTTGTATGTATTTGTAGTTTGTATGATATATGTATTTGCAGTTTGTATGATATATGTCTTTGTAGTTTGTATGATATATGTCTGTATGATATATGTCTTTGCAGTTTGTATGATATATGTCTTTGTAGTATTCCAATCAAGTTAGTTGTATTCGTATAATTTCAATGCCACTAGATATGTTACTCAATGGAAAGGAAAACACAACTTTGTAAAGATTTAAAACATCTTTGAAAATTTGGTATGATATTTTGCAAACAGATTGATTTGTAAACTTTATGGCGGATGTAGCTAGCTAGACAATAGATACTTATACTCCCGGAGCACCCAGCCTCACTTCTCTAATTTGACGGCTTCAAAGTTTATACTTTGCTTTGGGGTTGTGGTTTGGAAATGTTTGTTTGTTTGTTTTTATTTATTTTTATTTTTGTTCACTCTTAATATCAAAGATCATCTTGTCGCAGCGGAATTAAAATTCAAATCATCAGATCATTTTTGAAAAATGATTGCATCATTTGTATCATTAAGTAACATGTTCAGTGACATTAGCATTAAAAAATGTTAATATTTGACATCATTAAGGAACTTCTCTGTCTGTTTATAAACATGTGTTTTATAACCATGACAACATTCTAACTGAAATATACGTCAGGGTCTGACCCCTTGAAAAAGGTAGTGACTGTTCTTTCGCCAAGCACTCGACATTTAGAAATGACAGTCACAGGGTCGGTAAAAGAGATCTTAAAAACCGATGTATCGTGTTACCACAGGCTTGACACGTTAAAAAACAGTCCTCCCTGCACCGTTGCTCTGAGCGCAATGTAAAGGTAAAGGTTTCTGCAACTTACCTATAGCTGGTGACGCCTCGATATAGCTGAAATATTTTCGGCTGATTTGTAAAACCCCATTCATTCAATCAATCAATCTTTCATGTTACTTACTTTATTTATATTTTTCATTGTTTGTAACTAAAAACACAAACAACTAGAGGACGAAATAAAATAAAGGAATTCATAAGATACACTTTAATTGAGATCCTATATAATATATTTACTAAGATAAAAGTTAACCAATGGCGAGGGGGTATGTATTAATAAGGCAACAAGCACATTCAACCAATACCAAAAACACCTATGTCGTACACTCCAGATTTTCATTTACTTTCCGCATTTATTGTTCCATATTTTAAAAAAAGACACTCATAAAACCAAGGTTAAACCGCTTTGCTTTCCAAAATTTACCGTTTATATTTTAGAATTCATTTTTATTTATTCACAGTTTCTCAAAGTTCCTCTTCTGACTAAGTATCTATCTATTCCCTATTGTCAGCTCAAAGCATCGGAATCTAAATTTTGGCCGGGTGGATATGAATCTTCATATGATGGTTGGTTTTTCCAGTATCTATCTAATCTCGACTCATAACTTGTGATTTCATTTGCTGCAGTATTAATTCTATTAAAAAGCCATGGAGCCATTGATTCTGATTTTGTCCAATGGTCCTACTGTTAAGACCATAGCGAGCCACATTAACATTGCATGAATGCAAAAATGCATTTTAGAGGACAGATTTTGAAAACGTACCCTCTGAAAAATCATAGAATGAACATTTGCTGTAACTACTAATGTTGGTATGCTGTTTCATGCGCAAATATACGATGTATAAAGGAATAGTTCCTTATGTTGAATCTTACTCATTCAAACTTTAACAATTTAAATTAAGGAACCAATATGTTTCTATAGACAGTCGTCTGTTGTCGGTTTCAAATTAGGAATTCACCATTCGATGGTCGGAAGTCATATGTTCCACATTTTGAGATTTCCTATTCATATTTGAAATTCATTCATGAAAACATAAAATCCACGCATCTCAAGATGTTTATTTGGAATTTATATGCTCCATTTTGGAAATCCTTATTCCGATTTGGAATTCATTCGCGGAAATCATGAAATCCACACGTACAGAAGTTGTACATTTAGAATTAATTAATCAACATATTAATATTTTCCACATTTGGAAATCCTTATTCACTTCAAAATACATTCGCAGAAATCATGAAATCCATGCATCCATCATTCTGATATTCATGTAGAATGAATATTTTCCACATTTTACGATTCCTTATTTACATTTGGAATTTATTCGTGCATAACATTATACCACGCATTCAGAATTCAGAAGTATTGCGTTCTACATTTGGAATCCTTATTCACATTTCGGAATCAATGTCTTAAAATCAAGATTTCACCCGTTCCTTATTTGAGGTACTATATCTAAGACATTTTAACCGCGGTAGCACTTTAAATAGTTACCATTCAAATCGTATATAGGCAGTGCAGTTCAACAAATGGCTCGCATCATATGTAGGTATTACTGCTATTTGTCATATTCTACTTTTTAATGCATTATTGAATGTAGATGAAGTTTAAAATTAACATGTCGTATATGACAGTGTAGTTCAACCAATGGGCAGTGTGATGATCAGTAAATCAACTTTTTGTACTCTGATGTCTGCAATTCAAAATTAAAGTAGTTCCATGTACCAACCGATTTTCTTTAAACTTTCTGCAATCACTTGAAATTAAACAATATACGCATGCATGCCATCCAGTTTGTTTGCAGGATTTGTTCACTGACATTGCAGACTTGAATTTTTAGCTGTTCTAGCGTTTTGTTGTTTCTCCCTCGTCTTTAACAGAACTATGTGAAAACTCCTCCTTAACAGACGACACTGACGTAGAAACGGTAGGTGGGCGTGGCTGGTATTTTTGCTCTGGAATTGCTGAAAAATACAAATACATTACTATTAAAAATTGTTACTTTACTTAAAATTAAGAAGAATTTAAAGTTTACATTTTTTTCAAATTTTAAGCGACTATTTCTCTCTCTAGTTATCAAAAACGATCTTCTGTAGCAGTGTAGACATTCCAAACCAATGATTTGCGTTACGTAGGACGCTTATTTATAGTAAACGATAGACCTCTTACATGGATGATGTCCATGCATTGTAGCAACTGCTAGTGAAGTCCAACGCCTAATGAATTCAAAAGATTCGGGCTCTTGATATTACAAGTTCTCGAAATTATACGACTGTATTTTATCTCAAACGGCGATAGTGCAAAATGCATTTTTATTTGTCCATGCATTCACTGTTTCTTGTTATGCATTTTTGTCATTAAGGTGCTCTCATGTGTATTGTTGTCATAATAATGTTTTGTAACTTCGCAAAAACAAATTTGCATTTGATTTTAACGGGGACAGCTCAACATATGAACGCACTTTATTGTTTTGCACGGCAATTTGAAAACAAAATGCCATCTATTGATGGACATAAGGTAAAAACCTCATCCCTAGGATGTTTACATTCAGTTTATTTGAAAGACTTTTGTTCCATTCACAAAATATACCTGGGAAATTATGTGATATTGTGTCTGTAACAGCTGAAAAATCAAAGCCTTTATCAAATACTAGCGTTGGACATCGTGATTTTTAGCATGCGCTATTAAAATCCAAAGTAAATTTCAGTTTGCATTTTTTAAAAACAAGTTGTCTTTTGCAATAAGTCCATATATTGACCAAATATTTATTTCGTAGAGTGTATTTAAAAACTTTAACTGCCAACGACACGATTTGTCTTCAAATGTACACGTTAAGCTAGAATGACTGATGGATTTTGATGAGGTATTGTAATACACTTCACAGTCACAGTTAACTAACACGAAGAAAATCTGTTAAACCAACGACTTTCTGAACACGTGTTACTTACCGCCAATGTTCGGCATCAAAGCCCGTTAAATGTCACAGAAGGGTGTCTTTGGTGTGATTTATGTTTATGATCTATTAGTTTCTGGCTGTCACTAAGTACATTTGATTCTTCTAAACCCAGTGTTGTCATCCATTTAGCTATTATGTATGTAATATAAATTAACTCCTTAAGCCTCAAGGTTTTGAGAAATTGTAGGAATTTCCAAAGCTATTGGTCGGCCTGGTGTAATGGCATAAAGAGTTTCGCACTTTCAGTATTCATGGAATTTTTATAATGGTTGATGACGCCCCCGGTATTTCCTCTTTATAACTCTGATAAAACTTTACCTGTTCATTGTTGCATTGAATATGTGCTAATTAGCACAAACGAAGTATCACAAAACATCAGAACACCAGTTCATATGTTATTACCTGGTTATTGTTCAAGCATTCCTCCACGCAAGATATATAAGGTTTAAGTCATTCTTGAACGATCTTGAGAAATATATATATCTTATTAAATATGGATAAAAAGGTTCATCTCTTATTAAAAAAAATACAAATGTCATTTTATGTCGCCATTTTGACTTCAAATACGATACAGATTAAATATTAAGATTTTTTTAAAGACGTAACAGATAATTTCATAATTATGCGTGGTTGGAGGGGTGATACAGATTATTAGTTCCAAGCGGTTTTTTGTTTGGGGGGGGGGCTTCATGATACCTTACCATACCTACTACTGATAAGTTAGTATTGAGGAATTTACATCCAGAAAGTGCGCAATGATGTCCAAAATCATTTGGCGTATCTGCCATATAGAAAACACATGATGTATTTTTCCTTTATTTCTGATGTCTAAAAGACAGTCTCTCGTGTTAAGATGGCAATGCAGCCACTATACGTCTAAATCATTACTGAGTTATAACTTAATAAAGCGTCTTAGTGACTCTTAGTCTACGAAATCACTGTTGCTAATTTCCGTGTTTTCCAAGAAATCCTCCGTTATTTAAATAACTGAATAACTAGATTTATTGGTCGTTAAATGACTCGATTGAAGCAATAGCAATCCTCATCATTCTATCTTCAGGGCTGAAACCATTTACAGCTAACTCTAACTGCAATGCCTCTTTTATAGTAAGCTGTCTCGTAATGTCAATTCATGTCTAAGTAGCACTCTTAAGTGAATCTGAAGTATGAACAAGAATTGCAATAAAGCTATGTGACAAAGTTGTTAAATCTGTTAAATCAGACGCTTCTACAACACGTACATGTAGTACAGACTCTTGTTTCACAATCATTCCCTAACAAAGAAAATCTGACAAAAATGAAATCTTAATAATTTTGTTATTTTGTAAGATATTCAGGAATTTAAGGTATCATTCAAAGACAATACCAGTTTATAACATGTGTATTTAAATTCGCAATAAATTTGTATTTATAGTTTCTAAAAAGATTACCAAATTTGAATAATTTCAGTTAAGGAACGATTGTGAAATTGGAACCTAGTACTTCTAAATTATTACTACCGAGAACATTTACAGATGTATTTTGCAAAACAAAAATATTCTGGTTTGATATTAAAATTTGATATTATTGATATCATTTACCGGCTTCATGTTTTTACTTATAAAGCAATTGTAGTAAATTATTGTTCGTGTTTTCTTATATTGCTTCGTTAGTTACAAACTTCTTTTGGATTATTAGTTTACGAAATGAGTGCAGTTCAGCTGTTGGTCTATTGGTTCTCTATTTAAGCCTTAATCCGCTACCAAAACACATCCATCCCAAATGTTATACTAGTAACATTCTGTAAACGTATTTATTTTCGCGTGTACTAATTTTCGCATATTTCGCGGTCGTTTGTTTTGCGCGAAAATTAATACAGACCGAAAATTATATTATGCCTATTGTGTTTTAGTGCATATTTAAAAGATGCAAACATTTAATTACACGGATCTGCCTTAATTGCTTATATCGCGAAAATAAGTACACGCGAAATCAAATACGTTTACAGCAATCAATAAATATTCATCATTGACTATTACTTTTTATATCATTTCTGTTGTTCATGTGTATACATTGGTTCTGTATCATGATGGGAAAGTCAAACATAAAAAAATAGAATGATCAACCTTTAATGACATCTAACATTTTCTTGATTAAAATAAATTTCAGTTTCCCAGGCAACACGAGATAAATTTATCACAATTTAACGCATACGGATTTCTTTTTATCAACATAACTGTAAGCTAATAAATGGTAAGAGTGTTCATCAAAAGTATAATTTTTTCAGCACTTATTATTTTGGAAACTAGGCGATGATATGAGTGAAAAAATAGAGCGGTGTCGATGTCCTTAGTAAAACATTACATCATAATATCAATAATGTGATGATGTAGGAAACCGGAGTGCTTCGGGAAAAAATAAAAAAAACCTTCGGAAAGTGAACTTCCAAACTATCTTGCACTAAAATCTGCACGAGTAGGATTCGAACCTCAGCCACAAGAGGTGTTGTGATTCGTAAGTCAACACACTAGACCACTCAAGTACAGCCATGGGTATATATATATATATATACATGTGGAACGTTAAAACTAATATAACGAATTAGTTCTGAATCGGCAGCTGAACTCGATACTTTGTTTGCTATATCCCTAGTTAGACTTTCAGCCACTAGCTATGTATATTTCATCCATTCGACAGTCATGTTGGTTCTGTGTTAAGCTTCCTACAGGTCTGTACTGCCTTTCAGTCACTAGCTATGTATATTTCATCCATTCGACAGCCATGTTGGTTCTGTGTTAAGCTTCCTACAGGTCTGTACTGCCTTTCAGCCACTAGTTATCCATTTCCCATAGCATCCGAGCTTCGACTCATTTTGTCTGTTCTGTGTTAAGTATTCGACAGGTCTGTACTGTACCCTGTTCAATTGGCGTCCTCGTGGTGCTGTGTAAGCAATCACTGACTAACACATCATACAAGATTTATGCTTGTTATAACGACTACAAGCTGGTGCTGAAACCAGATACTCATCATTACAGTTATACTATATCATATCATACAAGTGATTTCTTATCCTGAACCTGAAGGAGTGGCTCTGTTTTATCTGCATTTATCAAGATATCTTTAATCGCTCACGATACTAATGAGCCTACAATACTAGGGGCGTCTATCAAGTAGGGCAAACTAGGACTACTGAGGGTTGTAAATAACCACGTTTTGTCTTTTCCATACTTTCTATGCCAAACAAAGCTTTAAATAAATTCTCCACATTTATTGTTACAACTTTCTTTTTTATCCATTAATACGACGTTTAAGAAGAAAATCAGAGTACGATTTTGGTTATGAGATTCCCTGTTCCATTTAGTGTTGAAACCAGATAGCAACAAAAAACCGTCTATACTTATATATCCATAAAAAACAAATGAGTTTTAATTTGTAGTGACACATTTATATTCTCTTTGAAGAAAGCTTATATATTGTTTGCCTGTAAGTATAGTATTATTCTCTGACAGAGCTTTTGATGAATACCTCTCAAAATCTCAAAAATGCGAATGCAATTGGTTGCTTACAGATCGGATTAGTCAATTTGAAAGTCATACAAATTTGTCTATGGGCATCAGAAATATAAATAAAAACCTTCTATTAATTTTGTTAAGCAGGATGACGTTTTATTACGCCAAGACATTATACCAATACCACCAGTAGCTTTCAAATCTAAACCATCTAGAAAATTCTATTGTCACATTCATGGGCGAGAACGCATTTGGTAAGAAAAACTAAGCTAGCAACACACATTTTAATTTTAAAGAAGACTTTCGTATTCGTCAGACATCAATTGTATGTAAATCTATAAATATTTGTGTAAACTTGATAAACATAATAAAGGACTCCTTCTCTATATGCTATTTATTTGATTATATATTTGGTGTATTTATCAATGAGCTTTACGCATGCTGACGATTCTTTCTATTGGAGATGTTGTTTTTTGTCCTTAACGAATTTGACGTCAGTATGAAAAACATCAATTCATTTTATATATCATTTAAAACGGTTGCTATAGCAACAAAAGAATGAAATAACGATGTTTTTTTTAAATTTTCTTCTATACTGTAAAATTCTATGTAACTTAATATATATTTAAAATTAAACCACTGTGTATGCTACTATCCTGATTATTGAATGGAGGTTTTAAAAGCATTTTACATAATTGTTATATTTTTCAACCCCTTAAAAATTTAGGATTCACAATTTTGGTCTAAGCAATACCGATGAGGAATTGTATTCCGAAACAGCCGTCTAGAGCTGTAAAATTAACACGGGTATAATATGTAATTAGGTACTAAAAACAATCAAGAAAGTTATAAGACTTACAGTATCTTTCCTCTCCGTCAGGTTCACCCCGGGTGTCTGTCATGGTGGTATCCATCTCACTTGGTTCTCTGTAAGACTTCATCTTAACATGTGTTGTTCTTGAATTCGCACACCCCATCTTATACCGACTTCAGATATACGTTGTGTGACGTTACTCACATCAGAAATATTATAAAGGGTCAATTTCATCAGTGGGTTGGCACTGTAAAAAACAAAGGCACTATTGGTGCCATGCGGTCCAGAAACTTTTTTTCACGTCCAAACAGTGTGGCTAAAATATCCATCATATGTAGTTTAAAGTTAAAAGATAAAAGTGTTACTTTAAAATTAATATATCAATTTCTATCCACTATAATGAATATATATCGACTAAGCAATCTGTCAGATTGATATTGGACAACTTTGTTCTATATAATGGTAGTTCTTGCAATTTCCACAGTAAGCCTTAGGTTGAAATTTAAAAAAAAAACACTTTACGAACCACTTCCATTATTATATTATTTTTGTACATATCCAATATTCAGTCTGTAGAATCCAATCACTGACAGACAGTTCTGCTATGTTTTATTCTGCTCATGAAGTGTTTACATTTTGTGTTTGTCCCAGAAAAAACAACATGTATTTATGTGACAGTTGTGTAAATGTTCTCTTCTATAAGTCTGCTGCACGGATGTTGTATTAACCCGGTATACAGACTGTGTAGTGTTCTTTCTATGTAATGGTGTATATTCTACATTATAACTGTCTCCTCATTGATTTTATGAACACATAACAAATCGGTTGTAATTTATCGTTTATTAACGACTTCTATATTTACATGTATTACTTTGTGAAATAATCATCTTCAAACATACGACGGATGACTATTATTTGTCAATACATGTATGTCCTACACGACAGAGAACGAGTTATTGTCAATACATGTATGTCCTACACGACGGAGGACGAGTAATTGTCAATACATGTATGTCCTACACGACGGGGGACGAGTAATTGTCAATACATGTATGTCCTACATGACGGAGGACGAGTAATTGTCAATACATGTATGTCCTACATGACGGAGGACGAGTAATAGTCAATACATGTATGTCCTACATAACGGAGGACGAGTAATTGTCAACACATGTATGTCCTACACGACGGGGGACGAGTAATTGTCAATACATGTATGTCCTACATGACGGAGAACGAGTAATTGTCAATACATGTATGTCCTACACGACGGGGGACGAGTAATTGTCAATACATGTATGTCCTACATGACAGAGAACGAGTAATTGTCAATACATGTATGTCCTACATGACGGGGACGAGTAATTGTCAATACATGTATGTCCTACATGACAGGGACGAGTAATTGTCAATACATTATGTCCTACATGACGGAGACGAGTAATTGTCAATACATGTATGTCCTACATGACAGAGAACGAGTAATTGTCAATACATGTATGTCCTACATGACGGAGACGAGTAATTGTCAAAACATGTATGTCCTACATAACGGAGGACGAGTAGTTGTCAATACATGTATGTCCTACACGACGGGGGACGAGTAATTGTCAATACATGTATGTCCTACACGACAGAGAACGAGTAATTGCCAATACATGTATGTCCTACACGACGGAGGACGAGTAATTGTCAATACATGTATGTCCTACACGACAGATAACGAGTTATTGTCAATACATGTATGTCCTACACGACAGATAACGAGTTATTGCCAATACATGTATATCCTACACGACGGAGGACGAGTAATTGTCAATTCATGTATGTCCTACACGACGGAGGACGAGTAATTGTCAATACATGTATGTCCTACATAACGGAGGACGAGTAATTGTCAACACATGTATGTCCTACACGACGGGGGACGAGTAATTGTCAATACATGTATGTCCTACATGACGGAGAACGAGTAATTGTCAATTCATGTATGTCCTACATGACGGAGGACGAGTAATTGTCAATACATGTATGTCCTACACGACGGGGGACGAGTAATTGTCAATACATGTATGTCCTACATGACAGAGAACGAGTAATTGTCAATACATGTATGTCCTACATGACAGGGACGAGTAATTGTCAATACATGTATGTCCTATATGACGGAGACGAGTAATTGTCAATACATGTATGTCCTACATGACAGAGGACGAGTAATTGTCAATACATGTATGTCCTACATGACGGAGACGAGTAATTGTCAAAACATGTATGTCCTACATAACGGAGGACGAGTAATTGTCAATACATGTATGTCCTACACGACGGGGGACGAGTAATTGTCAATACATGTATGTCCTACACGACAGAGAACGAGTAATTGCCAATACATGTATGTCCTACACGACGGAGGACCAGCAATTGTCAATACATGTATGTCCTACACGACGGGAGACGAGTTATTGTCAATACATGTATGTCCTATACGACAGATAACGAGTAATTGCCAATACATGTATATCCTACACGACGGAGGACGAGTAATTGTCAATTCATGTATGTCCTACACGACGGAGGACGAGTAATTGTCAATACATGTATGCCCTACATGACGAAGGACGAGTAATTGTCAATACATGTATGACCTACATGACGGGGACGAATAATTCTCAATACATGTATGTCCAACATGACAGAGGACGAGTAATTGTCAATACATGTATGTCCTACATGACGGAGAACGAGTAATTGTCAATACATGTATGTCCTACATAACGGAGGACGAGTAATTGTCAATACATGTATGTCCTACACGACGGGAGACGACTTATTGTCAATACATGTATGTCCTACACGACAGATAACGAGTTATTGCCAATACATGTATATCCTACACGACGGAGGACGAGTAATTGTCAATTCATGTATGTCCTACACGACGGAGGACGAGTAATTGTCAATACATGTATGTCCTACATAACGGAGGACGAGTAATTGTCAACACATGTATGTCCTACACGACGGGGGACGAGTAATTGTCAATACATGTATGTCCTACATGACGGAGGACGAGTAATTGTCAATACATGTATGACCTACATGACGGGGACGAATAATTGTCAATACATGTATGTCCTACATGACAGAGGACGAGTAATTGTCAATACATGTATGTCCTACATGACGGAGAACGAGTAATTGTCAATACATGTATGTCCTACATAACGGAGGACGAGTAATTGTCAATACATGTATGTCCTACACGACGGGGGACGAGTAATTGTCAATACATGTATGTCCTACACGACAGAAAACGAGTAATTGCGAATACATGTATGTCCTACACGACGGAGGACCAGCAATTGTCAATACATGTATGTCCTACACGACGGGGGACGAGTAATTGTCAATACATGTATGTCCTACACGACAGATAACGAGTAATTGCCAATACATGTATGTCCTACACGACGGAGAACGAGTAATTGTCAATTCATGTATGTCCTACATGACGGAGGACGAGTAATTGTCAATACATGTATGTCCTACACGACGGGGGACGAGTAATTGTCAATACATGTATGTCCTACATGACAGAGAACGAGTAATTGTCAATACATGTATGTCCTACATGACAGGGACGAGTAATTGTCAATACATGTATGTCCTATATGACGGAGACGAGTAATTGTCAATACATCTATGTCCTACATGACAGAGGACGAGTAATTGTCAATACATGTATGTCCTACATGACGGAGACGAGTAATTGTCAAACATGTATGTCCTACATAACGGAGGACGAGTAATTGTCAATACATGTATGTCCTACACGACGGGGGACGAGTAATTGTCAATACATGTATGTCCTACACGACAGAGAACGAGTAATTGCCAATACATGTATGTCCTACACGACGGAGGACCAGCAATTGTCAATACATGTATGTCCTACACGACGGGAGACGAGTTATTGTCAATACATGTATGTCCTATACGACAGATAACGAGTAATTGCCAATACATGTATATCCTACACGACGGAGGACGAGTAATTGTCAATTCATGTATGTCCTACACGACGGAGGACGAGTAATTGTCAATACATGTATGCCCTACATGACGAAGGACGAGTAATTGTCAATACATGTATGTCCTACACGACGAGGGACGAGTAATTGTCAATACATGTATGTCCTACACGAAGGAGGACGAGTAATTGTCAATACATGTATGTCCTACATGACGGAGGACGAGTAATTGTCAATGCATGTATGCCCTACATGACATAGAACGAGTAATTGTCAATACATGTATGTCCTACACGACGGGGGACGAGTAATTGTCAATACATGTATGCCCTACATGACGGAGGACGAGTAATTGTCAATACATGTATGTCCTACATGACGGAGGACGAGTAATTGTCAATACATGTATGACGTACATGACGGGGACGAATAATTGTCAATACATGTATGTCCTACATGACAGAGGACGAGTAATTGTCAAAACATGTATGTCCTACATGACGGAGAACGAGTAATTGTCAATACATGTATGTCCTACATAACGGAGGACGAGTAATTGTCAATACATGTATGTCCTACACGACGGGGGACGAGTAATTGTCAATACATGTATGTCCTACACGACAAAAAACGAGTAATTGCCAATACATGTATGTCCTACACGACGGAGGACCAGCAATCGGCAATACATGTAGGTCCTACACGACGGGGGACGAGTAATTGTCAATACATGTATGTCCTACACGACAGATAACGAGTAATTGCCAATACATGTATGTCCTACACGACGGAGTACGAGTAATTGTCAATACATGTATGTACTACATGACGGGGTTGAGTAATTGTCAATACATGTATGTCCTAAATGACGGAGGACGAGTAATTGTCAATACATGTATGCCCTACATGACGAGTAATTGTCAATACATATATGTCCTACACGACGGAGGACGAGTAATTGTCAATACATATATGTCCTCTATGACGGAGGACGAGTAATTGTCAATAAATGTATGTCCTACATGACGGAGGACGAGTAACTGTCAATACATGTATGTCCTACATGACGGAGAACGAGTAACTGTCAATACATGCATGTCATACATGACGGAGGACGAGTTATTGTCAATACATGTATGTCCTACACGACAGATAACGAGTAATTGCCAATACATGTATATCCTACACGACGGAGGACGAGTAATTGTCAATTCATGTATGTCCTACACGACGGAGGACGAGTAATTGTCAATACATGTATGCCCTACATGACGAAGGACGAGTAATTGTCAATACATGTATGTCCTACACGACGAGGGACGAGTAATTGTCAATACATGTATGTCCTACACGACGGAGGACGAGTAATTGTCAATACATGTATGTCCTACATGACGGAGGACGAGTAATTGTCAATGCATGTATGCCCTACATGACATAGGACGAGTAATTGTCAATACATGTATGTCCTACACGACGGGGGACGAGTAATTGTCAATACATGTATGCCCTACATGACGGAGGACGAGTAATTGTCAATACATGTATGTCCTACATGACGGAGGACGAGTAATTGTCAATACATGTATGACCTACATGACGGGGACGAATAATTGTCAATACATGTATGTCCTACATGACAGAGGACGAGTAATTGTCAATACATGTATGTCCTACATGACGGAGAACGAGTAATTGTCAATACATGTATGTCCTACATAACGGAGGACGAGTAATTGTCAATACATGTATGTCCTACACGACGGGGGACGAGTAATTGTCAATACATGTATGTCCTACACGACAGAAAACGAGTAATTGCCAATACATGTATGTCCTACACGACGGAGGACCAGCAATTGTCAATACATGTATGTCCTACACGACGGGGACGAGTAATTGTCAATACATGTATGTCCTACACGACAGATAACGAGTAATTGCCAATACATGTATGTCCTACACGACGGAGTACGAGTAATTGTCAATACATGTATGTACTACATGACGGGGTTGAGTAATTGTCAATACATGTATGTCCTACATAACGGAGGACGAGTAATTGTCAATACATGTATGCCCTACATGACGGAGGATGAGTAATTGTCAATACATGTATGTCCTACATGACGGATGACGAGTAATTGTCAATACATGTATGTCCTACACGACGGAGGACGAGTAATTGTCAATACATATATGTCCTGTATGACGGAGGACGAGTAATTGTCAATACATGTATGTCCTACATGACGGAGGACGAGTAATTGTCAATACATGTATGTCCTACATGACGGAGAACGAGTAACTGTCAATACATGCATGTCATACATGACGGAGGACGAGTAATTGTTATCAATGTATGTCCTACTGCTTGGTTAGTGGAAATTATTCTCAATCATAATTTGGGATATTAAGCAGTTAATCTCATTTATTTTCGAATTATCTACAATTTAGTTTTCTCAAAATCGACGTATTTTATCACAAGCCTGATTTAATTTACATGTGATTTATCCCAACAAAACATATACACGCAGCGGAACACTGCATACACACTATTGCTTTGAATGTTTAATTTCAATATCATTCATTGCTTTGCGTTTTAATTTTCTGCATGTTTACAAATTCAGTATCGCTATCACAAGTCAATACTACAATTTCTGTCAATTTACAATAGCATGTTGTATCATACACGCTATTGCATTGGACTATTGCGTTTCTAATTTCTGCATATAAACGAATTAAATATCAATATTACTATTACAAATTAATTCTGTTATTTAATTTCCGCTAATCTGAAGTAAATTTTGCGATGCGATTGTCACATGCAAATGTAAGATGTTCTCCTTCTAGTAAAAGGATGTTTGTCTAAAGTCTGCAATTTTTGACGGTTCAAGCACTCGGCGTTTTAGATTTAGCAGGCTTATATATGATATAAATCAGGAAGTATAACTTGTTTAAGTTTGGATTAATCAATGTCTAGTTAAACCGTTAAAAATCGATAAGAGATGACAAATCAAATTTTGAGTCATATAAATGAATACAAGAGACATTTGTAGGTCGTAGATTAAAGATGCTATGTTGATTATTCTGATCTATACACGCTGTATAACGCCATTATTGACAGCAATAATCTATCACTAAAATAAAACCAGTGTGCAGGAAATGTTATATTTATTTTAAGACGATGCTGTATTAGCGCTAACTGTTCTATTGACTACTTGTTGCATTAATGGTTAAAGCAAACCATTTAATTTTACTAATATCATACTTGTCAAATTCAATTAAAATAAAGACATACCTCATGTTATGTAAATACTGTAAACGCGGTCACGTGTCTATTTAATACGGATATCCAGGCGTCAAATCCGTACTCTATTCAGGCGGTTTTCGTTTGTTATTGTATTATTATATTACATAGCTTCTGATTTTTTGATGAAAACATTGAATAAACGTTTTAATTGTTTCTGAAACTACGTATTTGAATTCGATGGTTTGCCAATTCGCAAATAAACGCAAAATATATGTCTCGACAATTAGTTACGAAACCGATAATACACGAGCGCAACCAGTAATACTCGAGTACAGCCGGTAAAATACGAGTACAGCCGGTAAAATACGAGGACAGCCGGTAAATAACGAGAACAACTCGATGCACATTGCCCTGGGAGGACTATGAATGTAAAAAATTTTTGCAACTTCACCTATGGGTGGTGACGCATCGATATAAGTTTAATATTTTTGACTGAGTTGTAAAACCCCATTCATTCAGTCAATCAATCTTTTTCACGCTACGTACTTTATATTGTTCAGGACAAAATAAAAAAAACGAACTCACAAAACCCACTTTAATTGAGATCCTTTATTTACATGTATACTAATCAAGATAAAAGTTATTTAAAGGCGATGGATTATGTATTAATAAGGCAACAAGCACATTCAACCAAAACCAGAGAAAAAGGTTTGTAGTACACACCATATTCTCATTTACTTTTCACATTTATTGTTGCATATTTTGAAACTCGACGCAACCTTCTCGTCACTAACCAGTGTTAAACCGCTTTACTTTACGAAATATTCCGTTTATATTTTTGAATTCATTTCTTATTTATTCACAGTTTGTCAAAGTTGCTCTTCTGCCTTTAAGATTCTCTCGTATTCCTTACTGTCGGATCATATCAATCAGAATATAAACTTAATGTGTGGTCATGTCCAGGTTGGTGAAACTGAACAAATCTCCTGATAATCATGATACAATGGTTGTTTTTTCCAGTATCTATCTAATCTCGTCTCGAAAGCTCTGATTGTATTTGATGCAGTGTTACGTTACTTCTAGAAGGAAGCCATGGGACCATTGATTAATATTTTCCCCCATTGACCATATTGTTCAGGCTTTAGTGGGCCACTTTAAACATTGCATGAATGCAATAATGCATTTTAGAGAAAAGTTTTTGAAAATTGTCCCTCTGAAAAATCCTAGAATGAACAAATTCTGTAACTACAAATGTTGTTAAACTGTTCCATATTCAAACTGAACGATATCTAAAGGAATGGTTCTTTATGTTTGGTATTTATTAAAACTTTAACCATTTAAATTAAGAAACCAATATGTTCCCTATTAGACAGTCGTCTGTTGTCGGTTTCAAATTAGGAATTCATCATTCGATGGTAGGAAGTTATATGTTCCACATTTTAAGATTTCCTATTCACATTTGGATTTCATTCGTGGAAAACATAAAATCCACGCAGGAATTTATATGCTCCATATTCGGAAATGATTCAAATCCTTATTCAAACGTTGTACATTTAGAATCAATTAACTAAAATATTAATATTTTCCACATTTGGAAATCCTTATTCACATCAAAAGTCATTCGTGGAATCCATGCATTCATGATTCAGATATTCTTTTAAAATTAATTTGTTCCACATTTTGCGAATTTGGAATTCATTCGTGCAAATCATGAAATCCAAGCATTCAAAAAATGTCAATTTAGAATTCCACATTTGGAATCCTTATTTATATTCGGAATTCAAACGCTTGTCTACATCAGACATATTTTAACCGCGACAGCAGTATAAAGCTTTTATACACTTCTAAATACAATACAGATTGTACTGGAACTTAAAACATTGCTATGACGTCATGTTTTGTCTTTGTATGTGTATTAACTAGCCTTATCGCCAGTTATTACCTGTAAGTGTCCAATAAGTTGATACAACTGTACATTAACTAATCGAATGGACAGTTAGAATACACAGCTAGATTAACTTTTTGGACAGTTACAGGTGAACTGATTATCCATCCGAAACAGCTTAAGAGTCCAAATAGCACAGAAAAATAGAACAAAAACTAAAATGGGAAAGTTGTGATTTTTTTTTACATTTCTAGCTCATTGCACTGTTTTCACATCATACTGAATAGTTTAATTTAATTCCAGAAGAATTACACTATCTTCATAGATAACGCTAACGCTAACCCGCCTCTATTAATTCTTTCTCTCACAGAATGAACAGCTTTCGGCTTCTCTCTATAACAGATTACAAATTGCTGTGAACTTACTGCGAAAATTCACACAAATCAAGTAGTATGTGAGCAGTGCAGTTTAACAAAAGGCTCACATTGCATATAGGCACTGCTGCCATTTGCCATGTGCTACTTTTGAATGTATTATTGAATGTAGATGTATTTCAACAAATTGAACACGTCGTATACGACAGTGTAGTTTAACCAATGGTCAGTGTGGATGATCAGAAAATCAATTGTTTGTACTAAAAGTAGTTCCATGAACCAAGCGATTTTCTGCGAAACTTCTACAATCACTTAAAATTAAACAATTTATGCATGCGTACGCTATCCCGATTGTTTGCAGGATTTGGTTCACCGACATTGCAGACTTAGATTTTTGGCTGTTCTAGCGTTTTGTTGTTACTCCCTCGTCCTTTACGGAACTATGTGAAAACTCCTCCTTTACAGACGACACTGACGTGGAAACGGTAGGTGGGCGTGGCTGATATTTCTGCTCCGGAATTGCTGAAAATACAAATCCATTACTATTAATAATTGTTATTGTAAATTTGTAGAATTTAAAATAAACCTTTATTTTCAATTTTTGAGCCAATGTTTCTCTCTCGAGTCACCAATAACGATCTTATGTAGCTGTAGCAGTAGCAAACTTTCCAAACCAATGTTTTAGGTACAAAATCCGCGTTACGTGGGACACTTATTCAAAGTACAAGTTAGAGCTCTTACAATATTGAGGTCCATGCATTGTAACAACTGCTTGTGAAGTCCAACACCTAATAAAGTCAAAAGATTGAGGCTTCAGACGATAAATCTTCTTGATATTACATCATGAATTTATTCTAGAAACTGTACGACTGTTAAAACGGCGATAGTGCAACATGCTTTTAGCCACACACACATCATACTTTTTATTTGTCCATGCGCGCAACCTGTTATTTTTAGCATTTCTTGTCATTTTAAATTGTTCGTGTTGTTGCCCTTATAATGTTGTGTTTAGTGGCACCAACAAATATGCATTTGATTTAAACGGTAACAAAGTATGAATGCATTTTATTGTTAACTAATTGTCACACCAATTTGAATAACGAATTGGCATCATTTATTTGAACATAAGGAACAATCATCGTCGCTGGGCAACGAAAATGTTTACATTCAATTATTAATTTGAAAAAAATTTTGGTCAATTCACAAACTATACCCGGAAAGTATGTGAAATTGTGTCTGTAACAGCTGAAAAATCAAAGCATTTTTATCAAAATACTAGCGTTTGACATTGTGATAGTAACATGTACTATAAAATCTAAAGTAAATTTCAGTTTGCATTTGTGAAAAACAAGTTCTGTCTTTTGCAATTGACCAAATATTTATTCAGTAGAGTTGATTCATAAGCCTTTAACTGCCAAAGACACGATTCACGTTAAGCTAGCTATAGAATGACTGATGGGATTTTGATGAGATATTGTGGTAGATGGATTTAAAAAGACTTCCCAGTCACAGTAAACCAACTCGAAGAAAATTCGTTAAATCAAAGACATTCTGAACAATGTGTTATTTACCGCCAATATTCCGCATCAAACACGTTAAATGCCACAGAAGGGTTTCTTGATTTTAATATGTTTATGCTGGTTCTGGCTGTCACTAAGTACATTTGATTCTTCTAAACCCAGCTGTTGTCATCATCCATTTAGCTACAAAGCACGTTATAAAAATAACTCCCTCAGGATTTTGCGTTGAAATTACTATTTTTCTGCCTGTTGTAATACATAATGCCATCAAGAGTTTTCAGTATTCATGGACTTTTGATAACGGTTGATGACGCTCCCGGGTTTTCCTATAACTATAATAGTATTTTACCTGTTTATTGTTGCATTGAGTATGTGCTAATTAGCTAAGTATATCACAAATTCCGTCTACTTGAACAATCAAAACACTTGTTCATATGAACTTTACCTGGTTATTGTTCAAGCATTACTCTACGCTTGCAAGATATATAAGGTTTAAGTCCTTCTTGAACGATATTGAGAAACATATGTTGCTCTATGTTTAAAATTATTGAAATATGAATAAAAAGTTCCATCTCTCTCTCTCTCTCTCTCTCTCTCTCTCTCTCTCTCTCTCTCTCTCTATGTGTGTGTGTGTGTGATCAGCTTCTTCTTTAAAACAACTTGACGGATTTTAATAATACTTGGTCAGAAGTAGAATGTATAGATTTGTGAAATTCAAATCCGTTCACAACACCAAAGAAGTTCACTGGTAATTGCGTTACCATATAGACAACTTTAATTTCAGTTTGTATTGTTTATTGCTGTTTGAAGATAAAAACAACATTTTTATATTCTTTTGTAAATCTTATTCCTAAGATAACTAATTTGATCTGCCGATATTAACTGCATCAAAGTAGATTTTAAAATAATTTAAAAATTATGACGCCTTTAAAATATAAAGATAAATAATAACTTCACACACTAGGATTGGATACAAATACGTACATCAAAAAGTGTACAATGGGCTGTCCAAAATCATAAGGGGTTTGGCGTGTCTGCCATATGAAAACACGTGGTGCGTTTTTTCCTAGATTCCTGATGTCAAAATGACACAGTAGACTGTTGTGTTAAGACGTAGACAACAATGTAACAATCATACGTCTAAATCATTATTGAGGTTATAACTGAATAAATCGAGTTAGTGACTCGTCTATGAAATCACTGTTGCCAATTTCCGTGTTTTCCAAGAAATCTTCCGTTATTTTAATATCTGAATAACTAGATTTATTGGTCATTAAAATGACTTGATTAAAGCAATAGAAATCTGCATCATTTTATCTTCAGGGATAAAACCATTTATGGCCGACTATAACTAGAATGCCTCTATTATAGTAAGTTGTCTCGTAATATCAATTCATGTCTAAGTAGCAGTCTTAAG
Organism: Anadara kagoshimensis; assembly: GCA_021292105.1. Lineage (NCBI taxonomy): Eukaryota > Metazoa > Mollusca > Bivalvia > Arcoida > Arcidae > Anadara > Anadara kagoshimensis. Next base: position 8,926,271 of record CM037869.1, read on the forward strand.
TGAATCTGAAGTATGAACGAATTGCAATAAAGCTGTGTGACAAAGTTGTTAGATCTGTAAAACCATACGTTTCTACAACACGTAGTACTTCATTTCAAGCTGTATGACAAACGTAAAAACTTCAATTTTTCTTTCTTTTCTATAAAGTAATATATCTTCTTTTCCTGCTAATTGCGTATTTGTTTCACAATTAATACGTTATGGTAGGACTTGTGCTCACTATAAGAACTTTATACACGATGCAAGCTGCTTACAAAAAAAAATTAAGCCAGAATATTGCAGGCCTAGGGATTTCAAGGTTTATGACCTTCACAATCGTTTATTAGTATAATTTCTTGCACCCATGATAGAAAAATCCATAGAAAGAGATGCAAGATATCTCCATCTTATACCCATTGTGCAAGATAGCCTACACGCCGTTTTTCCTGCAAAATTTGATAACAAAATCAGAGGTTTATCGATAAGTTGAAATCGATTTAAACTGAAAATCTGTAATTTCTGGTGCAAGAAATAGAATAATCACTACTTGTTCTCGTTCTGAACCAAATATATTATAACTCGGGTTGAGATTTCCCTATCTTGCTTCACAAGTTGTAATAGATTCTATTAGTCTGTATATTTGAGGTCTCATAGTTCCATCTTCATATCGTTCTCAATTTGATTATACACGTGTAGGTTGTGACTTGCTTAACAGAAAGTTTTCGCCTTCCGAAGAACCTGTACTCACTTTCCTGGTAGAAGTTCACGTGTTTGACTTTATCTGATGTTTTCAGAGTTTTTACTTTGCTTTGAAATTTCGATTTGGACTAAGATTGGTATGTTGTTTTTGATTTTATACTTTTTAATGGTTTTGATAAATTCTCTACAGGAATCGTTGCAACCTTCTTTTGATCCATTATTACGATGTTTGAGAATAAGATCTCAATAAGATTTTGGATACGAGATTCCCTGTTCGATCTAGTGTTGAAACGAGATAGCAACAAACCCGTTCATACCTATCTATCCATAAAAACAAATGAATTTTAATTTGTCGTAACACATTTATATGTTCTCTCTGTGTGTATTATATATAAAGTCCATTTGCGATCTTTTGGTCGTCTCTCGGTCTTTGCTCCTTTTCATGGGTTAGCGTGTGAATAAAATCATAGCTTTTTGCATCATGAAAACAAGTTCACGCCGTAATGTGGCCTGATGTAACCAGTGTCTAATCTACTCACTTGACTTCATATTAAAACTTTTTCATATCGCCTTCGATATCGCTATGGAAATTATTTTAGCGCCATTTTTTAACCTTTGCGGCGATACCAAAAAACGAAGTGAGACGGTTTTTCATATGCTAATTAGTTTCTGTTACGGGTCATTAACACAGTCTTCTTCGACTCTAGATCTACGAAGATAGACACTCCCAACCACGTGTATATTAATAGCACCATCAATTTTCCTGAAACTTATTATTTTACATTTATTGTCTCTATAAAAATTTGCGCAATGGATGATTTATCGTTTTTATTTAATTCACATTTTCTGCCACAATGATTAGAAATATTTGTTAACATGCGCCTCTAATTATAATCTGGTTACCAAACTGCTAAAGGCAAAGTTGACCGACTTTTGCCAGTTTACAGCACGTGTACACCTGAATAGTTCTTGCCAACCACAAGGTAGATTTGACAAAGTTCTTGCAGTCTTACTGATTATCCGTACACACGATTTATAAGTTTATTGTACCATTTATTACATATAAGAATTTTACTTTTCAAAAAGTATCAAGTTTCCCTTGATCTAATAATTATTGAAATGAGGAAAATAAAAATTGAACTGAGCGAGAAAAACACTTTATTAATAATTTAATGAAATATTTCCAAAAGTGGGAACAACACGTTACTATGTTTTCAGTAATTAATAAATGCATACGTACCGGTTGGCATTTTTTGTTTGTAATTTCATGTGCCTTACTTTTGTATTCAGTAAGTAATGCACAAATTTGCTGGACATCTTTATATTTCTATAACTTTTTATGAATATATATATATTTACGCAATTCCTGGCTTCTTCGATTAACGTTTTAAGTTTGTCAAGTTTAAGTATGTTCGTTATGCTAAATCATTCTTAAATGAATTTCAGTAAGACTTATGGTAAACAGAGAGAGAGAGAGAGAGAGAGAGAGAAAGAGAGAGAGAGAGAGAGAGAGAGAAACTGAGAAAAGTTTCAGAACAGAAATATTAAAAGTTAATTACGGCATGAATTGTATAATAAATGTACGATTTTACTTATATAATAAAAGGTTTCGTTTTAGAGAATTTAACGAAAAACCTAGAGACTAAAGGATCGTAAATGGACTTTTTTAGAAGGCACCTTATATATTGTTTACCTGTACAGTATAGTATTATAATCTGACGGAGCTTTAGATGAATACCTCTCAAATTCTCAAAATTTGGAATGTAATTTGTTACTTACAGATCGGCTTAGTGAATTTAAAAGTCGGACAAAAATGTCAATATGCATCAGAAATATAAATAAAACCTTCTATCAATTTTGTTAAGGAGGGTGACGTTTTATTACGCCAAGACATTATACCAATACCACCAGTAGGTTTTAAAACTAAACCATCTAGACAACTCTATTGTCACATTCATAGGCGAGTATAGCTATGTTACAACGCATTTTGTAACAAATACGAGCTAGCAACACACGTCCCTGTCACATTTTATTTTCGAAAGAAGACTTTCGTACTCGTCAGACATCAATTTTAACCTGCAATGTATCTAAATATATAAATATTTGTGTGAGGAAGGACTCCTTCTCTGTATGCATTTTGTTTGATTAAATATTTGGTGTATTCATCAATGAGTCTTTTTTATGTTGATGGTTCTTTCTGTTTGAGATGAGTGTTTTTGTCCTTAACACCTTTTACGTCAGTATAAAAACATCAAATCATTTTATATTTTATATATCAAAACGGTTTCTATAGCAACAAGAGAATTTCCAAAATTGAATAAAATAATGATTTTTTTTAGTTTTCTTGTATACTTTTAAAATTCTGTGTAACTTAATATTATAACCGTTTCAGATCGGTTATTGTATTCTATTTAAAACTATACCCTGTGTATGTTACTATCCTGATTATTGAATGGAAATTCTAAAAACTTGTAAAAAACATTTTAAATAATTGATATTTTTTTCAACTGGTACTAATTCATTAGTTAGATGTTAAACTTTCGACAAGCCTCTACTGTACTCATAACAATAAGGACAGTTATAAATCTCTGTATATAGACTTACAGTATCTTTCCTCTCCGTCCGGTTCCCCCCGGGTGTCTGTCATGGTGGTATCCATCTCACTTGGTTCTCTGTAAGATTTCATCTTAACATGTGTTGTTCTTGAAGACGTACATCCCATCTTGTACTGACTTTAGATATACCCTTATGTAGTAACACACGGTGTATAAAGTAACACACGTCAGAAATGGTCTAAAGGGCCAATTGGCTCTGTATACAAGAAAGGCATTATTGGTGTCATTCGATCCAAAAACTTTTTTCATATGCCGTAATACACTATGTATGAAGTAACTCACATCAAAAATGGTCTAAATGGTCGATTGGCTCTGTATGTGAGAGCACTGTTGGTGCCATGTGATCCAAACACTTTTTCACGTCCAAAAAAGTGTGTCCAATATCCATTATCATACACAGATTATGAAGTAACTCACATCAGAAATGGTCTAAATAGTCGATTGGTTCTGTATGTGAGAGCACTGTTGGTGCCATGCGATCCAAAAACTTTTTCACGTACAAAAAAGTGTGTCCAATAGCCACCGTATGTATTTTTAACTTAATAGATTAAAGATTAAAGATTCTAAATTGAATATATCCATTTCTATCCACTATAATTGAATATATATCGAATAAAGCAATCTGTCAAATTGATGTTGGACAACTTTGTACGTGTTTAAATAATGGTAGTTCTTGCAATTTCCACAGTATGTCGTAGGTTGAAATTTAAAAAGCACTTGTGATGAAACACATCCATTATTATATTATTTTTGTACATATCCAATATTCAGTCTGTAGAATCCAATCGCTGACAGACAGTTCTGTTAATGTTTAATTCTGCTCACGAAGTGTTTACATTTTGTGTGTTTGTCCCAAAAAAATCAAAACGTATTTACGCGACAGTTGTGTAAATGTTCTCATCTATAAGACTGCTGCACGGATGTTGTATTAACCCAATATAAGGACTGTGTAGTTTTCTGCCTATGTAGTGGTGTATATTCTACATTATAACTGTCTCCTCATTGATTTTATAAACACATAACAAATCGGTTGTAATTTATCGTTTATTAACGAATGTAATTACTTTGTGAAATAATCATCTTCAAACACACGACGGATGACGAGTAATTGTCAATACATGTATGTCCTACATGACGGAGTAGAATACTAGTAACTTGTTATCAATGTATGTCCTAGAACTGATTGGTGAGTGGAAATTATTCTCAATCATAATTTGGGATATTAAGCAGTTAATCTCCTTTATTTCGATTTATCTACAATTCAGTTTACTCAAAACTCATGATTTTTTATCACAAACCTGTTTTGATTTACATGTGCATATTTATCCCAACAAAAGATATATAGCTGTTAACCCAACTCGGAAACTGCTATCATACACGCCATTGCTTTTTTAATTTCAATACCATTCATTGCTTTGCGTTTTATTTTTCTGCATATTTACAAACTCAATATCACCATCACAAAATGCTACAATTTCTGTCAATTTACAAAGACATGCTGTATCATGTTAACACGGTTTTGCTTTGAACTTTTAAATTTCCATATCATTTATTGTTTTGTGTTTCAAATTTCTGAAATTTAAATATCAATATTACTATCACAAATAAATTATCTAGTTTAGTTTCCGCTATTCTGAAGTAGTTTTAATGATATGCCTGTCACATGCAACTTTAAAATGTTCACCGTCTAGTAAAAGATTGTTTGTTTAAAGTCTGCAATTTTGACGGTTCTACATACTCACCGTTTTAGATTAAGCAGTTCCGTGTATTATATACACTCTTTAAGTTTGGATTAATCAGTATCTAGTAAGGCCGTTAAAGAATCGATAAGAGTTGACAAATCAAATCTGGAGCCATATAAGTGATTACTAGAGTCGTTTGTAGGTCGTAGATTAAAGATGCTATGTTGATTATTCTGATCTATACACGCTGTATAACGCCAATATTGATAGCAATAATGTATCACTAAAATAAAATCAGTGTGCAGGAAATGTTATATTTATCTTAAGAGGGCGGTGTATTAGCGTTAACTGTCATATTTACTACTTGTTGCAAAAGTGTTTTGAAGCGAATCAATGAAGTCCCCATTTAATTTTACTAATATCATACTTGTCAAATTCAATTAAAATAAAGACATACGCCATGTTGTGCCAATACTGTAAATCTATTCATTACGGATATCCAGGTGTCAAATCCGTACTCTATTCGACTGATTTCGTATTAACCCATTTTAAATGTATACTTGGTTATTCCAGCGTAGTGTTATATAGCTGCTAATATTGTCGTATATTAGGACATTGAATTTACGTTTGCGTTGTTTCTGGACTTACATGTTCTCTTTCGCAGATTTGAATGCGGGAGTTTGCCAGTTCGCAAATAAACGCGATCTCGGCAATTAGTAACGAAACCGGTAATACACGAGCGCAACCGGTAATACTCGAGTAAAATCGGAAACACGCGAGCAATACAGAAGTTAAAAGAATTTGAACATACCAAGGAAGAGATAAAAATTATTTAGCTTTGCAGCTGAAAACGTGCGATTTTGAATTAAGACGCATTAATAGGAAAAAGGATTGTAGAATATGTAGATTGTATAGCTGAAAATGGTGTGGAAAGTAACATTGAGTAAGAACACAAAGTAATATACGATAAATAGCCGCAAGGTATTAAACATATTTTAAATTAATACAAAGAGCGATAAAACTTGGGAAACTGAAGGGTACTAAACAACATGACAAAATGACATCTGGGGGTAAATGGTTGTTACACAGAAAAATACTTGCACCATTTTACATATTCAGCAAAACGTTTCCATCTCTCGACGTATGTGTGTACCTTATTTTTATTTTTAAAATAGAAAAGTAGAAAAATATATATTAATAGTGTTTTGGAATATTTCTGGTAGATTTTTAGGTAGATAAATATGCTGTTCTGGAAGGGACGATATATAACCGCTTATTGCAGTGAAGATTATAATGCTCTAGTCGCATATTTTTATGAAAACATTGTCAGAACTGTAAGACAGCCATCCTATACTATATATAATAAATCTTCTAAAACATAACTGAATTAATAATTAATAATCAATATTTCAATAATAATAATGTATCATTCTGAAACAATATAGTTTGGATACATAGGACCACAATTAGAAAGATGTTATATCATAAAATTTTGTACACAAAGATAATGAATATTTCGTGGATGTGTTTGGGTGTTTCAGATGAATAAATATATAAATATAATTGTCATACCAGGCCAGGTAAGATATTGATTCCGAGGATATAAATCTCAGGTAAATACTAATTCTTCATAATCATCTGTAACTTATCTTTATACATGAAGATAGAAAGGATCGGTTACCATGGAAACGAATAAATTTAATTCAATTCAAAAGAGAAATATAGATTCTTTCTCACAATTGTATGGTGTATACATATAGATATAATTAGCCGACTATCCTAGGTGATATCATTAATGAATTGAAAATGTTCTAGAAATTGTTTGATGTATCAGAACCGATAACGGAATTACAAATTCTGTTTTTTACCGTCTTTTTTTTCTTTTCGGCCAATTAATCAACTTCTTCGACATTTTCAAATCCATGTATATGCTAATAGAGGTGCTAATTACGCGCATTGTACGAAACTTTATACTCGTAAGCCTAGCATTACTAGTCAGTTACCTTGGCAGTATACGTTTTTTTCTGATCATCATGCTCAATTCACTGCGATTAAAACAGACATAATAATAAGAGAATGGAGCGGTCTTATTCTTATTCGTTAACTTATATTGATTCGGTAAGTTCTGGGAAGGGGGGTAAACCAGGGAACCTGGTCCAGGTGCAAATCAAAATGCTAAGCAAAAATAGGTAGATAAGTTAAACACGTGAATTTTTACCGGGGAAGTGAGGCCAGGTGTTCCGATGGGTAAGCACCTACTGTTTAGCTAGCAGTGAAATCAAAATTGAGAATGAATGGAACACGGAAAATGGAACTTTGGGACGTATTCAGTACAATTATGGATATAGAACCAGTTTACTCAAGACTAATATTTAGATATCAGCTATAGAACTTTTTGATGGATAAGCCCAGGATTGTAACATTCCCCAGTTAAAAATTAATTAGTAAGTTTTGAAAAAGTTTATTGTACATAAATAAAAAAACATAATGTATAATAATTTTATCAATTAATACAGAATATACAAATTAAAAAAATAAAAAGTTGTAGCTGTTTCATATACATATACATTTATAATTGTATAAATCCAATATTTGTTATTACAATTAAAATCACATATAATCTTAATATCAAAGTATGAATATAAATTGTCATATAATTAAAAACAGAATTTTGAAAAACACAACACAGACGGGAATTGTAACGGATTATAACGCGCAATCCAGAATCGTGACGGTAATTTGGTGGTTTGTACATTTGTGTTTGACATTAAACCCTAAAGTAGTAAATAATGAATAGTTTGGGATTAATCAAATTATGTCCGTTGATATTTCATTCCATTTAATTAAAAATATTAACTTTTTAGTTACTATGTGATCAAAACCCAATAGCATTGTGCAGAACGATATGAACACCATTTACGCCGCGAAGTCACAGAATAATGTCAATTTTACAGGAAAACTTTACATTATACGATTTCATATCCGATATAAATAATTGCTCTGAACAAACATTATGGTGTATCTGGTATCATGTCGCACGCTAGCGAAAACCATTGAAATGCATTCTAATTGAGTTTCTTAATTTTGTCTTGCTTAATGTCAGAAATGTTAAGACAATATAAAAATGTAAGGTTTCACGTAATATAAAACATGTATTATGGTATATCTGGTATCAGGTGACACGCTTGTGAAAACCTTTGAAATACATCCTAATTTTGTTTTTCTTAATGTCAAAAATGTAAGGTTTTATACAATATAAAGTTTCTTGGTATTTTTAAGCTCACAATGTCAGTTTTCAAACTCTATCCCCTTGATCATATTTCTGCCATAACATTTTAGTGTAACAGCAACACCATTTGTGATGAATATATATATTATCATCTGTAACTCATCTTTATACCTGAAGACAGACTCAGGACCGGTTACCATGGAAACGAATAAATTTAACTCAATTCAAAAGAGAAATATAGATTTTTTCCTACTTTTTCTTTATCACAATTTTATGGTTTATATATACAAATGTATACAATTACCTGCCTATCCTAGGTGATATAATTAATGAAATGAAAATGTTCTACAAATTAATTGTGATGTATCAGAACCGATAACGGAATTAGTGATTCTATAGTCTTCCGTCTTTTTTCAATTAAAAAACTGCTAAAACTGGTAAATAAGTAAAAAGTGAATTTTCACAAGGTAAGCGAGGTCAGGGGTTTTGGAAGGGTAAGAACCTCCTGTTTAGTTAACATGTGTGTAATCAAAATTGAGAATGAAAGGAACATGGAAATGGCACTTTTGGACGTATCCAGTACAATTATAGAGATAGAGGTAGGATACCCAACAATAATATTGTGATGTCAGCTATAGAACTTTTTGAGGGCCTCAATAAGCCTAGGCTTGCATATCTCCGAGTCAACAATTAATTTGTAAGCTTTGAAAAAGTTTATTGTATATAAATAAAAAAATATAATATAATACATTGTTATCCATATCAATAAATACAGAATATAAAAATAAAAATAAAGTAATTTGAAAAGGTTGCAGCAGAGCCTCACATACACTTTCATAAATCCAATATTAATACAAATTAAAATCACATATAATCTTAATATCACAGTATAAATACATGTATATATTGTCAAATGATTAATGATTGTCATATAATTAAAAACAGAATTTTGAAAAACGTAACACAGACGGGAAATGTAACGGATTATAATACACAATCCAGAATCGTGACGATAATTTGGTGGTTTGTACATTTATGTCATCGGCATATAAATTCCTAAAATAGTAAATCATGTTTTTATAAGATTAATCAAATATCCGTTATCTCTTGCCATTAAATTGAAAATATTAACTTTTTAGTTACTATGTGACTTTATGAAAAATATTTACGTCGCGAAGTCACAGAATAATGTCACAGAAAAACGTTGATTTGTACGATTTCATCCAATAGAAATAATTGCTCTGAACAAACATGGTGGATTTCGTATTAGGTATCACACTAGTGAAACCATATAAAAACATTCTAATTGAGTTTCTTAATTTTGTTTTGCTTAATGTCAGAAATGTTAAGACAATATAAAAATGTAAGGTTTCACGTAATATGGAAATGTATTATGGTATATCTGGTACTAGTATCAGATGACACGCTAGTGAAAACTTTTGAAAAACATCTTAATTTTGTTTTTCTTAATGTCAAAAATGTAAGGTTTCATGCAATATAAAGTTTCTTGGCATTTTTAAGCTCATAATGTCAGTTTTCAAACTCTATCCCCTTGATCATATTTCTGCCATAACATTTTAGTGTAACAGCAACACCATTTGCACTGACTTTGATCGGTTCAGTCCATTCTCCAACCGGAATACCAGGCAAGTCCATTAACCTCTGAGGTAAATGAGGATATGCAGTTCGAATATTGAGACCACAAAGTGTACATTTATTGTTTATTTTAAAGTTTATTTTATTCCATTTTCGAGAGGGCAAGGGATAATTCATATTAAACACGCCTCTTTCATCCATCACGTGTTTTTCTATGTGATTGGTTGATTTTGGTTCCCCTACTGAGAATATCACGTGATCTATGACGTTTTCACAGCTCGCGCATTTTAATGTATGTAACATTGTTATTTCAGTTAGTTTGAGTGGCATGTTGGAAAAGACGGCTACAGTTTCCTGATTTATACATTTGTAATCCGTAACAAGATCCCCAGTAATCAGCATATGTTGATCATCTTTGGTACATCCCAATACATTCTGAATATCCAATAACAATGGAGTTATAGTAACTGGGGTCAGGTCAAGGGGCGGTACTGGAGATTCGAGTGATGTGATTGGCTGTTGGATCTCTGGTACTGATATAACGTCAGATATAACGTCAGCGTTGTTGTTTCTCAGGTTTTTGACGATATCGTCTGTCGTCATGGCAGCAGTGATGGAGGTTAGTCCATTAATTCCATTTTTCCGAGGTTTATCGATAAAATCTGGTATATCTTTTCTGTTGTTATTGGATTTACAGGTAAAGAACTTAAACAATTGCAGTTGTTCGCGTTCTGTTAGCACGCCGGTATCAACCACGTATTTGGTAAACTCGTCTAGGGTCAATAGAGGGATTCTGATGTGGAAAAATAATTCTCCTAGCATCTGACGTTCATGTTGTCCGCTTGGTATCATGCCTTTCCTCTCACATTCTGCCGCAGCCCATTTCATTACAGCTCGGAAGATGCTTACTTCTTTAGCTGTTAAGTTCTCACTTCTTAAAATGCATCCGATGCTAGCTTTAGACAGTGAAGTAAAACCCTTAGACTTTAATACCTTTTCAGTATTTTCTTCAATTATTCGTAGTGCTTTCAAAACAAGATTGGTCAATCCGAAAAATGAAGCTTGTTCAAATATCACACAAACGTTGCTGACGGTCACTGCACTTTCCAGATAAGTCGCGCACTTTTTGGACAGTGTTGTAACTTGGTATTTTTCTGAAGCGTGCAATAGAGGAGTTACGATGTCTCTGTCAATGTCAATCTCATCAGTGTACAGGTATCTGTCAAATATAAAATGAACATGTAACACTTATATGGATAGAATATGAGATGGCACTACAAATACTAGTAAACCCTATTGAATCATGATGTAACCACATACACGGTATGATTTAACACAAGGCAGAATCCCATTTTTAAGAACTTTTAAGTCTAGCTTAAAGATGTGCTTAAAGATGGTTTAAAGGTGGATTAAAGGTAGATTAAAGACAAAGGTATCTTTAAGCTCCTTTAAGCCATCTTTAGCCAATTTAAAGCCACCTTTAAGTATCTTTACACTAGAGCTTAAATGTGGCTTAATGGCACTGAAATTTTAAGTTCCTTTACATCGTTTGTCTTAAAAGTGGCTTAAAAATTGTATACATGTATGTATGTATTGAATATGGAATCTAAAAACCCATTTGGAAACTGATGCCAAAATAGAAGAAAGGAAATTATAACTGAAAAACATGTACTCGACAACAGTCAACGCATTAATTAATTTTATAATTTTATATTAAGTAACACGGTATAAAGTACACGTTTTCACAAAAACCACCGGTTTTACTTTTCTTTGGAGCTTATAGAGTCAGTTATAGCATAATACTTTTTGAAATGTAGAAAAATTGCGGTTTTTCCAGTGCTTCTGAACTTGCACGACTAGGAGACGTCTATACAGCTAACTGTTAACTAAGGAATGCATTTATGTCCAGTGAACACTCCACAGTAACAGACTGGGTTTGAATATCTAACAGAACTTATGTTTTGTGCTAATCGCGTAGAATGAGACAGTCAAAATTGTTTGACATGATAGTTTGGCTGGTTAACATTACAAGTCAGCCGCGAGAACTAACATTAGAGTCAATTTGCTATAATGCCTGATACACGTGTAGTAAGAATATCTAAAACAGAAGAAAAGAATGCAACTAAAAATTATTTACTTGGTAAAAGTGAACACCGCCAAGAACACGAACAAATAATTGACAAAACAGCAAAACAGGAAAAGAGAATATATATATATATAAAGTATAATAAAATCATTGTATTTGAACCTTGTGTCCTATTTCTTATTCAGTTTGCCAATGTGTCATATTATAATTTTTTTAATTTTCTGAATGAAATATTCAAAAATTCATAATATGACAACATATGACAAATGTTTTGATCAGTCTTTAAATATGTCAGTGGAAACAATTTTTTATTAATTTCAAGTATTTATACGTATTTACCACTCCTTCAAACTTACAACCACAAGAACAGCCAAAAAATCCCAAAATCAAACACAGCAAACAAACCTAAATATGGTATGTAAAAATGGCTGGCAAAACTCACTTCAAGAAAAGACGGAAGATCTCCCACGTGACGTCCTCAATTAGAACCTCGGGATTTACTTCCGGTGAATTGCCGTAGAACATAGATTCAAATTCGGGGCTCCTTGATGCCAAAAGGAATCTGTGTGCCGGAAGTGGCGTCTTGTCTGGTTCATGCGGGAACGTGAAATAAACATCTGACATCCGCTCATTGAGGTACAGCGTTGATATACATTGTAAAATGGATTTTCCTTGCTGCCAGTCCATCATTCATCAATAACTCTGAAATTGATATTGAAAATGTATACTTTATAACAATTATCTTAATATAAACACATATCGCATTATAAATAAATTCTCATTGCTGCCAGAACATTAGGACTCTCTTTATGCATACAAGTAAATCCCTCATAGGCCAATGCAATCTTAAATAGAATGTTTGGCTTAGGAAACAAGAAGCACCACCGTTTACTTCATACAGTTTTAAGCGATGTTTCGCATTGGAGGCAAATGAAACCATGTATACTATTCATTTTTGCAGTGTGAGACACAAAACGTCATCAAAGTTCTATGTAGATGGTTTATGAGTTTATGATTTATTTTAATTTTCTTTCTGTGTCATGGCATGACAATACGGTCTAAATTTATTCAAGTAACCTGAAAAATACTAGAACCACACGGGTAGAGAGTATTCTGTCATATGTCTTCTTTGATTTTGTTATAAGACTGGTTGCCTGTTGTTTAACGTCATTTCAATCTCTGTAAGCTATTTGCCAATACAACATCTGATTATATCTTTGTTAGTTTATATGAAAAGCACATGCTACTTTTGATTTTTTTTTTAAATAATGCATTCAAAAGTGGCACATGATACTTTTGAATACATTATTTAAAAGAAATCAAAACTAGCACATGGCATGAATATATTTGCCAAATATTTATGTCGAGGACGACATGATTAGTTTTAAAAATATGTCAAAAACTGGAGAATATGTAACCTTTTTATAATCTAAAAAACCATGTATATATCTGTTCAAAAACGCAAAAACCATAAAAAACAAAAACCCGTGTTTAGACATGGTTTACACAAGGCGCGTATATAGACTTGTATCGTTTCTGAATAGAACTTCTCTGTAATTATTTAAAACAGTGTTTTGTTATGCATGACTACAGTCATACTAAACTTAATTACTTTTTTCTTTCAAAAAATAAATTTTTTAATGAATTTTTATACTTACCTCGGTGCAGAAAACCGAAAAACCGATGCTAAAACCTGATGAAACAGTTTGAACCTCAGAAAATAAAATATTTCCCACCCACCTATGTCGGTATAGATCTCATCAATAAAGACAACATAGACGTAACATTGTGTCCCGTCCTTAATAAGCTGGAGTACAATGTCTAATTGAATTTACCGTGTGTAGGTTTTATGGAACTATTTAAACTTATATATTTACATTTAGGTGATTAAGTCACCCGTGACTTGTAATTCAAAACTTTTACCCGTTAGCTTTACGACTTAATGAACCTGTTTTATTTTAAGTGTTTTCTTTAGAGTGATAATGATAATTTTTTTATTTTAATTTTGCTAAGTAGAGGTCTATCTTTTCAACATCTCTTGTTAGTGTCAGTATTATCTTTATAAGAATTATAATACGTTCACAATACTATTTTTGTTCCCATGTTTGTAAGATCTTGAGTTATTTCAGATACCTAACATTGTTTTTAAATCAAGGTTACAGTTTGTTAGAGATAAAATGTTTTTCTCAGATCTAGGTTTGGAAGAATAATAATACACAGAACAGACTTGTCGAAAGTTTAACACTAAGCTAACGAATTAGAACCGAATCGGCAGTTCACCCCGGTTCCTAGTTACACATACAGCGGTAGCTTTTCAGCAGCTGCTGACCCTCTTTTGGCAGCTTTTCGGTCACTGGCTATTGCAATTCGGCAACCGAAATTCGACTTCTTTTCGTTAGTCCAGTGTTAAACTTTCGACGTAGCGGTATGTGATCATATATACAATGTACCATTTTTGAATGTATTAAATGATTTAAATTTGAACAAATGATATATGGCATATGTATAAAGCAGAAAATTATAAAATTCATTATAATTCGAAATTTGTTTTTATAACATGAAATTGAACTGCTTTATAAATACATGTATAGGCGAATTTTAGAGCAAAACATATTAAACTAATAGGTAGAACACAGAAAATACATGACTGTTTGCTTCATCGCCGGGTTTTATGGGTCACTGGTTGTTACATATATTTAAGTGGTGATTATGACCCTCCAATAGTACTATAAGCAGAAGATTAGACATTTGCTCTAGTACTTGTTCAAAGTCGAGAATCATATTATTTGTTGCCCGAATATGTGTTTGTCTTTTTTGTCATCTTGTTTGTCTGTTTTATTATTGACCTGTATTGCCTCGTTTTCTTAGTTGCGTTTGTTGTTGTATTTTATCCAGTCTAAATTCAAGATTTAATAATACTATGTCACAATAACTATAGAGTTTATGTCTGCATAAGTTTACTGGTTTAAATTGATGTGAACTTATAAAATGAATTATAAAAAATAAAGAATATCACTAAACCGGAGAAAACAACGCAGAGCAAAAAATTATTTTCTTATTTCTTTCTTGTATTTCTTTTGCTTCAAATCTTTGTTTAGTCTATGGGAAAACTTGAGCTGTTCTGCATATCTGAATTGTCATTTACCTGCATTGCATCATGTTCATGATTTCTTTTTGCTGTTGCCAAGTACATGTTTTTAATTTTTTATGTTTGAGAGCGCCTCGGTTGTTAACGAAACCGCTAGGTTAGCATATCTGTTACCAAGCATACAGTTACTAAGTGAATTTACTACACCACTGAAATTTCCTATAAAACAGGCCAAACAGTTAAATATCGCAACCAAATATCCTATAATGGAACAAATCTTTATCAAAAGCTGAAACTAGTAACTAGCATAAACGTTAATAGAGACAATGAAATTATGGAATGATTCATGATGTACCATTTTTTAAATTTAATCTTAAATACATTCAAAAAGAGGTATATAACAATATTTTATGATTAAATTAAAAAAGTGGTATATGACAGAATAGTCAATATGTATGGCACATTTAAATATTAATAACATTTTCGTTTTAATAGATTTAATTGTAAAACTGATCAGAAGAATTTCCTTTTTACATTCTTTAAATGTAGGCACCATTGACTAAAGCTAAAAACAGAACTAGAAAGAAAAAAAGAAGACATTGTCGTATTACAAATTTATCTGAAATTTTGCCAGAAATTAGTGTTCGGGATGTATAAAATTATTTTACACCTTGAATCATTACAATGACCAGTCTGCTACAAATCTACGTGGGACAATTATTAACGTCAAAGAAATCCCTCTATCAGAAGAATTGACAGCACTAACATACAGAAAGCAATTTCCAGTAATCATCAGTCTGGACAAACTTCTATCTGAAAACAACGATGACTTGTTATTTTGTTGTACTTACAGGAAAGCTAACAATCACAATTCAAATAATGATGAGACTATAAATAACTTGCTGATTTATTCAGCAAATCTGAGTGGATTTACGCACTTGGACATAACTGGGGACTTGTTTGCTAAAAGTAATAAACTGGTCACATATCATCAGCAAGCGAGGGCAACTAATTTTTCAAGAAACTGACACCGACTTCTTCATTTATCAACACGTCACCGATTACACCAAGATACGTGACAAAGCACTCAATTTACAGATGATTTGATTTTTAGCAACAAACCCAACATGATTGACCATATAAAACTCTGATCCAACAGAAGAAAAGCGATTATCTTGAGCCATTAGTAAAGTAGATTGGTAAGAAAATTTGCAATTTAAACCAAATTTCCACAAAGGCAACCACATTGAAATGAAAATTATCTTGGACAAGCAAGACTGGTCGTTCTTCAAAAACATGGGAACACAAACTTTGCTCAAATTTTATTACCAAGCCAGTATCCCCTTTTTAGACGGATACAGCAAGTACTTGTACGTTAGGATCTGATCCGACAATAAAATGGTATTGCACAAGAAGGGTACTTTTTCTTAATTGTAATGTAACTGTCGTTTCTCCTTGA